>JAPVLO010000312.1:2400000-3000000 GCA_027257055.1 Cephalopachus bancanus | reverse complement strand
GGATCTAAGTATGAGTGGGTCAAGTAGCATCTCCTGGCAGAATGTTCAGTACTTTTAGAGCAGGGGAGCCACAAGCCTGGCCTTGACTACTGACCAGTTGTAAAAACACAAAAAGAAAAGGTTCAGGGCTTTCCATTCAGGCCTGCTCATAGAGACAAAAAAATGCCCATAATCATCCCAGAAATTCACAACAAGTTATCCAAGAGAAACATAATTTAAAGGAGAGTAATTCAGAATTCAGTCCTTTGTGTGACTAAAACCAATTAACATTTCTTGGCCTTCATTGTGCTCTAAATTTAAATATATATATATAAACACGTACCCACACAAAGCCATATATGCGCACACTCAAAGAACTTAGAAAATGATTCTGAGAAAACACACAGTCTAGGTTTATTTACATCGCTTTTCTTCTCTTCTCTCTCTGAGTCTCTTGGCCCTTCCATGCTCCAAACTGTCATCCTTCACATTCTATCAGAATCATCCTTGCACCCTCTTTTCTATCTTTCTCTTAAAGTGATTTCATTCAATCTTATCACTCTACCTGCTGATGTTTCCAAACATTTATCTCTTGTTCAGACCATATATCTACTGCCTAAACAATTAAATGACTATATTGGATTTTTATAGGTCTCTTGAACCAAATAGAACTTTTCAGAAATTTTTTTTCCTCCAATCTTAATTTCTGTAAGTGAAACCTGCCTTCTACAACTTCTTATAGTAAGTGTTGTTGGTTTTTCTTGATCCTTTTCTTTTCTTTAGTTCTCAGATCCTACCGATCAAAGCACTCCATTTATTCTACATTCATTTTCTTCTTCTTCACTGCCATCTCCCATTCCCAGCTCCAGTGGACTCTCAAATTCAACTCTCCAAGGCTATGTTTATGTTCTCCCTGATTCTGCATTTGCCCTGCTAAATAGCAGTGATAAATCATCTCATACTGACTCTTTTGTTCAATAACTTCATTGCCTCTTTACTATATTAGTTATAATAGCCAAATTCCCTATCACTGCAACATCCGACATCCGACTTAGGACAATCCCTGGCAACCTTTATGATATCTCTTTTTAAATATTGCTTTGTCTTTAATCATTATATTCCAGGAAAATAAACATCATTTTAGTCTCTTGAATTGCTCAAGCTACTTTTAGGCTCAGAGTCTTTGCATTGCTAAACATCTTGCTTGAACCTTCTTTTTTAACGTGAATTTGATTAGCTCATTTCCACCATTCAAATCTCAGACATTGTCATCTTCTCAGAGATCCCCGTCTGACACAAGGTAGTCTCTTGACCCACTCTGCCTAAGGTATACTATGTATTACATGTTGAGAATATTTTATCCAAAATACTTGAGACCAGAAGTGTTTTGGATTTCAGATTTTGGGGGTTTTGGAATATCGGCATTACATAAATGAGATATTATAAGGATATGACCCAAGTCTGAGCACAAAATTTTATTATTTCATCTATACCTATGCATAGTAGGTATACACACTAAGGCATTGAAAATAATTTTATGCACAAAACAATGTTTTGACTGCATTTTGTTTGCGACCTGTCACATGAGAACAGATATGGAATTTTTCACATATGACCTCATGTAAGCACATAAAAAGTTTTAGATTTTGCATCATTTTGGATTTTGGATTTTGAGATTAGGTTGCTCGACCCATATATTGCTTAATTTATTATTTTTTTCAAGGTACTTTTCACCAGTTAAAATTACCTCAATATCCATGTTTATTTTCTACCATATGTTTTAGGATAAAAATGCCATAAAGAATATGGCCCCTATACCAAAAGAAAAAGAAATGTTTAAGTAAAATAGGTTTATTAAATTCAGAATCTAGATATGACAATTTGTTATAACATGTGGAATGGTTTGGGAAAATATTTAATGAAACATACACAGTCCTTGTTACATATCACATGCTGGGTACCTATTATTTAGGTACCTATTTGTCGGGAGCCGCAATCACTAGTAAGGTAAAAGGGACCTGAAAACAGGAAAAACGCTGGCTGGGAGCAAGGCCCCAGTAAAATGCAGCCATGACGGAGGCAAAGCCCCATGGATCCTGTTGATGGACCTTCCCTAACTTTGAAGGATTGTGTGCATAGGCTTGAGAATGTTCCCTCTTTAATTGAGATAATAGATGCGCAAATGGATGACGGCATTTGACAGCAAAAATTATACATAGGCATAATGGAGGTGAAATTGCAGCAACAAGGGTGCCCCTTAGGGTGTGTAAGGATGTTTTTCGGTAACAGCAGGAGGCCGAGAAAAACGAGTCGACCACTTCCTCATAAACAACAGACCCCAGCTGAGAGCTGGTGGAAAACAATCGTTTGAGATAAAAAGTAGGTTAAGACATTTTAGGATTAAATAAGTAGTTTAATGAAGATAGAATTTAGAATATTAATAATAAGATAGTAAGATAAGATAAACTAGTAAGATAAGAGATATATAATAGTATAAGTGATAGTTAAGAAAATATAGAGACATAAGGGTAGAAATAAGATTAATAGAAATAAATATATAGTAGTAAGTAAGTTAAATAAGACTTAGGTTAAGGTTTAGCTTCATAGGGTAAGGATATTATAGGCCTATAATAGTAAATAGTTATGAGAAAGTTAGGAAGAAAACCAGGACGTTCATAAATGTTTGACTTAAGAAAAACACCATCTGTGGTTGAAATTGTTAAAGGTCAACCTTATTGTGAGTACAAAAAGGATGTACGGGGGCTTTTGGTTAGCAACATAAGATACATTTGTGGGTACAGGGCTGAGTGGAAAACCTATATAAGCTTGTGAAAAATAAATAAAAATTGGCAGAGTCTTGAGCTCTCCCCAGGAAGAGGATTCCTGTCGTTTTCGTCTTTTCTTTTTCACCGCTTCCCGATTCTTCCGTCTCAAGCCCTGACTCTCTCCTGGAGCTGGACTCCAGAACCTATTATTTAGTTCAGACTTACTAAATGTAAGCTATTACTATTATGATGATGATAATGAAGAGGAGGAGAATAAAGGAGGAAGACTATGCATAGAGGGAAACTAGTTCATGAGGTTATAATGCCTCAGTAGGACGCTAACAACAAAAACAATGAAGGTGAGCCATCTGAAGAAACAACATGATAGGATGGGATTTGAAAATGCACTAAATGAAAAACTAGGTTTGAATTTCAAATGTGTTACTTGTTTGTTGACTTTGGGCAATTTACTTGTCTGAAAATATTCAAATTATGTAACAAATTTAGTATAATCTCTTACATTTCTGGGTTGACTGAGCAGCTGCATGGCTTTCACTTAGGATACCTCGTGAAGTCAGTGAGATAATGAATGAGGCTGTAGTTACCTGAAGGCTTCTTTATGGCCCTTCTACATGGCTAACTTGAGCTTTCTCATAGCAAGGTGGTTTTAGAAATTTGAACTCTTTTCAGGGCAGCTGTCTTCATACCAAGCAAACTTTCCAGGAAACCCAGGTGACTGCTGTCATGGAAATCCCAAAATGGCAATATACCAATAATGGGCATTAAAATGTTTTTAAAAAGCAGTCAATTTTATGGGGTACTCAAAAAGATTATTGCCATCAATTTTATGTATCTCTATTTGTAAATTGGTAGTGTTCTTTGTTTCTCAGTTTATCTCTTTTATTTCACAAGGAGCGATTTTATAATTTGTTTTATTTTTCAGATAAGACATAATTGGGGAGTTTCTAATTTCTCTTTCTATTTTGATTCGTTCAGCCAATAAATAGGCCAGTCATTTGTTTTCACCAATTTTCTTCCTATGCTCTTTCTTTAGTGTAAAGTAATAAATATCAAGTCAAATGAAAATTGTTTCAGAAGTGAGAAATAGAGATGAGACATTTAAGTAAGGTGTGAGATTGAGGGAACTCATGAGGAATAATTAATAATACATGCACATAATTTTAACCATTTTCTAATGAATGGAGTACAGGATAATATGACAATTCATACTGAATTTGATGTAAATGAAAACACCCGCCAATTTTCCAAACTCTTTGTCGTAACTCTTTTTGAACTGAAATAAATTTGTTCACAGAGTTTAATTTTCTGCATGATCCAAGGGAAGACATATATTTAGCAACCTTAATTTTTACTTTTTTAAGTTTAACCTTTCATACTAGGACCTTCAAATGAAAAATCCCTAAAATATTTAACAATACATCATATATGGGAGGAGTAGCGGGTTGAATGATGGTTATCCACATATATCAACTCCTAATACTCAGGACCTGTAAATGTTACCTTATTAGGAAAAAAAAGGTCTTTGCATGGGTGGTTAAGGTTAAGTTAATAATCTGGGAAGATTATTTTGGATTATCTGCGTAGCTCATAAATGCAACTACAAGTGTTCTTATAAGAAAAAAGCAGAGAAAACTGTGACATGCAGACAGACAGAGAAGGCTGTCTAAAAAGTGGAGGCAGAGATTAGAGTGATGCAGCCACAAGCTAGGAGTGCCAAAGAATGTTGTCAGTCACTAGAAGTGAGAGGCAACAAGGAACAGCTTCTCCTCAGTGTCCCCAGAGGTAGGAGAACTCTGTAATACCTGAATTTCAGACTTTTGTTCTATAGAACTATGAAAGAATACGTTTCTGTTGTACAGAATTATTCAATTCTGTAATAATTTGACATAACAACTACTAGAAACTAATACAGGAAGAAAATCAGTTAATATGTGAAATAAATTAAAATAGAAGACAGAAGAAACCTTTAAGATGCTTGGAATTGAAAAAATGATGAGAAGAACCTGCTTTCTAATAAACTGCTGTAATTCTTAATCATATTTTTCTATTTTAGTTCATTTTGATACACACATTTATTCCCTTAAAACAGTGATTTATTTATACAGTAAATATTTATCAAGAGCAAATACATGATTAGCTTCTGGGGAAAACAAAGTGACCATGGAGTTTATTTTCTATCAGGGGATACAGATACTAGGTAAAAATTTGTGTATTAATTATTGATCAAATTGACTTATTTTAAGTACCATGAAGAAAAATGAGTTGTGTAGTGTTGAACATTTTAATTAAATTCACTGAGTCTTTGCTTTTTCCCTCTAATCTATTGGACTTATTTGGCAATATTTGTAAGATATTTAAGTGAGATCTCGTGTCTGACACACAGTATCTGTTAAATTAAATAAGCAGAAAGCATTAGTTAGCCTGGGGCTTTCTCCCCAATTTAAGTATCTATATTACAAACTGAGATCTAGCTTAGTACATAAACAAACCAAAACCTAATTTAGGAATTTTTTTCAAATATCCAAGTTTCAATCAATGACAAACAGCCAAGCTTCAGCCAATCACAGGCAGCCAACTGATTACACAATGCTTAAATAAAGCTGATGACTGGCATTAGCCAGTCAGGGGTTTTCCTCTACTTTGCTTCCACAACTCCCTACTCATAATGCTAATAGAACTCTCTGATTCTGTTCTGGTTCTGGGTGCTGCCTGATTTATGGATTGTTCCTAATTCAGATAAATTCTGTTAATTTGTCTAAAGTTTTTCTTTTAAAATCACATAAAAAATTCCCTTTACATTATTTCACTATCCTATCTAGACGATTTTTTTCTCCATAATGAAGAGTAATCAGCCGGACTCGGGGCTCAGCCTGTAATCCCGCGCCTTTGGGAGGCTGAGGTGAGTGGATTGCCTGAGCCCGTGGGTTCGAGACCCGCCTGGGCAGCGAGACCTCATCTCTACAATAAATCAAAAAATCAGCCGGGCGTGGTAGCACGCGCCTGTAGTTCCAGCTACTCGGAAGGCTGAGGCGGGAGGATCGCCGGAGCCCAGCAGGTCGAGGCTGCGGTGGCCGAGAGCGGCCACTGCACTCCAGTCTGGGCGACAGAGTGAGACTCCAACTCAAAATAAATAAATAAATAAATAAATAAATAAATAAATAAATAAATAAATAAATAAATAAATAGAAATAAAGAGTAATCAACCAGAAAAAGCTTCTGTAAGGTGAGGTTGTTTGATAGATTTTCCTGATCATCATTAGCATCTTGTAAATAAGATTTCAGTTTTCCTTTCCATATTTATTTAAAACTTTTAGCAAATCCTAAATTTTGTAACCCAATTATGACTAAAAGCTTTTAGCAAATCCATAATTTTGTAACCCAATTATGACTAAAAGCATGCTATTAAAATTAATAAAAATTATCTCAGGTTTTCAGAAAAATCAAAAAACATGTTTTTATTTGCATTGCATATACCCTACCAATTCATAAAATTTGGAGAAAAAACAATTAAAAACAGTTTTAATGGCCTATTGTCATATAATAATTAATTGAAACCACTCATCTTCAAGCGTATAAAAATTGTTTTTTATCATTCTAGTCAGCTAGAGGGCCAAGAAAATTATAGTTCCTCTGAGTTCATATTTCTTCTAAACTGGGGAAGTGTGCTAATGTATTTCTTAGAGGAAAAAAAAAAAGACAGGAAAAGAATATTCAGTTTAGCTATGGCTTTACAGTGTTTCCTCTCTGCAGCACAGCAACCAATTTTAAAAAGAAAACTAGAGTAGGCAAACGAACTTTAAGAACGCTAACAGGATTTGTAATAAACAGTGGATATAATAAAATTAAAATAACCATTAAGTTCTAGTTAGAAAAAGGTAAATTATTATCAAACGCCTTAGGGGAAAAAAAATAACAATTTAGAGTTACTGAGACAAACCCTTGTACCTGAAATCTGGTCATTACAAGATAACTTAGACCCTTTCTTCCCTGGTCCTTTCCACTAAGTACAACTATAAACATGGGGAAAAATGCAGGACACAACCAAAGGAGAACTCTGAAAGGAGTATGGAGCATGATGAACTGTGCAGGGACTTTAGGACTGGGGAAAGGAGAGGGTGGCAGGACATCTTAAGACCGTTCAATCAACATTAGAAAGCAACCAAGACCTAGAGTTTTCTGATCTCCAAAGTAGCAACAGAAGTCAGCTCAAGCAGGCTCATTTCTCCTATGATTTGAAAGAGAGTCCTCCCCACAGCAGTAGAGCAGTATCAACAAACAGATTCAATTCAGAACCGGGTAGCAATATGTGGCCAGAGGACCAGGTTAGAGCTCTTTCCTTTCCTGGCCTGAGGCACTGGCTTCCCAGTCAGAGAAAGTGGGTGACTGTGGCCATCTGCAAGGGAACCCTGTCACAAGAAGTACTTGGTCTGAAAAGCCTTTATGGTCCACCTGGTCGTGAGAATCTTCTTCTCTACTTAGAAGCACCAGGCAGCTGAGGGCCACCTGTAAGTGGGATCCTGCCACAGCAAGTACTCTAAACCAGGAAGCCTCTTCACTTTTGTGGACCTAAAACTCCCCTTCCCTGTGGAGATATTCTTGGGCAGCAAAGTGGCACTGGCAAAGGGGATTCCACTTCAAGAAGTCCCCTGTCTGAGCACTCTGTTCCTCGTCCACAAAAAGGGGGTATACGGCCTAATAAGTGCTGACCCTGGGAGACATTCTCCTTCTCCACCAGAAATGGGACTTCCTGTTCCCATTGAGATACTGCTTGGAGCTGACATCACCAGCAAGAGAAATCCTGCCACAAGCCACACAGACTGTGGAGTTTTTTGACTTTGTGGACCAGAGACTTGCTTCCCCACTTAGACGCACCAGTCTACCTTGCTTAGTGAATCTACTTTGACTCCCTCAGGCAACATTAGCAGGCACCAGTGGGAGTCCCAATAACACCAGATAACCCAGATAAACCAAGCACACAGAAATAGCACCGCAAAGCTTCAAAAAATCAAATTCTCTATAGCCACAGCTAAATATATCCGGGTCTTCATGCTAAAACCAAACAGAGCTATGATATAAAAATAAGGTTTCCACACTTTAAGTCATAAAATGTTGATACTAACAAACTGTGTAGTCGTACGTGTGTGTATATATAGATATAGTTTTTTGTTTTTGTTTTTACTTTTTTGAGTCGAAGTCTCATTCTCTGCCCAGGGTGGAGTGCACTGGCATGCTCATGGCCACTGCAGTCTCAACCTACTGGGCTCAGGAGATCCTTGTGCCCCAGTCTTCCAAGTAGGTATGTGCCACCATGTCAGGCTTATTTTTTTATTTATCTATTTTTTTTTATTGTAGAGATGCGGTCTCGCCAAGTTGCCCAGGCTAGTCTCAAAACTGTGGGCTCAAGTAATCCTCTCATCTCGGCCTCCCAAAATGCTGGGATTATAGGTGTGAGCCACCATGACCGGCCCATATATATATATATTATAATACTCAGAAAAACCACTAAGTAATGTACACAAGGAGACTCACTCAAAACTACTATATATAATTCAAAATGGAATCCTAAAATATTCAAAGGACTCACAGGAGACAAGGAAAGAAAAACAGATAAATAGGAATTAGGGGAAACAAAAATAAATAAATAATAAAAAGCTAAACTTAAGTTCCAACATTACCAATAATACCATTTATAAGTATATATAATTTAAATACACTAACCAATAGCTGTAGATTGGTAGAATAGATATTATGCACATAGAATCAACATATACCCCTTTTTGTTTTTTTGTTTTTTTTGTTTTTACAAGGAAGTCACTTCATTCAATGACATATGTAGGTTGAAAGTGAAAGGATGTACAAAAATATACTATGCCAACATTAATTTTAAAAATCCCTAGGAGTTGCTATATTACCGTCAGTGACTATGTTACTATCAGATGAGTAGACTTCAGAGCTAAAGCAAAAAGTATTAAAACAATTAGGGCTACTGCATAATGATAAAAGGGACAGTTTCACCAGGAAAAATAGGATTAAAAATAAAATCCTGAGTGTGTATCAAGCAACAAAGCCTCAAAATACATGAAGCAAAACTGCTGGAGTAGAAAGGCAAAATGGACAAATCTACAATTAGTATTGGGGATTTCAACACCGACCTCTCAACAGTTGATAGAACTACTAGACAGAGCATTGGCAGGATATAGAATATTAGAATATTTGAACAACAAATTAACAAATAAGATCTAATAGGCATATACGGAATATTACATGTGGCAACAATTGAATACCTTAAATGTTTTAAATGATTTTTTCAATAAATGCAGTAGTAGATAATATAAAATTTTATATTGATTTTGATATAAATGAACTGTCACCTGAAATAATACCCCTTTCTATACTTAAAAAATGGTATCTATGATTTCATTCAAGTTTATGTTCCAACTTATAATATTTAGAGGAAAAATTTTAAGAAATGTATGGAAATATTTTTAGTAACTTTTGTTAAAATCGGGACAAATGAATTTCATTAAGAAATAGGGTTTTTTCTATTAAAGTCAATAAATATTTTATAATGGTAGTGAGAAGTTTGCACTCTAGTAGACTATCCATATAAGATAAATGATAACATATGGTATATTGAAAAAGAGTGATAATTCAGACAATAAATAGTGTAAAATAACCATAAGATGTAACTACGAAAGGATGTATCAAAAATGAGCATACAAGCTTACTAAAATGCATTAAGACTTAAACAGGGAAGAAATGCATTTTAGCTTTAAATTTTAAGCGATAAATCTAATTCTTGAAGAAATGAAACTGAACGGATACAGAAGAGGTTATGGTCATTATATTAGTCAGGGTTCTCCAGAAAAAATCCAAAATTTGCAGGGTTGTCCCTTCAGCTAAAGAAGCAAGGGAAACTAGTGTTTCAATTCAAACTTGAAGGTGATAAGGTAGGAAGAATTTTCTTTTGCTCATAACAGTTAATTTTTTGTCCTAATTAGACTTAAAGTTTATTGGATAAGTTCTACTCACAAAATAGAGGACTATCTGCTTTATTCAAAGTCCACTGATTCAAATGTTAATTCTTATCAAAAAATAGCCTCAGAAAAACATTCAGAATATTGTTTAAGCGTATGTATTTGGGCACTATGGCCCAGGCAAGGTGGCACACAACACCACACTCACAATCATCACCATTGTGGATGATCTAGTACAATATCTTTAAAGTGGAATATCCTTACACTTAGTATGTAGAAAGGGAAGGAAAGTTCAAAAAGAGTAATTCTCTAGATCTTGTAGTATCTTGTTTACTCTTTCTTTTTTTTTTTTGAGTTGGAGTCTCACTCTGTCGCCCAGACTGGAGTGCAGTGGCCGTTCCCGGCCACCGCAGCCTGGACCTGCTGGGCTCCAGCGATCCTTCCGCCTCAGCCTTCCAAGTAGCAGGAACTACAAGCGCGTGCTACCATACCCGGCTAATTTTTTTGATTTATTGTAGAGATGAGGTCTCGCCTGACCATGCGGGTCTCGAACCCGCAGGCTCAGGCAATCCACTCACCTCAGCCTCCCAAAGGCGTGGGATTACAGACTGAGCCACCGAGCCCGGCTCTTACTCTTTCTTAAAAGCAATCTGAGAACAGAGTCTATAAGATCTACTCCTTCCAGTTTTCACTTTTTCTTTTCTTTTTAAAGCCTTTAGCCCACTTTGCATAATAAGGACATGCCATTCATCATCCTTAAATACTACTATGGAGCACTGCATCAGAATAAAATATCTCTGGTGATCAAAAGTGATAAATGTCAAGAGCGCATACCTTATGGAAGTAAAGCAAAGAATTTATTTTAAAAATTGTTGCTTCATTTATCTTTCTCATTATCTTTGGATTATTATTCAGAATGAGATCATACTTACAGTGACGCTTATTTAGATCAATTAATGAAGTAAGGCTGTTTCTGACAGAACATAAGTTTGGCTGATTTGTTTGAAAATAAGTGTTGACTAGTATTTAAATTACTTGATGGGTAGTTTCCATAAATTGAATGAAGCAGGATAGAAAACCAGTGGATATATTTAATGTGTTAGAAATTACATAATTTATAACCATTAATATTATTGTTAAATTTTTATATCAACATGAACCTTTAGATGTATAATTTTAGGGTTCATGTGAAACCGTAAAATTCACTTGAAAGGAAGAGTGCACTGTGCTCATAAACTGTCTCATAGGATTCATGTTGATTATACAGAAATAATTCATTTGTCACATGACAATGAATCTCAAAAATGTGTTCAAAAGAGATACAAAATTATATTTTGCATTATTTCATTTATGTGGATTTTATAAAAAGATAAGGCTAATCTGTGATAATAAAGATCAGAAAGTGGTTCATGGAGTGAGATGAGTATTGATTGGAAAGAAGATCAGGGAATTTCCAAGGATGCCAGAAATACTTTTTAGCTTGTATTGAGAGGTGCTTATGTGACTGTCTATAATTGCCAATATTGTAAGTTTAAAAGTAACAGTTGAATACTTAACACTATAAATTAAGATCTATACATTTTAAATTCATTACTAGTATCTTATTAAAAAAAAAACACATCTCCCTTACACTTTTACCACCCAGTAATTTTTCTGCACTTTTAATATCCCTAAAACTACCTGAATCTTAGCCAAAGTCCCATACTAAGAAATCCTTTGTAGTTAATATGTGAATTAACAAATATAAGCAAACCTTGATATTTAAATAATAAAGGGAAAGAGACACATAAATATTCTAAAGTAGTTTTCTTCAAATAAAAAGGAATAGATAATTTTGAGGAACAGTAGTAAATGAGCATTGCCCAAATTTCTAGGTCCCTTATGATTAATAAAATATTAAAACTGGAAAAAACAACAGTTCTGAAAACTAGAAAATTCCATTATATCTATGTGTACAAACTCTCAAGAAAGTCAACAAGATATAATGCATATGGAGCTAAACTTTAGGAAAGAAATATCTTTAGAAATAAGTATATTTCCCAAAGTAAAGAGAGAAGAATTCAATCTTTTAGGAGAGACTTGATATAAAAAGCAGGGAAGAGAATGAGATCTGAAATGTCACTTAACATTTTATAACCACAGAAGTCAATTTCAGAAACCCAAGGAAAACTCAGTATTAATGCAGCCAAGACAGCAGAAATCAGCAGAGTGTTGGATGAAATTCATCTTTTAATGTTAAAAGAGGAGACCTTGAGTGAACCCTTCTAACACCACTGAAAGAGAGGATCAAGAATAGGGGAGAACAGACCATAAAACAATTTTTGATACTCAATGGAAGCATTTGAAATGAGAATCATTTTTTTTAAGTCTAGGATAACTAAACTTGATAACTATACCAATTGAAACAGTTAGAATTGTAATCAAATGCACTAGGAAGCATCACCCTGAAGGCTACCCACTGACTGAGGGTAGCTACAGTTTATATTTTACTTGAAATCCTGTTTTAAGATTAGTCCCTGAAAATATCATTTAACCAAAGAGAGTGAAGAAATGAAAGAAGACTTTTTCAAAATGAGCATTGTAAATTTTTAGAATATTATTCAGAATTTCTCATTCTTAAAGATGACTAAAAGGACACCTTTTTAGTCTAATGTTCTAAGTAGTTACTAAAATAGTTAAGAAATCAGTATTTCTTAAAGATAAAGGAAAAAAACTGATTCAGCACTAAAAACTCTGGAGATATTTTAGTTATATGACAACTTCTAATATATGTACAACTATAGTTAGATTTAGGGAAGAAAAATCAATACTTTATCCCATCAGAAGAAAAAACAATTTGGGAAAGTAATCTGAAGAGAGTCTCTGTGAACCCACGAGTTCATTTTAGCACAGAGTAGCAGAATTTTGAAATGAAGGAAAGTCAGGATTCTGTTAGTTAGACATTAGCTATAGGGGCAAATCTAATTCTTGATACTAATGTAGGTATAGCTTCAGGATGTCCATAAGCATACATTCAGGGGTAAATAACTGAAAACTCATCTTGAGCAGCTTACGCAATAAATGGGTCACTGATTCCTTCTGACTTCCTTCTGCAAGTCTTCTGTAGTCTTGTGTTAAAACAGGAAGTAAACTGGTTTTGAGTTTTATTGGTGTCAGGTTACCCTACTTGTGCCAGAGGCTTCAAATTCTTCTAACAACTTCTGTTCATCTCCCTACTTATTCTTGGGTCATCCTTTCCTCTGCTTCCCAGAGTTATGTCTTAGAGCTCCCAGCAAATATTTAACTGTCATTATTACTAGATTTGGTACTATAGTGGTGACATTTGGGGAATAAGATATATTTGAATGTTCCAATTCAGTATCAGTCTTAGACCTTGTAAACAACCGTCTCAGTGCCGTAGCCTGCATGAGACTTCCTGCCCCTTCTTCAAATGAGATGCTTAGGATAGCCTCTATCCCAAATGTAGAAAAATGTATCTATTTTTTGTTTGTTTGTTTGTTTACTGTTCCTCTCCTACTGCTTTGACTCTCTTCCTCAAGTAGGTTGAGGCCTTTTTATTTTTCTTAAAAGAGAAAAGATAGCACTGCATGGTGCTTTGGGTAGTGACTGACATTTCTCTCCACTAGTTTCAGTGATTTTTCACCATTTTTTTAAGCTACATGTTTTGATAACCTCCCCTACAAATTATATATTTTGTTCATTAGGGATATTGTATTAATGTAGGGTTTTGATAGTGGTGACAATTCTTATCCAGTAGCATCCTGATGTAATCGTTCTTGGATGTTCTCCAATTGTGTCAGTGAACAACTTAGAGTTTTGGGAGGAAATGTTAATAACAGGCTGTAATTCCTTCTGTGAAGCTCAGGAGTTTTACACTGTCATGTTGGCCAAACCTCAGCCTCTACAAATCTGTTACAAATTTCTAGCTGAATCTTTTTATTGGCATAGATGATGTTTGGTGGTATCTATCCAAGCTAAGAACATGTTTGTTCCTGTTTTTTTTACTCATATTTCTCTCTATTTTTGGAGGAAGTTGTTTGCTCTATAATCTCCATTCTCTTAGTGTTTTTAAAAAACAAATCATTTATTTGCAGTTTGAACAGCTATTCTCTTATAAGAAAGAAAATGGTGCTCTTTTCAACTCTCAAAATCTCCAAGCTAAAACTAGAGTGCTTGTTTAGTTTTATTATACATATTTGACTGGTTTGAGATTTTTACTGGGTCAGTAACTAGCAAAGGTATTTAATGTGTTGGAGAGACTGATCCAAGCTAATGCATGCTCTTCCTAGGAAAAGAATTGTGTGTGAATACATTCCTTAAAAGCCATTACTTGACTCTAGTAAACTTAGATCAGCAGATTTAAGATTTACAATGCAAATTATTTCTTCTCTTTAAACATCACTCATAGACTTTTTCCTGCAAATGTGTCTATCACACTTAACTCTTAAAACCCTGTTCACTTCTCTTTCTCTCCGGAAACAAATGGAGTGCTGGGAGCCATAAAGACTGCGAAATACCGTCTTATTGCAAAGAAAACACAGTTAGCTGTACACTTCTGGATATGCTGCCTATGTAAGAAAGCTGTACTTTTTCAGGTTTTTTAATATCCATAGGCATAGTGTTTTCTATTCAGATGTTCCTGAACATGTTTTTGACATTCCCTGCAATGTCATTACCTAAGTTATTATTTTAGAATAATACCCCTTAGTTTCATAGGCAAATTAATTTGTGTTTCTATTTCTTTTCTGTTTGCTTTTGTTTTAAGATAATTTTTTTAAAAGGACAATTCCACCTTTTTAAAAACAGAAGTTTAATTATCAACTTGATTTTTGGTAGAATTTGACAACTTTTCTTATAGGAAAGTTTGCTAAGTATATTTCTTAAATAAATGAATGAGATTTTCTTTTATCAATGACTTTAGCATAAATAAATATCAGTATATGATATAATTCTTAACAGATTATTACATAAATAATGCTAATACTTTTTAACACTTTCATTTATCACAGTATAAAAAATTAATAACTGTACTGATAACATGTAATTTTTTCTAGAGGTCATCTCTTCACAATTATTTTTTACATTTTTATCCTCTACATGCTATAATTTTTAAATGATTTATAATAGCTTTATGGGTATTAATGTACTAACAGCAATTTAGAAAGTATTTTATAGTATTTTATGATGCTTTCAATGTTTATTAAATATTTTGTAAGACAGTCTTGGCACAAATATTTTGAAAATTAACCCTTTAAAGTAGTTTTTTAGTATGTTAAAACTTTTTAGTATCTTGATTTTTAAAAAGTATCTTTTTAATATAATATCATAGTTAATACCTTTAAGTCACTTGGACAATACTTTTATGTTATAAATAAGACTGTGCTTTTTCATATCTTCTCAAAATAAGATTTGTCTGTCCTTATATCAAAATTATATCAAATAATTCAATTTTCCCATTACAATGAAATTTGATCAATACTATACAACTTCATCCATGTGTTTTAGCCTATATAAGACTTTCTTCTGAGTTTTATTGACTATCCTTCCTAAAGTGGAAATGACTTAAATTATTTTTTCATTGGAAAGTATTAAAATAACTAATTGGATACAGTTTTTCTTTAACTTCTTGTTTATTTTTTGTGTTTTTGCGGTTGACTTTAATGGCTTCTTTCTAATTCTAAAAAATAATACTGCCATTATTCATATGGGATATCTTTGAATACGTAGATTAATTTAAGAAAAATAGATATGTTTAAAAATCTTGTCTTTGCATATGTAAAGCATGTTGTATCCTACAGTTTTTTCACTTCATTTATGTCTTAGAGTTTGAGTTGTCATTTTTGTAGTTTATTCAACTTGAATATCTTGCTAATTTTATTTCTAGATGCTTTATATTTTGAATATTATAAATAGACTAGTACTATTTTTATTTTAAGAATTAACTTCTGCATACAGGAAAGCTACTGTGTTTCTATACCAATTTTGTAAACAACTACATTAATAAATGCTGCTATTTAAATGGTTTTGAATGGATATCTTGTCATTTCTTAATCTTGCTATTCACAGAACATTGTTTATTAAACAACTACTTCAAATCATGCTCTGCTCTAAACACTGGAGGTATATTAACTGACAAGATACACAAATGTCGTAGACCTTTATTTGGTGGTGGACTATACAAAAATAAAGTGCTTATTTATGTGTTGGGTATTTATCTGTTTCAAAGACCTCAAGAAATAGAATTTGAACAAACACATACATTGTGTTGTGCAACATGGAGATTATCTGTAATCTTGAAAAGAGAA
Source organism: Cephalopachus bancanus (assembly GCA_027257055.1). NCBI lineage: Eukaryota > Metazoa > Chordata > Mammalia > Primates > Tarsiidae > Cephalopachus > Cephalopachus bancanus. The sequence continues at coordinate 2,983,953 of JAPVLO010000312.1, read as the reverse complement.
TTTACATATGACAAAATATAGGGATAAAATCTATAGGTAATCTACAGATGAGATCTATCACAGGCTTTGAATCATTATAGGAAGGAAAAAATAAATACAACAATAGAATATTTTTAGTTTTTTCTACAAAAGAACAGAATTGGAGTGGTAACAAGTGTTTTGTGTGTGAGTGTGTGTGTGTGTGTGTGTGTGTGTTTGTGTGTGTGTGTGTGTGTGTGTGTGAAATACCAGAACATATTGCTGTGTGGCAGGTCAGCTACAGAGAAACAATCTGATTATAAACAATTTAAGAGATGGCACCTGCAAGAGTAACAATCTTGAGAAAGCTGGAAAAGATAAGATCCTTCAAGTCCTATTTTATTTTACCTATCTAGAATATTTCACCTTCTCTCTCTGGCGATATAGGAACACATTTTGCTGTGATAGTTGTGATGCAAAGTTGTGTTCCTTACTCAGATATTCACTGTTCAAACCACCCACAATTCTTGGGAAAGATGAAAAGAACAAATGGAATGTTAAAACTAAATTTATCTAAGCTTTCATACATCCTTATGCTCTGATGACACAATTTACTATCATTAGTTTTCTTTTTCTTTTTTTTTTTTTTTTTTGAGAAAGCAGAATTTATTAAGAGTATAGAAAAGCTCCCACAGTAGGAGGGGACCCAAGGAGGCTGCCCTATTATTAGCTCTCATTTGCTTTTCTTCTTTTTTTCCCAAGAAGTTGTAGATTACCATCTCTGAAGGTCATTGACAGGCCCATGCAAATAAAAATAAGTTTCTTTCCACTTGTTTCCAGTCTTTTGCAAGCTGATTAGCTGAATATTTTAAAGCACTAATTCATATCAGAATGATCACAGGCTTCCTTTCCCTTAACCACCTGATCACTTCCTGTGTAAAATGAATCAAGTGATTCTGCAAGAAACATCAGAGAAATACTACTCTGTAACACTACTAGAAAAATATATCTTATCAGATACCCACATTTACCTTATAAACAAAGTAAAAGAAATTTATTGTTGGTTATATGTTAATCAACTAGAACAACTTCATCCATTATCAAAGTAAAATAACTAAAAAAAATTATATCCATGAAAGTTCTTAAACTGAATTTCTTCAGTTACAGAGGCAAACTACAAGCTCAAATCCTTGGAATATGCATAAGATAGACAGTTTTTGCTCAATACCAGTGAAACAAGAGAGTCTTAGATTCCTCGATCCATAATGGTCATAGCCTTTTGCACACATTTGCACTGCATCCTTTAAACTATATTTTCCTCTTCCCTTGCTTAAGGCTACAGGTAGTCCTGTGTGCTCGCTCATTATAAATAATAACTTGCCACGGTTTAAGCTTTGCTAACAACAGTCTATAATTTTGCTCTTTCAAACTATTGCAAGTGCATCCAATTTATGTAATTTTGAGCATGCTAACTTTGAGAAAAAGGAAATGAATGAACCAATAATTGTTGGTTGTGCCTGTCCAAAATTTTCAAGCATAGAAAAAAGAAGTGAGAACAATATAAATGTATGTCAGACTACCTTACATGTAATGATATACTTTTGAACATAAAGGAAGTTATATTTGCAATGGAGTAAGATAAATAAATATTCTTGGGGTGTAATAGTGACTGTTTTTCATGAGAACTACCAAAGGCACCATACCTACAACTTCACTAAAAATGACTACATCCATTGTGTATTTCCTAGTTTCTTATGTGAGACTCATTGCTTTTGTTTTTTAAAGCCAATACAGGTGCAAGGATTATTTTTTCTGCAGAATAAAGAGCTAGTGTATGATGGTCTCACTTTCTCAGAGGCAGTCTTCTTACAGAGATAGGAGAGATCAAACTCTTTTCTGATAAGTATAATTAATAATTTTTACAACATACTACTGAGGATGGTAATTTATCCACAGGAGTGAATGACATAAAGTGTTAAAAAAAATTTTCTTACTTGACTTATCATAAAAAATCTGATATAACAAATAGTAAAGCTTCAGTCCTAAAGGCAAAATTCATGAGATTAATTTTTTTTGTTTAATTAGTTATGTATAACAGGATAACCTCTGATATTTTTTGTTTATTTGTCCAGAAGGAAGTCTGCACTATCACTGGTACTTTAAGTACCTGAGTGAATATTACCATTAAGATAGAAAATCTATATGTGTACAAGGGAGAGCAGCCTAGCTAAACTTTACCTAATTTATTTAAAGAAAAAAAATGTATGTAATTAAAGGAAAAGATGGACTTAGGGAGTCATTGCCACTTATTTCTTCAGCAAACCTGAAAAATCTTGTAGCACTTAAAGTTATTCTTACTTCTTAAACTATTCTTGTCTCATATTCATTTGATATGTTACCCAGGACCTTCGTGTGCTACATGATTCAATACATGATTTAAAAGTAAAAGCAGTATAAAATCACACTGATCCATACACGGACTGAAAATCAGACCTTCAGAAATAAAACTTTTATCTTCTGGTAGAATCACCAACTAAGGTGAGATCCCGGACAATACCTGGTGATATCTCCTGAAGCTTTGACTAGGAGTAACCCAGGAGCTAGATGGAGGATAAAATATTTCTGACCCACTAGGAAAGTACGGATCGTTCTTCAGCTGTAGAAAGTGGCACATAACCACCAGGACTATGTGAAACTAGTTCTAAATGATCCATGACAATTTGGCATAGTAGCCAGGCTTCTGAAAGCCAGTATCACATTTCTGAAAGTCAGCCAAGCTGTAATCACTCCAGTTAACACATGTTTGAAATCTTTAAATTCTGTACTGTGCTTCTAAACATCATTGTACACTTTGCTCAAACAGTGACCTACAGATGTGCCGTATAACCCTCTCTTCATTATTGACTAATAAATTAAACTTGACTGTTTTCCTCTTTCCCTTCCCTCCTTCCTCACTCCCTCCCTTTTTATCCTTTCTTTTTGTTTCCCCCTTTTCCTTTGGTAAATATTAAAATGTGGCTGCCTCTTTGTCATTCACATTTAACTACGCAACTTAGTTCACATAAGGTTATAGCCTCCCCAAAGCAAACATGAAGTATATGTTATACATTTATTTATTTTTATATTCACATATATACATATATTCAGGAATTTTACATAAGTGATACAAATTGTAGCAGTTATATGATATAATTAATACATAATATGTATTTCGTTTTTACAAATAAAAGAAATACACATGTTGACTCAAAAGAGTTACAAGTGAACAGTGGAGAATACCAAAGAGATTCAACAGAACAAAATATATAGAAAAAAAGGTTCTACACCAGATGCAAAGGCTCATGCCCGTAATCCCAACACTTTCAGAAGCTGAAGCAGGAGGGTTGCTTGAGCCCAGGAGTTTGAGACCAGTCTTGACAACACAAGAGACCTCATCAAAAAAAATTTAAAAAAGAATTTGCCAGATGTTGTGACACATACTTGTAGTCGCAGCTCCTTGGGAAGGTGAGGTGGAAGATTGCCTAAGTCCAAGAGGTCAAAGCTGGGTGAGCCGTGATGGTGCCCTTACTAAATGGAAGGAAGGAAGGAAGGAAGGAAGGAAGGAAGGAAGGAAGGAAGGAAGGAAGGAAGGAAGGAAGGAAGGAAGAAAGGAAGGAGAAAGAAAGAGATGTGTTTCATTTTGTTAACATAGGCTACTGGAGAAAAGAAGAAAGAGAAAAAAAGCATGGCCTTGACCCGTTTTAACATCTCATTGACATCTCATTGACACCTCATTAAGAAGATCTATTTGTTCCCCCTTCAGGATTTTCTCAGAAAATCTACTTTCCTCCTTAAATGAGAATATTTGCCACAAAAATGAAGAGCTATTACGAAATGTATGAAAGCAGAGAATGCTTTGGGGGCATGTGTGGGTTGGGAGAGGAGAGAATATCTGGCAAGGAATTCGTTCATGTTATACTGCTTGCAAGCTGAAATACATCAAAGGAAATAGAGTCTCATGTTCTTATCCTAGAGAGATGCCAGCTACAGAAGAAGAAAACATTTAAGGGTTCACAGTATAGGTCAGTTAAATGCAAATTGTGAAACACAAAGGTTGGTTTTAATCCACTTTGCTTGCTTGGAAAAAGCTTAAGCCTCTCAAAAAATCAGAGAGGCTCATATACTTAGAGCTAGTCTAAATCCTATTAAACCAAAGAGGGATTATGTAGATTGTTAAAAGTGAGGGGGGAGATATTTTTATTTGTTTGTTTGAACATAATATTCTCTGAATCATTCTTAATTATTGGAGTCTTCAGTTCGAATTCATGTTCTCAGTTTAGTTAATTCTAAAATTTTACTATTCAGACAACCGTTATAAACTGAATGAAGAAGATTGATAGTTAATACATTTCAGTGATAAATTTTATCCAGGATGAAGTCATTAAAATATTTTTCTTATAGCTGTATATGACAGAAGAACATATTAAGATTAAAAATTAATTCTGAAAAAATAGTTACATAGGCCAGGTCCACCAGAGCATTTGAATGTAACACGGAAAATTTTACAAGTTTTGCTTAAACTTCTTGTTTAAATTGCTGCAGCATTTTTTTTCCAAGAGATATACACTCGCATACACACACATACAATCTGATCTCTTATTTTTAGAGTAACCCCCCAAACTTCATATATTAATAACACACTGAAAATCCTTAAAGGGGTTTTTAATTCTTAAAGAAGCTATATAGCTTACTTTATATCATAGAATAAAGATTAAAATTCAGAATATATATATATATATATATATATATATATATATATAGAGAGAGAGAGAGAGAGAGAGAGAGAGAGAGAGAGAGAGAGAGAGAGAATGATGGAGGGAAAAACTTCTTTCACCTAACATTTCTTTAAAAGCAAAATAGACTATTTAAAAACAATTTTAGTGTTTTCATACTTATTAGAATTAAAAAATGTAGTCTTTTAAATTATTTTTATGAACACATTATGTTTCAAGGATGGTAATAAGCAACATGAACAAAATGTACTCTGCCCTTGCATGAGCCACTAAGAAAAGTTAATTATTGTTTTCTTTATTCATTACATGAATATGGGTCTGGATATATATTAAATATAGTGGTATTAACTGGTGGAGCTAAGTATCCACATTGACACACATTCAGTGTAGAAAATACCCATAAATATATACATAAAGGCATAAAATATAGATACACTTAAATATTTAAATTTAGTAAGTGTGTAAAGGTAAGTCTCACTCTTCCTAATTATCTTCCTGTGTTGTATTATTCCTAAAGAAGAGTATGATTCAAGGCTTATTTAAAAATATTTCCTAAAAAGACATTGCTATTAAAAATTAGCTGTGTAGGCCAAGAAGGGAACAAATGCGGGAAAGAAATACCCTAGAGGACAGTTTTGTTGTACAACATTTGGCCTTAAATAAATGCATGGATCTGCTACTGAAAATGTATTACATATGTCAAAAGAACAGTAATTAAACTTCTCCCTCTAAGCTTTTTTGATAGGCCATTTTCAGAATGAATGGTGGAGACTGAGAAAGGGTCTTGGCATTTAAGATCTTTACCTTTAGGATATTACACTCTCTGATTTTTCTATTCAATATGGTTTCTTTTTGCAATTTTATGCCAGCTTAGAAGGAAGTTTTCTGCTATTTTGGCAAAAGATAGCTTTAGAACAACTTAGAAATTGTAAGTTCTTCCTAAGGTACATTGAATTAATTTGGCCATTGAATTTGATCGTTGCATAGAAATGAAAATGATTAATGAGAATATGTATAAACCCTAAAGAAGCAAGACAGATTTAACAAGTTATCAAGGTAAAAAATGGCAAATTTTATAGTTGACATTGAATAAAAATGAATATATGTATCACAAAAACAATGTTATAAAATGATTTTAAATAATTATATCTTTTAAGTTTGTGTGTGTGTGAAATATATTTTACATATATATAAATGTGTGTGTGTTATAGTTTCTGGTCACAACCTACAATTTCTTTTTACAGAACAAGTAATTTGCAAACTAAATCCTTGACAATTTTTAAAGGAACAGATAAAAGTTGAATTAATCCTTTATTTAACAGTAATTATTAGTCGCTTCTAAAACTCTTACACACAAAAATCAAATTTAATTGATTTTTACACATGCTTGCAATTTTTTCTTCTCTGTGTCTTAGCATACATGTCGATTTGATGCACAAAACTTGCTGTCAAATAACACATTTGTAACATTAACATAGTAGGTCTTTTTTACTTACAAACCTACTAGCAGCAGACCAGAAAAAAGAAAGTGGGCTTATGCAAAATTAGGTATTAGACATTTTAAATTCAACTTGTATATATTCTTGCTGCATTTTCTCTTTAAAATATTCTGTCATGTTCTTTAACTTTTCATTTCTTTCTTAAAGTGCTTTATGTTTTGTTTCAATTTCTGTAACAATTGTCAGTCTTCCTGTATCTTTTTCTCATATGTTTACAAGTTGCAAACCAAATTTAAAGGATTAATTTATGAGAGCATCATTCACACCACTCAGGTGCATGACAGTTAGTCATACAGGCTTCCTACTATTCTTGCATTCATTTGTTCACTTATTTATTCTACAAATATTTATTAAGGTCCTACTTTTCCCAACATCACTCTGATGTTGGGAAAATAACACAGCTTCTGTCTTCAAAGAGCTTGCAATCTAATGAGAAGTGGGGGAAAATAGTAGATACTAAAATGGAACACAAGAGATCAATAACGGCAAAAATAAAGCTAAAGGAAATAAAAAGAAATCCTAAATAAGGGGTAATAAGATAGACTGAGTGAATGCAAGGAAAGACTTAGAGAAGTTTATATTTGGTCTGAATGTTAACAGATGACTGTAAAATACAGATACAAAAAGAAATGGGTTAGAACAATAATTTCCAGGCATTGAAGAAGGAATTAGTACAGGAAAAGAGATAAAGAAAAGTTATGGTTATTGACATATATCTACATGTGTGCTGCTTTTGAAATTACTATATATATATATATATATATATATATCCTTTTTTAATTAGTAGATATAAAATCAAATATAACACACTTTATCTTTATCATGCTTCCTTTCTAATAGAAATGACCTCAATCAAGGAATTCCCCTGCCAAGTTATATCATAAAATATATAAACCTTTACAAGATAGACTGGATGTAAATTTAGGTAATTAAAAACTATTTAAATGTACAAAATTATCAGAAATGACCTTAGAATTATCAACCTGACTCCTATATTTGTAATGTAGTAGGGGTTTATTTAACAAAACAATCATTATTTTATCATAAGATCCTTCCAAAGACATGTCTACTTATTATGGATAAGTGAATGGATAACTTGGTTGCAGAATATTTATTTATATTGTTAGATTACTATTATGTCTCAAGACACAAATTACTAAGAAGTTGCTAACTGGTCATGTAAACGTTAAAAAAAGACAATTGTTTTCAGAACACTTCGCCATATCTTTTTTTTTTTTTTTTCAAATTAGCCTAAAACAGCAATTAAAAAAAATAATATGTGTGTCAGTGAGTTGGTGGGGACACGAAGAAGTGACTCCTACAATGAAGTATTATTCAGAGTCTTACTTTATGAAACAGACACAATTGGTACTCCTCTAGTTAAGAGAATATTGTTGTGAATCATGTCATTATGAATCATGATATCATCTTTTCATTCCATAGTGAAGAATCCAAAGTTCACAGAGTACATATTGTCACTCTTCTAAACTTTTAAAGGATATTATCACTAAAATTGTTATATTTTTTAGTTATCTTATTTCACAATTTGTTTCTTAATATGGCATAAATAAAACAAAACAAGGTACACACCATATAACACATTTTTAAATGTTTTGCTATTCAGTAATGACTGAAAATGTAATGTTTCAAAATGTATCAGCTGTAATTGATTTAATGAAAGCACGTTAGTGTCAATTATTTAATGTATTTATTTTTGTAGAGAGAGTCTCTCTATATAGCCCAGTTTGGTATTAAACTCCTGACTTCAAGTTATCCTTCCACCTGGGCCTCCCAAAGCATTGGGATTACAGGTGTGAGCCATTGTGCCTGGCAATGGTCAATTATTAACATTTTATTTTTCAAATTAAATTATTTATAGATTTTATGCAATTTCTTTGCTTATTTAGGACAATAATTCCATTTATTTCTATAAATATAAGTGAATTTTCCATTTTGAGTTTTTTTTTAAATAAAAGTATCGAAATGTTAAGTATAATTTTGATTGTATAAAAATTATATATCCTGTAATTCCAGCTACTCGGAAGGCTGAGGCGGAAGGATCGCCGGAGCCCAGCAGGTCGAGGCTGCGGTGGCCGGGAGCGGCCACTGCACTCCAGTCTGGGCGACAGAGTGAGACTCCAACTCAAAAAAAAAAAAAAAAAAAAAAAAAAATTATATATTTTAAGGACATTTAAATGGCAGTTTTTAAATTGATGAGCACTTGCAAAGAATTTTTTCACTTATTAAGCCTTAGGAAAGTAGTACTTGTCTAGGAATCTCATGTCACTCTGTGATTTATATCGTTACAATTAAAAAATTTAATTCAAAGTTAGGCAGAAAAGGAGAATGTATTAACTTGACACTCCTCTCTCATGACTGTCAAAGAAACAAGTATACCTATATCTAAAAAATAACTGGATCTATGAACTAGGATGTCAGGATAACTTGACACCACTGTCTCTTTTCTTATCTTTTTATCCACTTTTTAAGCTTTGGCTTCTTAAATTTTTGTTTTCATTTTTTTTTCTTAGGTTATCACTGTTTACTTATGACAAATGTTTCACACCCGTGGTCTCTCCAGTCAAAAGTTCTTTGAGACGATGCCATCGGCCTTGGCCAATGGGAGAATGGAGTCATCAGACTCCCCCATCCTGTGAATGGCCCCACAGATAGCATAGTTTTTAAACTGGCCGTCAAACCTGCCCGTAACCTTGTCAACCTCCCCCACATTCATCTGGATGGACACATGGTCCTTGGCACCGATGATGCGGTTGCTGGCGGAGCATTTCCGTGGCACGTAGAGGTCCACGACCTCGCCTGCGACTCTGCATGTCCAGGCCAGGCCTCACACCACCACGCTGCAAGCCCATAGAGAAAGGAAAAGCAGCTTTTTTTTTTTTTTTAAATCTCTTTTAGTAAGGATGGCTTTATCTACATAACAAGGACTATACCTATAGATATATTTCAAATAAAAGAATACCTCATATCCTTAATAACACATACAAATTCTAAACCTTTTAAAAACTTAATATGTAAAAAATATGGAATGTCAAATCAAGAAGGAAATATAGACTAATCAATGCATATTTATAGATGACTGGTGCAACATATGTTCAAAAGTACAATTGAATCTATATCTCCCTACATTACATTCAAATACTACTAATTCCACTCATTTATCTGATAGGTGTTATGAAGCAAAGAAGTGTATAAGTTTTTTTCCAAAAAGTTAAACAATTATATTAGCAAGTTATTAAATAATGTTACTGTCTTAGTCTGTTCAGACTTCTCTAACAAAATACCATAGCCTGTGTAGCATATAAACAACATAATCATTTCTTAAATATCACAGCAAAATATTAAGCTCAAAATAAGAAAGAACTTATTTTACATTATAGGTTAAAATTGTAAATTAGTGCATTTCAACAATTTACTAATTGTAAATTAGTGCATTTCACTTTTAAAATACCAATTTATTTGTTAAAATATATTGCATGTATTGTATTGTTTATTTTGACCTTGCCACCTGCTTATCTTATTTTTAGTAATAATTTTTATCTCTGGGTAATACCAGTTTTTTTTTCATAATACCAATTAAATTGCTCAATACTCACTTTGCTAGACATTGATTCTTAGAATTCAGAGCACCTGCTGAAGCCTGGTTCCTAGTACAGTGTCTGCAACATAGCAGACGTTTGACACCAAATAAATATTTTTAAAACTAATACACTTCGTAATTTTAAACAGCCTGCATTTCTTTTCTTTCCAGTAAATGTCAATGAAATACAACAATTTTCAGAATAAAGGTTCCAGTGGCTCTTCCAGAAGACATTAACTGTCAAACACAATGTTTGATGTTTCTATTGACGTGATGTTATCAGAATTGTATTCCTGACTTTGATGAGGAGATGGTGTATCTAGTATCTACAGGGATGTAGAAAAAATAAAATGACATGTGCTTCTCAAAGGAACCTTTCCACAGTAAGAAAAGATGAGGAATTCAGTATTCTTCAACTAAGTATATAAAGTTCTTAAAAAGTTTTAAGTAATTTGATGAGTGGATAGGAATCACATGATTTTCTCCATGCATTACTCATCCTCCCCCAGTCTTTTTGCTTTGTTTTGTTTACAAAATGAAGCTCAGGTGTTCTACCTCCAGTTTTCATCTGCGATTTGGTGGATTGAACATCATTGTAGATTTGGTTTTTGCTTCAAAAAAGATGTTTAGAAAATGAATGTTTTTTGTTTCTTAGCTTTACTGTTCTTTCTATTTTAACTTTATTTTCAATTTTAATTACTTTTTATTGGAGAATGGTGTCAGAGTATTTTTAAAATCTACTTGGGATTAATTTATGGCCTATTTTGTAATGAGTTTCTTTTTTTAATGGCTTATTACTGCCTTACAAAAGTCATGTATCAACTGGTTTGAAGGTGGTGAGTTATTTCAATTGATTGCTCACAGTCAGTTGCAGATCAGAGTTTTTGTTCTTCTACTCTTTACCTCTTCTCATTACTGCACTTTACTAGTCTTAAAAAAAGGAAAACCATCTGGTCTAGGGCTTTTATTTTGTAGGTAGTTTACTTATTACATAGTCAAGTTCCTTGATTGTTATTGGTCTATTTAGGGTCTCGATTTCTTCTTGTTTCAACCTAGGCAGGTTGTGTGATGTCAGAAAGTCTTCCATTTCCTTAAAGGTTTCAAGTTTGTTTCCAAACAAGTGTATATAGTAGTCTCTAATGATCTTTTGTATTTCTTCAGGGTCAGATGTGACTTTAGTTTTGTTTCTGATTGTATTTATTTGGGCTTTTTCTCTTTTTTTCTTGGTCAGTCTAGCTAGGGGACCATCAGTCTTGTCTATCCTTTCAAAGAACTGGCTTTTTGTTTCACTGTTTTTTTGTACGAGCAGCCAACAGACACACGAAGACATGTTCAACCTCACTAATCATCAAAGAGATGCAAATTAAAACTACACTGAGATACCACCTAACTCCAGTCAGAATGGCCATCATCAATAACTCAAAAAATAACAGATACTGGAGAGGATGTGGTGAAAAGGGAACACTTCTACACTGTTGGTGGGAATAGAAGCTAGTGCAACCTCTGTGGAAAGCAGTGTGGCGATTCCTAAAAGCTCTAAATATCTACCTCCCATATAACCCCACAATCCCCCTACTGGGAATATACCCTGAAGAACTCAAATCACTCTATCAAAAAGATACCTGCATACATATGTTTATCACAGCATTGCTCACAATAGCAAGAACCTGGAACCAACCCATGCTGTCCATCAAAAGAGGACTGGATTTAAAAAAATGTGGTACATATACATGAAAGAATACTACGCAGCCATAAAAAAGAACAAAATCATGAATTTCGCAGCAACTTGAATGGAACTAGAGTCTATAATACTGAGTGATTTCTCACAGAAACAAAGATCTGGGTATCACATGTTCTTACTCATAAGTGAACCTTGAACATCTATCATAATACTATAAGAAAAGGATTGACAGTGGTGGGAAACTATGGTGGGGGCCAGGAGGGAAAGGGAAGTGGGATTAATGGTAGTCAATATCTGTCTGGGGATGATGAGACACCCCTTATCAACAAGGGTGCCTGAACAATGCATATTTGTATACCCAACCCTTAACTGTACCCCACAATTTTAAAATAAAAAATATGTTTTTTTAAAAAAGGATCCGTTTACCAGTACAGTTAATATTTAAATATTTAAGTGGGCAAAACTTCTTTATCCTTATTAATTATATTATCAAAATAACTATATTTAATTGACTTTTACTTGTTTTATCAACCATAAACAATCATGCAATGTTAATATTTCCATCTAAATTTATATTTCTGCCAATTTACTTCTGTATCACTAACTAATGCTAAATTATTTAGTGGGTAAATGTTCAAGAGTATTGTAACTTCATTTGGCTTCACATGGACTTGAAGTTTTACAATTGTCTTTTGGTTGGTGTTTGCTTTCCATACCATAGTGGTCTTGTATCCTAAAGACTCATTGGAATCCATTTTAAATCTTAAAAAAAAAAATAGGACGTGGGCTAGGCCAAGGCCTAGTTAATTGGTGTCTTTGTGAAAGGGGATTACATTTTTTTCAAAGTTCACAGATATATTTAATTTTTAATCTTATGCAAATCACTATCCTAGCACATGCTTGCTTTTCCTTATCTTGTGGCACATTTTACTTAATTGTGTTTCATATGAAGAGAATCTAATTGTTCTTTTGTATGCACCATAAGACACTTAATATATATATATACATATATATATTTTAACATTTATTTTATTTTTATTTTTTGGTAGAAATACAGTCTCACTGTTTTGCCCAGGCTGGCCTTGAACTCCAGGATTTAAGTAATCCTCCCAACACAGCTTCCCAAACCTGGGATTACAGACATGAGACATGGCACCTGGCCAACATACATTTATTTATTTTTTATTTATTCATTTATTCTTTTAATTTTTTTATTTTAAAGATGTGGGGTACAATTCAGGGTAAGGTATACAAATGTTCATTTTGCAAGTACCCTGGTTAATGAGGTGTGCCCCCACTTCCCCAGGCAGATTCCCACTACTGCCAATCTCACTTCCCCACCCCCTCCCAGCAGTTTCCCAGTACTGCCGATCATTCTCTTATAGCATTATGGTAATTGTTCAAGGCTCACGTATGAGTGAGAACAAGTGATACTCAGTTCTTTGTTTCTGTGAAAGATCACTCAGTGTTATAGACTGTAAGTCATCTAGTTTGCTGTGAAGTTCATGATTCTGTTCTTTGTGGCTGCGTAATACTCCATTATGTATGCGTACCACATTTTTTTTATCCAATCCTCTTTTGATGGGCAGCATGACTGGTTCCATGTTCTTGCTACTATGAACGATACTGTGATAAACATATGTGTGCAGGTATCTTTTTTATAGAGTGATTTGAGTTCTTCCAGGTACATTCCCAGTACGGGGATTGTGGGATCACATGGAGGGTCAATTTTTAGATCTTTTAGTAATCACCACACTGTTTTCCACAGAGGTTGTACTAGTTTATACTTCCACCAACAGTGTAGAAGTGTTCCCTTTTTACCGCATCCTCTCCAGCATCTGCTGTTTTTTGAGTTATTGATGATGGTCATCCTGACTGGAGTTAAGTGGTATCTCAGTGTAGTTTTACTTTGCATCTCTTCGATGACTAGTGAGGCTAAGGATTTTTTCATGTAGCTGTTGGCTGCTCATATGTCTTCTTTTGAGAACTGCCTACTCGTATCTTTTGCCCACTTTGTATTGGGGCTGTTTGTTTTTTTTCTTTTCAGCATGTTTGAGTTCCTTGTAGATCTTAGATGTTAGGCCTTTGTCAGATGTACAGTTGGCAAATATTTTTTGCCAGTATGTGGGGTGGCTCCCCACTCTCTTGATGGTTTCTTTGGTTTTGCAAAAGCTTTTCAGTTTGATGAGGTCCTACTTGTCTGTCTTATCTCTTACGGCTTGGGCACTTGGGCTTTTGATCTGGAATTGGTTACTAGTTCCAATTTGCATAAGGTTATCTCCTGCATTTTTTAAGGTTCTTATTTGGGTTTCTGTTTGTTGGTGGTGTACAGAAATGCAACTGTCTTTTGTACATCTGTCATACCCTGAGACTTTGCCAAAGTCTTTTTGTCAGTGCGAGGAGTTTTTTGACAGAATCTCTTGGGTTTTCAGGGTATGGAATCATGTTGTCCGCAAAGAGGATTAACTTGATTTCTTCTTTTCCTATTTGGATACCGCTGATCTTCTCTTGTCTGATTGCTGTAGCTGGGACTTCCAAAATTATGTTGAAAAGGAGGGTGAGAGTGGGCATCCTTGTTTTATTCTGGTTTTCAGGAGAAATGGTTCCAATGTCTGCCTGTTTAGCAGTATTTTGGTTGTTGGTTTCTCATAGATGGCTCTTACTATTTTGAGGTAGGTTCCATTTATGCATAGATGTTCAAGGATTTTAATCAAGAAGGAGGGTTGGATTTTATCAAAACCTTTTTCTGTGTCTAATAATATGCTGTTGGCAATGTAATGCATATTGTGTTAAATCTGTAGATTGTTTTGGGTAAGATGGACATCTTAACAATGTTGATTATATATAATCAAGTGGTTTTTGTTTTTACATCTGTTGATGTATTTAATTATATTTATGGTCTTACAAATGTTGAACCAGGCCTGCATCCCAGGGACGAAGCCTACTTGGTCATGGTGGATGATTCTTGAGATGTGTTGTTGAATCTAATTTGCTAGGATCTTGTTGAGAATTTTAACATCAATGTTCATCAAGGATATTGACCTGTATTTCTCTTTCTTTGTTGGATCTTTACCTGGCTTGGATATCAATGTGATGTTAGCTTCATAAAATGATTTGGGAAGAGTTCCATCTTTCTTGATTGCCTGGAATACTTTCAGTAGAATTGGTATCAGTTCCTCCTTGTATGTTTTGCCGAATTCTGCTGGAAAGCCATCTGGTCCAGGGATCTTTTTGGTAGGTTATTTTCTTATGATATAGTCAATTTCCTGTATTGTTATTGGTCTGTTTAGGATCTCAGTTTATTCTTGTTTCAACCTGGGGAGGTTGTAATGTCAGAAAGTCCTCCATTTCCTTTAGGTGCTTTTTCCAGCTCCCTTAGATGATTTGTTAGGCTGCTAACTTGTGATCTTTCTATTTTCTTTATGTGTGTTTTTAGAGATATGAATTCTCCCTTAATATTGTTTTCATGGCATCCTATAGGTTTTGGTAAGATGTTTCTTCATTTCATTTTTTCCAGGTATCTTTTAATATGTTTTGATTTCCATTTTGACCCAGGAGTTGCTTATCATCATATTGTTTAGTGTCCACTTCGTTGTGAGTTTTGGGGGAGCTTTGTTGGTGTTGATATTTATTTTTATTCCATTGTGATCTGAGAAGATGCATGGCAGGATATCAACCTTGTGAAATTTGTTTGTGCTTGATTTATGGCCGAGGTATGGTTGATCTTAGAATATGTTACATGTGGTGATGAGTAGAATGTGTATTCTGTCATTGTTGGGTGGAGTATTGTGTAGGTATCAATTAAGTCCTTTTGGTCAAGTGTCACATTGAGGTTCTGAATCTCCTTATTGATTTTTTGTCTTGGTGACCTCGACAGGGTCATGGTTGGGGTATTTAAGTCCTCTTTTATGATAGCGTCAAAGTCAATATCTTTCTTAAGTTGAACTAGAAGTTGCTTTATGAATGTTGGTGCTCCTATGTTGGGTGCATATATGTTTAGGAAGAATATTTCTTGTTGATGGATTGAACATTTTATCATTATGTAGTGACCTTCCGTATCTTTTAAAATTTTTGATAGTTTAAAGGGTATTTTGTCTGATACTACCACTGTGACTCCTGCTTTTTTGTGTGTTCCATTTTCCTGAAATTTTGTTTCCTATCTTCTAACTTTGAGTCTGTGAGTGTCCTTTTGGTGAAGTGAGTTTCATGGAGATAATATATTGCTGCCTCTTGATATTTTATCCATTTTGCCATCCTATGTCTTTTCAGTGGTGCTTTTAGTTCATTTACATTCAGACTAATTATTGAAATGTGACAGTTTATACCCATCATGAGGTTCTTTTAAAGTTTGTTGTTGCTGCTATTTGTTTTCTTTCTTTTGATTTTTGGGTTTATTCATGCATGTTTTCGGTCTTTTTCCTGCATTATTATGAAGGGCATTGTTGTTCTTTTTTCCTTTCTTCTGCTTTTAATACTTTCTTAAGTGTTTTTTATAGAGCTGATCTGGAGTCAGCATAAGTTTTTAGGGATTGAATGTCTGGGAAAGATTTTAATTCTCCATCACAGATGAAGCTTAGTTTGGCTGGGTAGGTAATTCTTGGTTGAAATTGTTTATCTTTGAAAACTTTGATGATTGGGCTCCAAACTCTCCTTGCCTGAAGTATTTCTGTGGATAAGTCTACTGCTATTCTAATTGGTCTTCCCCTGTAGGTGATCTGACCATTTTCTCTTGCTGTTTTTAGAAATTTTTTTTATACCTACTTTGTGTAGGTGATTTACTATGTGTCTAAGAGTTGTTCTACTCATATGTCATCTTGCAGGGGTTCTCTGAATCTCTTGTGTTTGAGTAGTCACATCATTGATGAGATGAAGGAAGTCTTTTTGAGAATTTCATGGAATGTTTGTTCCAGCGGGGTCTCTGTCTTTCTTTCTGTCTCAGGAAGTCCAATTAATCTTAGGTTCAGCATCTTGAAATAATCGCTCATCTCTTGAAGGTTTTGGCTCTGTCTTTTTAAGCTTCTTTTCTATGTTTTTGACAGTTTGAGTTACTTCCATATTTTGGTCCTCAAGCTCTGAGATTCTTTCTTCTGCTTGACTAATTCTGCTTTCCAGGCTTATCCGTTTGTTATCTATTTCATTCACTGTATTCTTTATTGCTGTTATCTCAGTCATCAACACCTTCATACTTTCTTCTTACCTCTCCTTGATTTGATTTACTGTCTCTATTAATGGCTTCACATCTGGGTTTGTGGTTTGAAACCTGTCATTCTGGGGACTCTTCATTCCAAAGTCTGTATTCTCAGTGTCTGACCTCCCAGACTTTTTTTTTCTCTTGTTTAATTCTGTTGTTCAGTTTTTACTTCTATTTACTCAATTTCCTATTCTTCCTTACGTAGATTGTCTGACTTTGTTTAATTCTGAAGGTGGACTGTGGTTGTAGGGTGTCATTTTTGCAGTTTTGAGATTTAATTGGGCAGGGAGCTGTGATTCAGAATTGAACTCCAGATCCCACTATCCACTGACAGGTGTGTGGGTTCCCTGGAACCCACTCCCCACTGCCTTACAATTTGTCCATGCAGTGGAGGTATGGGTTTGCACCCTGAAAGCAAAATGAGGTAAGAAAAAGGAAAACAATGGAAAAAGGAAGAAGAGAGGGTGAGAGGATGGTGGAGAGAGGGGTAAGAGGGAAAACAGACTTGCGTACCAATTAACAAATAAGAGACACAAAGGCAGAATAGAATAAAATAAAAACTAAAACATACAGACAATCATACAAACATCCAAACCAACAAAAACTCCCCTATTGATGTACTCTCCCTCAAAAATACCCATACAGCCGAGCTCGGTGGCTCAGCCTGTAATCCCGCACCTTTGGGAGGCTGAGGTGAGTGGATTGCCTGAGCCCGCGGGTTCGAGACCCGCCTGGGCAACTTGGCAAGACCTCATCTCTACAATAAAAATCAAAAAATTAGCCAGGCATGGTAGCACGCGCCTGTAGTTCCAGCTTCCGGCTACTTGGAAGGCTGAGGAGGAAGGATGTCCGGAACCCAGCAGGTCGAGGCTGTGGTGGCCAGAAGTGGCCACTGCACTCTAGTCTGGGCAACAGAGTGAGACTCCAACTCAAAAAAAAAGAAAAAGAAAGAAAGAAAGAAAACTGAAAGAAAGAGAGAGAAAAACTAAAACAAAAAACAAACAAACAAAAATGAGCAAAACAAACAGACAAAAAAACTCGCTCTGAGGTGGTTCCCATAAGTCCAACTTCCTTTTGGCTCTGATCTCCAGCCCCTCCCCTCTGCTCTCAGGGCAGGCTGATAGGGTTGCTCTCAGCAAGGGTCAGATGCCCCAGGCCTACTTCGAGAGGAGGGTGGATCAGATCTGGACTCACCCAGCTTGCTATCTGTCAAGTCTGCCTCTCAGATCTGACATGTCTGTGTCTGATGCAGCATGGGAGAGTGGCCTCTGTCTTTCTGAGTTTGATGAGATTACCTCTAGGTCCCAAGTTGGAGGTTAGGTGGAGCTGGGCGGAGCAATGCAGGTCTCTGCCTGGTCCCTGGACAGAGAACATGGCTGCAGTTGGCATTTCCTCATGGGGGCGGGCTCCTCTCCATCTCTCCCCAAACCTATTGATCAGATCAGGGCTCTAGCAGCTTTGCTGTTGCAAGTGATGGTGTGAACCAGGCGCCAGGTGATGAGAATCAGTTGAATTCAGCAAGTTCTTCTCAGTAGAGTCCTGAGAATGGCAGATGATTCTGCACGCTGGTAGCTCCAGTCTCAGGGTGGTGAAGGGCTGCAGTCACCTCTGAGGACAGCCTCGGGTACATGAACCTGAGTCTTCCCTCAGATGAACTTTCACTCATCCACTGGCATATACCTACTCACGCAGAGAGTCTTTATGGACGCTGGCTTTTGTGGAGACTCTCACAGTCTGACCTGTCCTGTCTCCATCTCTCTAGAAGTCCCAACATTTAATAATTTATGGGGAAGGTAAGTTTATGAGTTAAGTTTATACTCCATTATTTGCATTTCAATTTTTAAAATGCCTTTCAAAACTATATTTTGTTTTTATGTTTGTTTTTTAAAAATCTTTTTTATCCTTTCATATTTTTAAGAGCACAAAACTATCCTAAAAGCTAGTATGTACAGTGATCATCTGGTGATCTTATTAAGTTCATTTTATTGAACTCCATTGTCAAGAAGACTGCTTCAGTGGGTCTGAGATGTTTGAACAGAACTGAAACTCACCAAAAAGCTATGGTGATCCTGATATTGATGCAAAGCTACAATGACAAATATGGTTTAAGGAATATCTTCTCTCATCTCTTTTAATCAGAACCTAGAACTTCTGCCACTTAGTCCTGAAATAGAAATCCCAGCAGAAGGAATTTCCAGCCAGAAAGTTGTTTATTCCGGGTCTGGTTTTTCTCAGTTGTATCTCAGTCACCTGCAGTGGATGAATACTGTTCCATGTAACACTTTGATTCAAGTTGTATCTTCTTAGAAATGTTTAAAATGTTTGAAACAATTAATATAATGTATTAAACACAAGAAAGAACAACGAGGAATTATATACTCCATAAAAATTATAATGTAGACTATTTAAAAATACAAACACGACTGTGTTTTCCAGTCGGAATATGTTTCTCATCTTATAATTGGAAGTTTCCTCTCTCCAACTTGAACATATATTGACTCTGAGTATTCCTCTTGTATATATTTAGTCAGAATGCTTCCCATACTCTTTCAAGTATCTTTGAAATCTTTTTGGATATAAGATTTCTAGCACAGTGACCATGATGGTATATTAGTAAGAAAATATGCTCTGTGGGAGTAGATTTTGCTAGAGAAAACCTTCTGCCAACAACCCTTCCTTTTGATATCTGATTAGTTTTAATAAGACTGTTTATAATGTATTTCTTTCTAGAATTATATGCTCAGCATTTTGTCATCAAAATGGTATTTCATTTCTGTCTGGTTGAATTAAAAATGCTCCTGTTTAACCTATGTACATAAATAGTCTTCTGTTAATGTATTATCAAAAAAGAGAAAGAAATTTTCTTTGCCTTTCCTCTAGTCTATTGGATTAAATATTATCAATGGATATAAAAACATATATGTTTATTTCTATCATGAAGAACCAAATTATTTATATTTTTAATGAAAATAATCACATTTCTAAAAATGTCCTTTGGTTAACTTATAAATGTATAAGTCCAAGATATGTGTTAGCTCTCTTTAGCCAAATATGACTTTTAAAAATTAAAAATGCTTTTAAAATAATGATGACATAATGACTGTAGAGACTAAATGAACTATCTGCACTGTCCTCTAATTGTCACGAAAAAAATTTTATTAAATAAAGTTCATGATGAAAGTGCATGCCAGAGGAATATTGATTTTTATGTCCTAATTATGCTCAGTACAAACACAGAGCATTCAAGAATGTTTCTCTTTAACTCTACAATATGTGTGTTTATGCATATATATGTACATATGCAATTTATCATACTTTTTGAATGTTGCTGAATAATATTGTTAATTGCAAAAAATAAAACTGTGTTATCTCAAATAATGGAGAACATATAATTTGTCATATCTAATATTGAAATTAGTATGTGTTGCAAATCTTTATTTATAGGGGTCAATTTTATTATTAAACTTAAGTCATTTTTTTCTTTAAAGAAATAGACTAGAAAGTTATAGTGCTCTTAATTTGATAATCTAAAATTATTTCAAAACAAATGAAACAAAGCATGAGAAAAATCAGAAAACCCAGTAAATGAATTCCTTCATATTTTTATCCAAGATATACTTTTCTATAATAATATAGGAATTTTTATATAAAAACAGAACTTATAGCTATGTATATTAATGTAAAGGTCTTTAGTATATTCTACAGGGTGATCATCCACATTTTAGAAAACTTGTTTGCTATTGAAATTTTTAATTGGCATAATGATAAATTGTACAATGACATTTCCCTTAATGTGGTAAGAAGTAAAGAAAATGTTACATCACTGAATGAGTCAAGAGAAATGGACTGAATCAATGACATCAAATTAATGTTTCCTGTATCCAATAAGAACAAAACAGAAGTAGAAAAATCAGAAGAGAACACAATAAAATCAGGAAGAAAAAATTATAGACTAATTATTAAGTTCAAAAATAGTTTATAAAAGACAATGTTACTAAAAAGATCATTTTAATTTAAACTGTACTAATACTAATAGATTCAAGTCAAAGATGAGATAATAAACCTCAGGGTTATAATGGAATGTGATATGTAACTCTAGTACTAGTTCTAAAATTTGTATGACCAACTGAAGTCTTTTGGTCCTCTGGAGGAATAGCTAATTGAAGTTAAGTGATAAGCCCTGCCTTGCAGTAAGTTTAACATGTAAACCCTGGGCTTGCTGTGTCACCCATTTTATTTTTCCTGTGTCTGTGTACTCTGAAAAGCCTATAAAAAGCTAGCATCATATACTAATCCATGACAACTAACACAAATTTCCCCCAAATATGGCATTTTCTGTCTCTTCTTCTTTACCCAGAAATTTAGAGGGACTCCAAGCTGATGTGTACCCAGTTCCACTCTACCCTCAGGCTGTATTATACATAGAAGCCACCGAGTCTCCCATTAAAGCCTGGTCCTGCCACTTAATGGAGCCACCAAAATTCTGCATCATCAGTTGTTTCCTGTTTCCAACAGGAAAGTGAAGACCTGGGCTAAGGATACCTGGTCTATTAATTAAGTGCACAAACAGTGTCGTCATTAAAACTCTGCCATTTTTATATCAACTTCATCAGTGAGTCATTCAATTACCTCCACCTCAGCCTACCTGCTTTCATAGGATAGAATCATACCAGGTGGTCACAGGTGCAGACACTTTTCATGACAGAGCTCTGAGAGCACCAGACATCTTTGGGTCTGGTGCAGGCTAGCCTCTCCTACCTTCAAACACTGGATCTTCCCTTTCCTTTCTTTTTAAGGGAAGCTCACTAGACATGTCTGTTTCTTGCTTTTTCTCAATGTCCCTTGCTGAGAGAGGAGGAAGCAAGAAACCCGTTGGACAGACAGGGTGGGTCTCCAGTAAGACTCCCCATTTTACCCAAAGAAACAAAGGTGCAATTTCACATCTGGTCCCTTTTTGTTTGTTTTCTCCCTTTTCGTGCACCTTTTCCTCACTGGACCTTTTTCAATTCTCTCCCCATTGACCCTTGACACTTTCTTGCCACTTTTTGGTCCTTACCGCAGACCCATTAGGTTAGTGTATTTTCAGACCCTACTGCCAATCAATCGGCCCAAACCTCCTCATTTGAAACCCATAAAAAACCTCTGACTGCAGTGGCCTCTCCAGCAACCCCTTTTAGGGTCCCCTCTCGCTGTCGAGAGCTTCTCTGTCCCCTAATAAATTCTGTCTCATTCTTTGGTGTCCATGCTCCTTATTTGTTGTGGTCATGAGATAAGAACTCCAGATTTCTCAAGCAAGAGCTGCAATGATCTTCCGGGTTCACTTGTCAGCCAACCGAGTTGAAGACAGCTGTAACATTCCTTGGTGCTCTGCGCTCTCTGGCATCCCTCCATTTTCTTCTCCAGATGCCATTGTGTCCTTGGATGTCATGTGGGTCTCAGACTGGCTGTGTCACCCCAGTGAGAATACAGCATTTTAGGGGAGCTAATCCAGGGTCCTCAGAAGGGTGAGTGAAAATGAACCTCTTTACTTATATTTCTGAGATGTCTTGTTCTCAGAGTTTTTTTCTCTCTAAAAACAAATACCAGGCCTCCATTAGCCAGTTAAGAGTGAATAGTGGTGGTTGCCAGTCAACAACACATGAAAGAGCCTTGCTGAAGAGGATTTTGTCAGTCCTCCGTCACCTTCAAGTGTTAGGAAGAGCCGGGCTCGGTGGCTCAGCCTGTCATCCCGCGCCTTTGGGAGGCTGAGGTGAGTGGATTGCCTGAACCCGCGGGTTCGAGACCCGCCTGGGCAACTTGGCGAGACCTCATCTCTACAATACATCAAAAAATTAGCCGGGCGTGGTAGTGCATACCTATAGTTCTAGCTACTTGGAAGGCTGAGGCGGAAGGATTGCCAGAGCCCAGCAGGTCGAGGCTGCGGTGGCCGGAGCAGCCACTGCACTCCAGTCTGGGCGACCTAGTGAGACTCCAACTCAAAAACAAACAAACAAACAAACAAACAAACCAAAAAAAAGTGTTAGGAAGAAAGGCCCTGTTTCCCTCCAGTTCCCTTTCACAGAGTTCTAGTCATTGCATGGAATTGGAATGAAGTTTGGGTGTAATTGAGAGTATCTGACCAAGGTTATTTCTTGGTGTTACCCAAAGGCTCCCAGGCCAACCTCCATTTCTGACAACCAGTGGGGGTTTTGGCTAAAGACTTCCCGTCTTTCCTATTGCATATTTTTTCCGTCTTTCCTGCATTTTCTTTATTTTGGGATGACTGGCTACTGTCTGCTCTTTGTGTTCAATGCTGTGGGTGTTTTTGCAACCTACAGAGACAGTTTTGCTGAGCAGTAAGGGTAGCTGGCTTGATCATTTGGAATGTGGCGATGTTTTCGTCTCATCTTAGAAACAGGAATATAAAGGATTTTCTCTCTCTTAATGCAAGAACACACTGGCATAGGGTAGAATGCTATTTTTTCCTGACTAGCTTTCCTCCTCTGCATTTAGGTTGTTGTTGTTGTTGTTTCCACCAAGTCAGGAATCAACATAGCCTGACAAATATGAGAAACCTTTCTATGCAAGGGATTAACTTTTTCCTTTTGGAAAACATCTTACTAGGTCAGGACCCCACTGCCTGGGGTTCCCTCTCTTTCCTTTGTTTAAGGAGAATCTGGGTTCATAGTTTCACACTACAATTTAAAACCTTGTTGGTACCTTTAAGCGATCCTCTGGGCAGATAAAAATGAAAAGAAAGTAGTGTCTTCCCTTTAAGCACTTTGTTGACTCTATGCCTATGAGAACTCAGATACCTCATTCATAGGCCCTATTAAAACCAGTGTGTGGAAGTTCAATTTCTTGCCATGTTTGTGAGTTAGAAAATTCTGAGTGTGATAAAGAAGCAATAAGAGAAATGCCCTGCTGGCTGTTGACTTCAGTGTTTCAGAGGCTGTTGTGGACTAGCTCAATAGGCCCGTACACCTTCCTGAGGCAATTTGTATGTCTTGAAGTTGAATCGTTCCTTACCAGGGAAAGGGAACTTTGTTTGGAAAGCATTTTCTCCCATGTCTGTGGATGTTAATCAGTGAGTCTACTGGCAAGAGGTTCACGGAGGGAAATCCCCCTCTGTTAGCATCCCTTGCCCAAGTAAAATTGCTCCAATATATTTTTCAAGACTCACTCTGGATCAGGAGAATGCTAGGTTTGAGAAATTCAATTCAAAGTTACAGTCAACAGAGAAGGGCTGGGGCACTGTGCAAGTAAGCATGACTACTCCTGCTGACCAGGCCCCTTTCACCACACGTGGATGGAAGTCACGTTCACGTTCACAGGGTCTCCATGAGCATGTAAGGACAGAAAAGAAGGGTTACCTTCTTTCTTTGATCCTTATTCATGTGCCTTTGTTGAAGTACTGGGTACCTTGTGTGGGCATAACGAGCATGGGTACTGATGACTCTCACCTGATTGTTCACGCCTTGCAACTAAAACTGTAATTTAGCAATTTATAAAGGATCTTAACAAATTGACCTGTTAAGGTCATATTTGGAAACAACTAGGGACAGATCATTTCACATCCATGTGGTCTGTTCATTCTAAAGGGTTTTACATCAGACCATCACAGAGAAATGGTCAAATTTTCATATGTATAGCCAATTAAAGAAGAACTTTTGAGGATTTTTCGGCTAAAGGCATTAGAGAAAAACAGGGTGCCAAAATGGAAGGCAGCAGGACCAAAAGACCAAAAAGGGTATCCCAACTGACAGTCGCTGTTAGTGAAAAAATTCCAGCAGCTCATCAGAGACCTGGTAAGAATGAACCTGCCAAGGGAATGGTGTCTGTTACTATGAGTACAGTCTGTGGGGGGCACTAGAAGCCTAGTTGTCCCCAAAGGTCCTAAACCCCCAGGTCCTTGTCCATTGTGCAGCTCAGAGAACCACTGGAAAGTTGATATGCTCTCTTCTGAAGAGAGGAGAGAACATCTAGCTCAAATGTTTACCACTTAGGCAGCCTGGAAATCTGCTAAAGTGCCTGGCATGGCTCACCATCACCCTAGCAACCCTCAGGTGAATATTAGGGCACTGGAACCCAAATTAATTTCTTAATTCACACAGGTGTCAACTGTTTGTTCCTGATTTTTCATGTTAGAGTATATAGCCTTATCTTAATTTAAAATTACTAAAGTTTACTTCAAAGTCTTGTACGGTAAATTTTTATCCTACACTGAAGTAGCTGGGTATAGGACACAAAATAAAGGATTCATGCATATCAAAAAGTGGTTATGTATATATTGTGGAACAGGATATGAACTCCAAGAGACTTGGTACTGGCGAGGGCTCTTTTGTCTCCTTCTCTCTTTTTATGCCCAGATAAGGAGGGACTCTGTACTGTTCTTCTCTCCACTCCCTCAGTAGTGAAGGTCACTGGAATAGACTCCTGGATTCATTATGATGGAGTGAAGTCCTGGAGTCCAGGAGAAGCTGCCTCCGCTGACGCAGAATGGCACTCAAAACACCAATGTGAAGAAATCAGAGACCTCAGATTCACAAAAGATGAGTGCCAATAGTTAACTCCTTATGGGTTTTCTCCTTGTCATTTTACCTATATTTGCTGCTGTTATTATTATTATTTTTAATCTGTACTATAAAATGTCTTTGCCAAGGACCCCTTTACCCTGAACATTCATAGGATTATTTACTCCCTTATCAAACAAAATAATTAGTTTGCTGCACTTCTTATCCTTGTCATCCCAAGCATGAGACTATCACATCCTTGTCTTTTATGACTGTTGGGGAAAATATCCATGGTTAAATACCACAATTAGAAAATAATCACCTATAGAGGAAATGTTGAACTCCAAGTACTAATATGATACTTTGAGATTAACCCATAGTCCGCTAAATCCTACTAACCCAAAGTTGGCCAAAGATTACTGGTTTTGTTTATCTCAATTTGGGCAATATATACCTGCGCCTACTCCAGTTCAGTTATGGGCCACGACCCTCCATCCTTAACTTAGAGTGGTTCCATCTCTCCAGTCATTTCAGCAAATAGATAGGCAAGAATTGCAGGTGTTTCAAATAACCGATATAAATAAACACACACAAACTAGAAGAATCGCCAACCTCTTCAGGTCTTTTCTTGAAAATTTCACCACTCAAAGTTCACAAGGAACCCCAATTGGAGGACCCAGAACTATTAATACTCCTTTAAAATTTGAAGCATCCATCTGCAATACAAAAACTCATGCCTCCACACAGGGTCGACCATTGTGTACCTTGGAACCGTTGTTTTGTAATCACACGATAGACATATAGCCTCTAGGGAATTGGTCCAATTGTCAAGTAACCCAACAAGCACCATTTCAGAAACCAGTAAGGTTTACAGAGAAACCTACACGTAATGCTACCACTCTGTTAAACTCTCTGGTTATTGCCAGGGGAGACCTACCCAAAGTACTTCAAGTTTTCCTTGGTGCAACTGTATCAATTCAAAGACTACCAACTGCCTTCTGATACCACAAATTAAAAAATCAACTACCTGGGGTATTTATAGAAGCATACAGATATTACTTCCATTGTGAAAACAGGACAGCGAATCCCACTCAAGACAAATTCCAGGGACTATATCAGCCATTCACAGGGGCAGTCTTGGCAGGGAACCTCTCTACTTTGGGAATACAAAAATTTCAAATTCACCCATCCTTTTACTATTGACATGGGATTTTGCCTTTAAACTCCTGGCATTTTATCCCTTTGCAGTACTAGCTCCTACTTATGCTTCCCTATGAACTGGACAGGGACCTGCACCCTGGTTTATCTGTCCCCTGAATTTAACATAGCCCTCAACAATCAACCATTAGATGTGCCCCTAACAGCTCATATAAGAAAAAAAAAAAGAGCCATTCATCTTATTCCCCTTTTAGTGGGATTAGAGGTGACTGCTGGGATAGATATAGGGGTTACTGGCCTGTCAACCTTACTAACTTATTACAAAAGTCTATCCAAAGAATTTTCAGGTAATTTAAATGAGGTAGCCCAAAGCACTATATCTCTTTAGAACCAAATAGATTTACTGGCGGGGTTAGTGCTTCAAAACAGAAGGAAATTAGACCTCCTAATGTCAGAAAAAAATGGACTCTGTTCATTCCTAGAAGAATGTTGCTTTACGTGAATCAGTCTGAAATAGTTAGAAATGCAGCAAAAAACTAATGAATAAGGCAATCTAACAACAAAATGTATGATTCCTAGGGATCCTGGTCAAAACTCCAGATTGGTTCTCATGGCTGTTGTCCCTACTAGGGCCCCTGTTAATGATTATTTTAGCCCATGTCTTTAAACCTTGTTTATTAAACCTCCATGTAAAATTAGTTACTTCTTGTCTAGAAGCCATCAAGCTCCAGATGATAATAGAAACACCCTTTTTCTTTCTTTTTTTTTTTTTTTTTTGAGTTGGAGTCTCACTCTGTCGCCCAGACTGGAGTGCAGTGGCCGCTCCCGGCCCCCGCAGCCTCGACCTGCTGGACTCCGGCGATCCTTCCGCCTCAGCCTTCCAAGTAGCTGGAACTACAGGCACGCGCTACCACGCCTGGCTAATTTTTGATTTATTGTGGAGATGAGATCTCGCCAAGTTGCCCAGGCGGGTCTCGAACTCGCGGGCTCAGGCAATCCACTCACCTCAGCCTCCCAAAGGCGCGGGATGACAGGCGGAGCCACCGAGCCCAGCGAAACACCCCTTTTCAAGGGACTTTTAGATCATCCTCCAGGGGGTCCCTAGCTGCTGTTCTCATACAATGTCCATGATCAGCAGGAAGTAGCCAGACCTGTCATTGCCTCTCTCCCCTAAAGGCAGTTATGGTCACCACTCCAGAGGGGGAAATAAAAAAGGAGGAAAGAAGAAATCAGTTAGCCAGACAGCTAGGGCAGGCCTCTGATAAGACTTCCCCATTTTACTTGAAGAAACAAAGCTGCAAGCTCGCACCCATTTAGGTGATAGATGCATCCTAGCATCACTCATGAGCACCTATGAAGTTCAAGAGTAAAGAAAATCAATGGGAAGAGCTGGTCACAAGAATTCCAGCTTTTTATACCAGACACTGACAGCATTCTGGTTAACTTTCTACTAAGTTTTGCTATGACACCACTGCATGAATCAACATTCCATGTATTTATCGCTGGACCTGCAACAGGACAGATTATGGCTTACTACAATAACCTGTAGATACCATAGGCTATTCACATATTTTATGTGTTGACTGTATTTTGAAAAATGACTAATATAGAATAAGATAATACAAACAAAAAGTCGACAGTGCTAAATAAGGTATTTACTAAAGTGTTTTGAAAATAATTGTAATAATAATTGAGTAAATGTTACCCCTGAAATGTTTACATGGTAATAAATACATGAAATCAATACAAGGCAAATTATAATTTAAGTAAACAATTTTAAATCTCAATAAATATAAAAATTTGAACAAGATAATCAACTTACTTATTCTAAAAGCATCTTAATTCCGTATTTATTTTTAAGATGGAGTTAATTTATTACATTTCAGAGTGGTAAAATTATTCTAAATATTTTTATTTCTTCCAAAGTTAAATATAAATAATTATTAATGGCAATTAAAAATTATTTCACTGTGATTTTTAAATACAAAATGATCTCATAATTTACATGACAGTATCAACAAGCAAAAAATATACACATAAATTTATAATTGAAAAACAAGGAAATGCAACTATATGTGTTGTTATTAAGGCAAGTTAAACGTTAAATGACTGAAAACAAAACATGCTAAAGATTAATCAGTGAAACAAACATAATGTCATACACATGCCCTAGTATATAATAATTTAAAGTATTATAATTGTCATAAAAGTTAGTGGGATAAAGAAGGGCAGTTTGTGCAGCTGACAAGATGGTAGTTAAATAATTGGAAAACGTAAATTCTCACTTCAAGGCATACACAAGAATAAATAACAGAAAGAAGGGCTAAAAGTCAAAAATTAAGTAATAGATGACACATAAATGGATATTGAGCACTCTGAATAAGGAAGATTGAAATATAAAATCAATGAAAGCCATAATGCTCTACTCCTGGTTATGCTTACTATGCTTTTATTATAATAGTCTTCCCATGAGAAAATAATACAATTTGGATTGTATATTATAAACAACAAATAGGCAAAAAATGTTTTTGGAAATTGAAATGTCAGCATTCGAGTATAAACAATGCTAGTGAAATGGGTGGGACACTGTGATGAACCATTTGTCAATATTTTTCATGAACTGTTGAATATTTGATGATTTGTTAGGGGTGAGATCAAGAGCTCAGGTAAAACTTATCTGATCAATGTTTTTACCGTTTTAAAGAATTGAAAGTTCAGAAGCCATGGCTACAATATCAGTGGGGAATTGAGAAATAACAATCCTTTAGGAAAAAGAACTACACAGAGATGAACTCAATATTTTGTGCTATCTTTACTCTTGGGGCATTTACCAGTTTCTAAGCTATGCTAGACAAGAGGCTAGACCACTGCAGAGTGTCCTTTAGTGAAATTATTGAGAAATTAAACAATGTTAAAAGGATAAACAGAAAGTCAGAGTCCAGAACCTTTCAAAAAAAGGTCTGGTAAGCATCAAAATTTTTGTCTGAGATCCCAGAATGACTCCATACTCTCCAGAATGACAAATCAAAATAGACAAGTCTTAGAAAGACTGAAAATAAAACATCAAGTTAACTCTGAATGACTGGATTAAGTAACATTTGCATCCTCAAACTGATTGGAAAAAGACATTCTAGAAAAACATTCTTTTACCTAGAGTATTTTTGCAATTATTATACTTAAGGCACAGTATTAAAACTATACTACCAGACATGCTTGAAGATAAAATCAAATAATAGAAACCAAGAAAAAAAATTGAAAATACTAGAAATATTTGCTATCATTCCCATCTAGTATCTAATATTTACTAGTATATAGTTAATACCTAGTATCAGAGGGGATGCATATATTGTAATTGCTAGTCATGGTTGTTAAAATCACTAATATGTTCAAAATAAAACAGAACAATAAAGAAATTCCACAGGGAAGTGAAATCAGAAACTTTATAATAAGCTAAATAAATCTTCTGGAGACATACCAAAGACACAAATTCTAGCATTGAGATCTAAAATATATTTATAAACAGGTAAAGAATTTGAATATTGTTAGACTTCATTAATATATACCAAAATGGTGCATCAAAAAAGAATACATATAAACTATATAGTGTGCACACAAGAAGGATAAATGAAAATAAAATACAATTAAGCATCAATTAATTCAAAAGAAGTCAAGTAAGAAAGAAAAAAATGTAAAGAAGAGAGTGGTAACAAATATGATCTCCATATATTGTTAGATTGAAATCTACAAATGGCCATATCACAATAAAAATAAATGAAATAAATTGTCTTTTGTTACCAAAAACATCCAACAAAATCGTGCTTACATGGAAAACATCGAAAGTATAAGGTTACCAAAAAATTAATATTACATTTATAATAAATCCTTATATAGTTTAGGCATGTCAGACAAAACAGATGAAGCGAAAATATTACATGATATAACGTTTTCACTATAAAATTAAGATGTCTGACTTATCGGGATGATACAGTTTTCTGAACCTGTATAATATACAAAATTGGTAATATGCTTAGACTGCCATAATAAGGGAATCAAGCCTCAGGCATGCACTTTAGAAGATCCTTCTCTGGCCTTTCTGTAGCCATGACCTTTTCCCTATTACTTGAAGAGTCCACTGGGCCAAAATGTTGTGCTCAAAGGTAGCTCATATGCATATTCAAAAGTTCACCTTGGTTATACCGTCTCTAGGTCATATTCTAAGGGTGAATGGCTTTTTGATTAGTTCAGTCTCCTAGGGGGCTTACTATTATGAAGGGAGGGGTGAAAAGGCAGACAAAGCTGGGCTGTCTACCTGAGCGAGCAGGCAGTGTGATATGGAGCTAATGATGAAAAAAGGGGGACAGAGATCAGACTTCAAGGTTGGGAATGCTCTTCCTTGTGCAGCCTCCTTCCAGCAAGACACTAAAGAAATTCAAAAATTTTAAATTTGACTCTGGCCTGGACAGGTTTCATTAAGAAGACATTATAATAATCTGCCAAAAGAGAAGTATAGAAAATATTTTGCTTCACCATTTATTTGTTAAATTTTCGCATTTTACTATTTAGTTGAAGTATACAACCCTCTAATTTTGCCCCAGGGTCTATGATAGGAACAGTTTCTGTGAAAAAATGTAATGACAATTTTTATAAAGCAAAAATTAACATAGGTGAACAGAGAGATGAACAAATTTAACACATTTCTCTTAGTAATTGATAGATCAATGAAACATAAATGTCAATAAGAATTTACAAATTTGAATACAATTTATAAGCATGTTCTGAGGGACACATTTTACAATGTAGATGACACTTGTGGAATGAGCATAAGGAACATTTTTTAAAAACATGGTAATAACTACACAACGATGTAAAAGTAACTGATGTCACTAAACTGTACATTTAAAAGTTATTAAAATAGTAAATTTTATGTTATCTGTATTTTACTACAAAAAGCTAAATCAAAACTTCTTGAACTGCTAAGCCTTTGATATACTTTTAACAAATTTAAATGTCTGTTATGACATTATTTTTACAAACTGACTACAATGAAATGAATTGTAAATCAACAAAAACAAACAGCCTAGTCTCCTGCAAAATAATATGTTTTTAAAATTCAAAATTTCCCAAGACATATGTCATTCAATAAAGCATAGTAAGATTTAAAACATGAATGAAGCAATAATGGAAACAATAAATACTAAATATTAAAATTTGGAGTTTTACAATTAAACACAACACATAGGTAAATGTGTGTGTGTGTGTGTGTGTGTGTGTGTGTGTATGTGTATTTGTATGTATATGTGTACATATGAATATATATATATTAGTATTTATGAAGAAATCATGAAATTTATAACTAAATAAATCCCTCCCCCCCCAAAAAAAAGAGACAAAAGGAAAAAAAAATCAGATAAATCCATATATGATCTTTTGGAAGACAAAAATATTAGTATCCTTTTAACAAGAAAGAAAGAAACTATAGATAGAGGAATAAATAAACAGATTATGATGTATATCTGTTTATTTATTGAGTACTGTACAGAACTGAAAATGTTTTATCTTCAGTTACAAATATCAGCATGGATGACTATCAAGTATGTCAAATTTAACCAAAAATACAAGTTACAGAAAAATAAGATTATAGATAAATAAAATTTTGCTTTATTAAAACTCTAAAATTGAACAGTACTATTGGTCTTAAAAAAATATTTATTTTTAACCATGTGTATACCAGAGAAAACCAATTTTTAAAAAAAACCCTGTAATTATCTTTTGGAAAGCAGAACTCTTGTAGTACACTTAGCATTTGTTCCTCTGGATTAAATGGTCGGCCACCATTTTTATCTTGGAAGTTTTGAGAAGGTTATGTCAAGATTTGCAGATGAAACATTCTGAGTGATGGCAAACAGGGACTAGTATTTCTGCTATGACACCACATCTATCCACACTGTGCTGAGTATTTTCAACCAAAAAACCCAGCATGCATGAACCCCATAAATCCTGAATTGTACCCCATATCTTTAAAATATAATGTAAAAAAAAGAAAAGGGAATGCTTCTGTACTGCTGATGGGAATACAAACTAGTTCAACCTCTATGGAAAACAATGTGGCGATTTCTAAAAGAACTGGAAATTTACCTCCATATCACTCAGCAGTCCCCCTACTGGAAATATACCCAGAGGAACTGAAATCATTCTTTTACCATTTTGTGATATAGTATCTTTTATAATAAGGCATGTTTAAAGAAATAAAATTATATTTTAAAATAAGCATGTAGATCAAAAAGAATAAAAATGAAGTTAAAATCTCATGAAAATCGTCAAGTAAAAAAAAAATTCTGAGTTTAGTTAAACAATGCAATTCTGAGCAAGTAAAATGTAAGGTAATTTTTAAATAAACAGAACAAGTAATGCCAGATTGCTCTTTATGTTGCTAAAGCTTTTCAAATTTAGGAGAAAATCGGAAGTCCTCTATATACACTTTCTTAGGTTTTGAAAAGATACTTAGGTGCTTAATTTGTTTCATTTGACCAGGGGTATTGTTTATAAGATACTTTGCCAAATTTTTAATGATACCAATGTCTGTGCCAGTAGTGTTTTATACCAGCTGTACTGGACTAATTATCTGGTTTCCTCAAATGGCTATTTTTGAAATAATTATGGCCGTTGAACACATAATAGACACAATGCTCTGGATAGACCAGAGTTCTGACTAATCACTTCTTTAAAAAGTTGGCGATCATTTTCAGATACTTACTTCACTCATCTATTTTTACCTAGACTCTGGCAATCTTGCTCCTATAGTTATATGTGCAAATTTTATTTTTGAATATATATACCCCTAATTTTATTTAAGACATAATTCGACTAAGTACAGAGTATGTTTTACCCTGCTACATGGTAATTACAATATTATAGAATATGTCCCTTGAGTTAAAAAAAAGTATTGTCTAAGAAGGAATTTGAGAGACCAACACGTTAGCTACACTCTTTGGTGGATTAGTTTAGGTCATCAATGTTAATTATCATAGCATTTTTTTAAAATGTGGAATAAAATTAAGCCAAGTGGAAGGGAATCCTGATACTATAAGTAGCTCACACTTAGAGTTGACCAAACACATGCACATATACATAAACAGACCACATACACACACAAACACACACACTACAGTGGTCATAATGCTAAGCGATTAGGCAGTTGTGGAACCATATTAACATCATAGAATCTAAAATCCTAATATTTCAAAACACCAAGAATATTGAGTATGAGAACAGCATTATATAAACAAATCAATGTCTATTCTTGTCCCTTTCTGAACAACTTAATATGATTAATGTATAATTTTAGTGAAGAATGTATTTTAAAGTATATTGCATCACATGACTCATTATTACATACAATATTTTGAAATTTTGCTACTGAAAAGCTATTCAAAGTTTTGAAGTTTGGTAGCAAATAAAATAATACAAGCAATTTTGCCATAAGAAAAAGAGATAACATTTGATGCCAGATATCATTTAATTTTTCTTTCCTTTAGTAATTTTCAATGTAAATAATAAACACATGTATGTCTTTCACTAAAAAGCATTCAGTCTCTTTTATTTTCTTATTTTAATATTATGAACAAGAGTTTAAGAATTTGGTCCTGCCTTTTTTACTTTATTTGCTGTTAATGAACTTAGCCTATTTATTAACTGTAGACTTTAATGAAAAGTAAATATGAATGTGTAGAAATATACTTACTGTATACTGCATCAATCAGTGTCATGTTTTATTACTTTTTAATTTCGCATTTTAGGTTTTTCTTCTAATATTTTATCCTGTACAAAACAAAGTATTAAACACAGCAATAACAAACTTGAATAATTTAAACAGAAATGTCTTCATTGAAATCAATTCGAGGAAATACTATAGACAAACATTTTATTTACTGGTAAAGAGGTAGAAAAATAATGAAATAATTACGTCATATATTTACTTTATATTGATATTCATCTACATAAATGGATAAATATTCCTTTTTATTAATAAAATTTACATTGAAGTAGCTGCGAAAATACTGATAAAGAAATAATTGTAATGAAATTGTCGCCTTATGAATTAAAAGTTTCTGCCAAATAGAAGCGATACAAAATGGTGGCTAAATTTCATGGAAGCTTGGATAAAAAAAAAAAAAAATGAAAATCGTAAGCACTGCATCCCAGTCTTGCCACTGATATTTATAGTCTTCAATTTTATCATCACTAATGTTGGCCGGGCTAGTTGATTTATAATGCCTACCAGATTAAAAAGGAAAAATAATCCTATTGTGCACTAAATCTCATTTTCCTTATATTTAAATTTCACTTCAAATATTCATTTTTCTATATTATTCCCACCGACCATTTTATTACCTATAACACTCTCACTGATCCATTTCTGCTATAAGGCTGTTTACTAATAAACCAAACTTATTCATGACTAGAAGAATTTGTAAACGTATTCTCCATCCCAATGTTATCAAAATTCATTGATGCAGCCGGGCTCGGTGGCTCAGCCTATAATCCCGTGCCTTTGGGAGGCTGAGGTGAGTAGATTGCCTGAGCCCGTGGGTTCGAGACCCGCCTGGGCAGCGAGACCTCATCTCTACAATAAATCAAAAAATCAGCCGGGCATGGTAGCGCGTGCCTGTAATTCCGGCTACTCGGAAGGCTGAGGCGGAAGGATCGCCGGAGCCCAGCGGGGTCGAGGCTGCGCTGGCCGGGAGCGGCCACTGCATTCCAGTCTGGGCGACAGAGTAAGACTCCAGCTCAAAAAAAAAAAAAAAAAAAAAAAAATCATTGATGCAATTGTGGATATAATTTCTAGGTAAGATTACAAAACTTTCTCTTCGTACATTACATATTCGATTTGTAGAAGTAATTAAAAATATAGTAGGTTACCAAAAATGGGCTATAATTGATAATGCAGTTTTAAAACATTTTAAAAAGTCTTTTTACTGATCAGTTCTACTTTCCTTTTTACTTGCACTATATGTTACTGAGAGAAGTTCAGATTGAATTCTTAGCAGTTTTCTTTTATCATCTATATAAACCATGGGGCAAAATATTTCTACTAGTTCTGAACCTGACTCTATTATTATTATTGCTTAAAGTTTTCTCAATGAAAGTTTCATGACACTTTTGCATATTTGCTATATTTTCATTGGGTTACTTCCACTTATTGTTTTGGATTAATGAATAGAATCTTTTACATCTCTCTTTGGTTACATATTTATTTATGATTAGTTCTGTGCAAAATTGTTATTAAAGATACTTTACTATAAGGCCTATATAACATTTCATATAAATTACTTCTGCACAAGCCTTCTTTTTTGTGTTGTTGGAGATTATGTTTTAAGTTTAGGATAGGCAAACTCCTATTGTAATTGTTCAAACAGCAAACATTTTAGTTTGGGAGGACCATATCTTATATGTCTCAACTAACCAATTCTTCTATTGATTATAGTGCTATGGCAGTTTTAGGCATTATGAAAAATAAAACAAAACCAAACAACAACAAAAAAACACACAAGCAAAAAAAAAAAAAAAAGACATGGATGTGTTTCTATAAAACTTGTATATTTAAATTTGAATTTTAAATAATTTTTGCATGTCATCAAATATTTTTATTTTGAGCCATAAAATTGTAAAAAAAAAAACAAAAAAAAATCTTCATTTCAAATTCCAAAAAAACAGGTGCTAGGTTTAGGCTGTGGGTTGTAATTTGCCAGTCTCTCCTTTAGCATAATATACAATATGACCAGTAAAGATCTATCCAATACCATTAGAAAAAATTGAAGATTAATCAGAATGTAAAAGTATGTATTTATAACACAAATATCTCACCATTTACTATGTCCCTACTTTATGCTACTGCTTAAATTATTATAAAAGTACTTCTTGAGGAAAATGTGTTTTCAAGTTTCATGCTTATCCAGTTATTTTAAAGAAAATAAATGAACTTTGGTAAAAATTTTTAGTCATTTATTCAACCCATTGATCTTCAGATTATTTATGTATGTGTTTGAATGTATGTATACACACACAATTTTGGTTGGTGAAGCTTTATATAGCATATAAAATATATATATATATATTTTTTTTAGTGGGGGGTCTCACCCAAACTGAAGTGCAGTGGCACAATCACAGCTCATAACAGCCTCGACCTTGGCTCAGGCAAATCCTTCCACTTCATAAGTAGCAGGAGCTATAGTGCACACAATCACATCCAGCTAATTTTTTTTTTTTTTTTTTTTGTAGAAATGAGGTCTCACTATGTTGCCCAGGCTGATCTCAAACTCCTGGGCTCAAGCAATCCTGCCCTGGTCTCATAAAGTGCTAGGATTACAGCTATGAGCCACCACCCTGGCTTGCATATTAAATACTATCTTAAGTGCAAAACAACACCAGAAATATCACTGAAGGCATTGATTACACAAAAATGTAGCTCTTCAATAATAACAAAATCCTATTTCAGTTTATGTATTATTTTTGGTAACAATAATTATTTTAAATGATTTCTGCCAATACTTTCTATCAATTGAATAATTTCTACCAATGGTTTCTATCAATGACTTATAATAATATGCTTACAAATTACAGAAAGTGTCCCAACATTTTTTGACTTAAAAATAATATTATATAAGATACTAATGCTAATTGTGTGATTTTCAAACTGAAAATCATCACAGTTCATACCTGAGTGACAATTTGCCATGGCATTTCTTCACATTGCATATCAGCTTTTGTAGAAACAGTATGTCTTTCTGTGACAGAAAGCAGACTTGTTTTCTTAAATATAACAAAGATAATATCTCCTTCCACTGCAATGGTAGAACAGGTCTGCTAGCAGACCTCTTTTAAAAAAAAAAGGTTTCCTAATTTTGTTTCCTCAGTTGTGACACAAAATCGCCGTGTGCACCACATCTATGGGGGCTGCCTTTGCTTTGTCTCCATGGGAGTTTGAGGGCACTGAAAATTCAATGTGAACATGAGGTGCATGCTGCCTGCTGTGCTGTGAGTAATAAAGTTCCTTATCTTTGACCTAGGAGTCTCATTTCTTCTGCCAGTACCTACAGAACTGTGACAATGTCACTGGTTAGTTTTAAAGTAAGGTAGATTTTAAACCCTCCACAGTTCTTGACATACACCTTTTAACCTAACCCAGAATTAGATTAACTTTTCCATGAAAACTAGCTTAGCTCGACATATTTACCAAATAATTAATTTTATTAGCATGCCATGATATACCTTATTTACAACTAAATGTTTCATTAGAGATCTTATTCTTTTATTTTTTAACTAAAATTGTCTATTTTATTTCATTCATTTCTTAACATTTAAATATTTTATACTTAATTACTTCAAAAAGTGTTAGTCTTATAGGAATTAGTATTATGTTTGGAGATATCTTATGAAAAAAATGATGCTTTATTAATGAAAATGTTATCTGTATATTACAGGAATTTCACTTGACATATTTCTTAGTGAAAAAAATCACTAAATATTTTAAAAATTAGGTATCTGAAAATTAGATATTTGAAAGCAGTTAGATATAGAGAATAGATAGTATGTCTCTTATCTCATGTAAAATATACAATAATTTGGGACACATTTTATCTAATTTCAGAATATATTTTGACATTTAATTTCTGGTATTGTCATAAATTGTATCATTTTACAATGTTTTTGAGCTTATTGTTAATAGAATATAAATGACTTTCTATAAGAAACAAATATACAAATGTAACTTTGAAGTCTTTTTGTAATCCTACAAGCTAGTGGCTATTTTTGGAGAGAAGAGCAGAGATGCTATTGGGTGGGTGACAATTGGGACATCTAGAGTGCTGGTAATGTTCTATTTCAAAAGCTAAGTAGTGGTATATTTACTACTTGATGACCCATCATAATGTGTGCACTATCAAGTACGTGTGATATTTACATTTAAAAATATATATTATAAACTATATTATAAATAATCTAATCTTGACCAAAATGAGATTTGTATTCTGTCCTCAACTTTGGGAAGGTAGTGTCTAAGCCTTTGGGATGTCAAACCTGACAGAAAGAACTTTGTCTGCCTAAGGACCAGCAGGAGGGCAGCACTGTGATTTAGGGTGGTGGATTTTAACTACACTGACCATGTGATTTAGGATCTGGTCTTGTTAAGGAGTACCAGCTGTATCTTGCAGGAGAAGAAAACTGAGACCAGTCGTGTGGGTAGTATCAATGTGATTGAACCTCAATAAAGATTTTAAATAATAGAGATTTGGGTTAGCTTTCCTGGTTATCAAAACTTTATGTGCTTTGTCACACATCAGTGTCAGGAATGGGATATGATATCTGTGACTCTAATAGGAAAGGACGAGCAACTTCCATGTTTGGAATGTCTCCTGGACTCTGTCTATGTGTTACCTCATATGACTAATTTTAATCTTTATCCTTCCCCAACAAGTACCATAAGCAAAGAAAATTTCAGTGCATTCTTTAAGAACTTTTAGGAAATTTTAAAATCTGGGAGTAAATTCGAGAAGTCACCAAAACTTGAAGTTGGCATCAGAAATAATAATAATAATAATAATAATAATAATAATAATAATAAAAGATGTGACTGTGGTCATGTTTCGACTGTTTTCTCAAAATTCACAGTTACAAACTTATTTAAGAAAAGCACATAATAGTTGAATTTATGAGGGAAAAAAATGAACTTCTTGGAATTCACTCACAAATGCTTGCTCAAAAAGGTATAAAAAATTCTCACATAAATACACATTTGTATTAGTAATGGTTTAGTTGTAACAAAGCATAAATAATTAATTGACAGAATTGCTTAATGATCATTTCTAGCAGAGGTTCACATAATGTGCCTTAATCTATATTAGTTAATTTTATCAATTTAATAAAATATGTTTTTTCAATTTTTTTCAATGAGTTATTTTGTATTATCACTGATCTGTCTCTCCAAGGTGATAATCCCGGCATTCGGTCTTCACTAGACAGCTATTTGTATTAACTTAAATATTGTATCATACTTTTTACATTTTTTATGATGTATGTATGTATGTATTTATTTATTGTGTTTCTGAAAGACCTTTACTGGAGAGTTCCTTTCAGAGCAGGGATACAGGCCCACACGTGTAGTCA
This sequence comes from Cephalopachus bancanus, assembly GCA_027257055.1. Classification (NCBI taxonomy): domain Eukaryota; kingdom Metazoa; phylum Chordata; class Mammalia; order Primates; family Tarsiidae; genus Cephalopachus; species Cephalopachus bancanus. The sequence continues at coordinate 2,944,443 of JAPVLO010000312.1, read as the reverse complement.
GGTATTGTCTCCTGTCCCCACTCAGTGTCATGAACTGTGAGCAAGACGCAGACAGGCCATGGTCATGTGGTTGGCATGACAGGTGGCTGGGCTCCCGAATCACTTCTCCAGGGACAAGTAGTTGAGCAGCTTCTCAATCAGGTCCACATGGGTCAGCAGCATGTGGCGGCAGCAGTAGCTGCAGGCCCAGGGCATCCCGCGTATCCCCCTCAGTGTACTAGGTCTGGAGCAGCCCCAGGTAAGCCTCCCACTTATTGCTGAGCACCCTGCTGCAGGTGAAGCGCCACCCGGGATGATCATGGCAGCGATGGTGGCACAGTATCCTGACTCCATTTATTTTTTTAGAAAAGAATAAGCCTGAAAAAGATCACAAGTCACTTAATTGATTTTATTTTTTCAGGAAAATGTATTTTCTGCCACTTTAAAAAAATAATGTGACAAATCTTGCACTAGAATAAAGATTATCCAAGCAAACTCACCTCATATCCTGTTCCCATCCCCGACCTATGTTCTTTTATTAGATGTCACAAAATCTAAACTTCAAATGTCTAACAGAAGAATATGAAAATTAAAATTTGGTAGCTTAGACATTATGCAATTAACTTAATATACCTCTCTGTCACTGAGATCTTTTTACTGTGTTCAATTTACCACCAGATATAACATATAACAATTATTTGAAGTGCAATCAGTTATTTGGGTCATGTGAGTTGAGCAAGTAAATAAACACAGAATAAAAAGACATTTTGCCAAAGAAAATCATCCTTTTCTCTCTAAAATAAAATATTAAAATTTTGAGAAAGTTAGAAATCAGAAAAGATTTTGTATTTAGTCTTTATGTATGCTGTTAGAAATATCAAAAAATATAAATTTAGCAGCTTAAACACACAATTGTTAACTTACATACTCAATGTATGAGAATCAAGAAAAATTTGTTTGAAAAATATCATTCATTATGATTAAAAGTGGACAATAATCCTTTAGGACACAAATACAGATTCACTTAAACATTTTTTTTATTAAATACGTTTCTATAACCATCTCCGATTTTGTTTACATTTTAATTTGACTGAAAAGTCCTATTACATGTAAAATGATAATGTTTGGTTATAATAATCATACCTTTCTTTAGTAAGTTCTTATTTTGTATAATGTATTTTGATTCATTTTTTTAAATGCATATGTATATTTATACTAATTTTACATATGAGAGATGGATGGCATTTCCAAGGTTACCCACTTGATAGATGGAAGAGATTTACTTTTTATCATACAAGTTTTGATAAAACATGACTTTAGTGGAAGACTTTTTTATTTTTATTTATTTATTTATTTTTATTTTGAGTTGGAGTCTCACTCTGTCGCCCAGACTGGAGTGCAGTGGCCGCTCCCGGCCACCGCAGCCTCCACCTGCTGGGCTCCGGCGATCCTTCCAAGTAGCTGGAACTACAGGCGCGCGCTACCACTCCTGGCTGATTTTTTGATTTACTGTAGAGATGAGGTCTCGCCAAGTTGCCCAGGCAGGTCTCGAACCCTCGGGCTCAGGCAATCCACTCACCTCAGCCTCCCAAAGCGCGGGATTACAGGCTGAGCCACCAGCCCGGCATAGTGGAAGAGTTAACAAACCCCAGCAACCATTCAACCCACATATAGACTCTGGGTAGGAACATGACTTCTAAATGATCTCTTATGCAGCGATTTTAAAACCCTGAATGCTTGTTGCAAATTAAGGGACAGTCAGAAAAATACAATTCTTCTCCTTTCAGTTTATATTGGACTATCACTGAAAAGTAATGTTAGTCTTTGGAAGAAATGTAGATGTATATCTGAACCAGTGGTTATTAACTAAACCCACTAGACACTAAAGAATCATAGTTTCAAATCATGAGGCTAGTGAGCATGGAAAAAACTTGAATTTCAGCTTCCTTAACTAGTGTTGCTCTGTAGATTTCAGAGTGGCTAAGTCTTCATAATCAGCTGTTCCTCGCTATCTTGCATTGTGTTACCTCTAGCCCTTTACATATTAAAGCCACTGTGTGATAGCCTACTAAAGTCCCCAAACACTATTCACAAATGAGTAATAGATTCGATTACATATATTTCTCAATAGAGTGTATGAAAATAAACTGTTTAGCCTAAGTGTTATAAAAATAGGAATACAAATTATTGTATGTGTGTCCTTGGGGTTAGTTATCTTGGGGTTAGAAACCATTGGGATCAGCTTTGTTTTATAATTTGGAATGTATCAGATTTTTAAAAGACAAAATATCAATATGCTATTCAGTGCTTATCACACCCTATTGGTTTGGGGAAGCACTCTGCAATCAATCCTGGAAATATTTATGTACTGAAATACAAACTAGTATAAACACTAACTGTAAATAACTTTATTTCTTATCGCATCCACTTTAGCATTAATGAATGTACAACTAATAAAGAGCTTGTGTTTTAGAGAATTTTGGTTCTCAGCATTTTGGATAGAGGAAAAGCTGTCTTAAATAGTTGCTATCTACAGTAAAATGTAAAATATTCTTATTTAGAGTTCTATTTAAATTCTTTCTCTCATATACTTAATTTTCTTTAGTGTTTTTTTCCAACTTCTCCACAAAGAAAATCTACTCTTACAACTTTCTGAGGTTATGGTTTGATAAAGGCAAGTTTGGGGCCATAGAGCAAATTGAGATCTATTTCAATAGTCACCCCTTTCTCACACTCCCAAAGTGAATGGGATACGTAGTAGACAGGAGAGAAATATACAACTCAGCGAGCAACTGGGGACTGAGTTGAAATGAAATTACTCTCCTAAATTTACTGGAAGGTTATGACTGTTGTGGGGGAGGGGAAAGCTAATATTAAGAAGACAATTTTTGAAATGTTGCAACCTGATCCTTGTTGTGCTATGGATGCCATATAAAGGTGCTGTATTTATAACTGATGTTTTGAAAGAAAGTAAATCTCAGGGAACAAGAAAAGATGTTAAGTCTCTCTGTGTCTCTCTGCATGGAAATTCTTGTAAATTATCATTTTCAAGGAATCATGGTATTTAATTTACTAAGAGACTCACACAGAGCACATACAATCTATAAATGGACAGGTTAAACTTAAATTCTTCCCTTCTTGTAGCAAATGGTAAATGAAGACCTTCAACTTAAAATAATTATGAAGACATTTAATTTTAAATAGAAAGAGGCCCACTGTTCCCATTCCTTTTAGTTATTATACTTCAAAATTAATTAATTGCTTCAATCACTTAATACACTTTTTTATTACATTTAAAAACTTGTTATACTGTTTCTTAAGTTATCATTAAAAATATATAAAATGACATCTAATATTACAGACTATTGATTCTCTAGTAGATATAAAAAGGGCCAATATCTGGGGATAAGTAGATGCTCAAGAAATATATATTGAATTAAAGCATGAATGAATAAGTGAATGAATGAATATTTTATTAATACATTTAGAAAACTTGTCTCTACGTCATTATTAATGTGTAAATATATATAATATAGTTATATATGAAAATATATAGATATGTCATTATTAATATGGAAATATGAATATATTCATGTATGTGTTCTATTTATATACATAAACAGAAGGGACAGATTTTTTTATCCATAGTAGGTAAGAATCATACTATATTTGTAATATAATTTGAAAGCTATAGTTGTCCTTACTTAACATATATTTAATAAACCACATTGTTTCGATCATGTGTCTTTTTGTAAACATGATTTATGTTTTTTATTATTTTGATTTTGGGGCCACACAATAACTCTTTTCTAGTTTCACAAAATAGAATTTTGTTTTTGTTAAAAGACTGAGAAAATTTCAAACAATCAAACTAGTCATAACATTGTCCATTTTCTTATCAAATGAACATGAGCTGTTTCTAAGTTTTAAAACAGACTAGTGGAAAATATAATTCAGCATACTGAAAATTCCAGAGTATTTCCATTTATCAAAGCAATTTTTAAAAAGCAACTGGTTCTCTTGAATTTAATTTATGTTACTTTAATAATTCTATTTTATTATCTTTTCTCATTTTAAAAAATTTCAATAAATTTAATAGTTTCCCCTATATCCTTTATAACACATAGTTCAGTTATGGATCATAAAAAGTTATAACATTGTCTACTTATCAGTCATTATAACTCATTCTTTAAAAAAAATTATTTTAGAGTTGTGGGATACATTTGAAGATTTGATACAAAAGTCAATTGTGTGCAGGTGAGGTTTGAGTGAACTCTCTCTTCCCGTAGAAGTGGACACCATGCCCAATGTGTTGCTGTGTGCTCCTTATCCCAACTTCCTTCCTCCCTCCTTTATTAGTGCCCAGCATTTATTGTTCCCACCTTTGTACTCATGTGCCCAATGTTTAGGACCCACTTATGAATGTGAACATGTGGCATAGAGTTTTTCGTTTCTGTGATAGTTCATTTATAATGATGGTCTCCAACAGCATCTATGTTGCTGCAATGAAAATTATTTTGTTCTTCCTTATGGCTGTGTAATATTCCACCATGTATATGTACCACATTTTCTTTATTCAGTCCTCTTTCAATGAGCATGTGAGTTGGTTACAAGTTTTTGATATTGTGAATAGTGCTGCAATAAACATACATGTTCAAGTGTGTTTTTTGGTAGAGCAATTTAAGTTTCTCTGGGTGTATTCCCAGAAGAGGGATTGCTGGAGCATATGAAAACTCAATTTTAGGTTCTATAAAAAACTCCACACTGCTATCCAAAAAGGCTGAACTAGCTTACAGTCTCACCAGTGATATAGATCATTCCCTTTCCTCTGCAGCATTGATTCTGTAAGTTGTCTTGGATAGAATGGACATCTTGATATTTTGTCTTCCAATACATGAGCATATGATGTTCTTCCACTTGTTTGTGTCATCCTTGATTTCCTTGAGCAGTGTTTTGTAGTTCTCATTGTTAAAGTCTTTCATCTCTTTGGTCAGATGAATGCTGTGGTATTTTATTTTTGTGTGTGTGGCTGTTGTGAATAGGATTGTGTTTTTTATTTGGTCCTCAGCCTGCTTGTTGTTGGCATCTAGAAATACAACTTTTTTTCTTCTTTCTGCACCTTTATTTTGTATCCCAAGACTTTACCAAAGTTTATTAGTATGAGGAGGTCTTTGACTGACTCTCCAGGTTTTTCTAGATGTATAATCATATCATCTGCAAAAAGGGGTAAATTCACTTTCTCTTTTTCTATTTGGATACCCCCAATTTCTTTCTTCTGCCTGGTTGTTCTGGCTAGGATCTCCAGTACTCTGTTAATTAGAAGTAGTGCGAGTGGACATCCTTGTCTTGTTCCAGTTCTTAAGGGTTATATTTTTAGCTTCTACCCATTAAGTATGATGTTGGCTGTAGGTTTGTCATCTCATGTCAGGGCAGCTTCTTGGGGTGTCATGGGCTTGAACCTGTCTTTGTGTCCCCAACTGGCCATCTGGTAGACCTCAGACAGGCTTTTCAGATTGACCATCAAAGCCCTAGCTCTGCTTCTCTATATGTTTCTTTTGCTGAGAGCTGCAATCTGTGGGATGTCTTCAGTCAGTCATCTTGTCCTCCCCCTCCATTCTTTATGTAACTATAATTTTCAGAGAAATGTGTTTCTAAACTGCAATCTATTTATGTATCACATTTTATCTCAGGTTTTTATGTTTCATTTTTTTCTCCACAGATCATTTTGTTAGTAACATTCAGTACAGTACGTGAAAATGTTTATAAGTTTGGTTATTGTGCATTTATTATTTACCATTTTGGGGAAAATATTGTGTAAATTGTTAGAGAAATAGTATTTTAAATTGATTTGAATACTGAAATAACTCATATCAAGTAGGCTGGAAATATCTCTCCTAGTAAAATTCACTGAAAATACTCGCAAATCTACAGTGTCTACTAAATTGTCTTCTCTAAAGCTGCTTCTTTTCTGGTGTGACTACAGATATTCTTTGTCTTTGACAATCTTTATATTCCTTCTATCTAACTGTATTTTTGTCCCTGTTAGCCAACTCCTCTTTATCATTTGTCTCTATCTCCTCACATTCGGTTGAAACTTAATAGATAATAAGTTTATTAGTTTTTTATTTAGTCAGTAATATAGGTTCACATACTTCTTGAATTGTATATGACTATGTGCATAAAATGTAAATTGGTGTTTAATTGATTTGAGTTTTTTAAATATTTATCACCCTTATACATGAATTCGTCATCTAAAAAATAGCTCACCAAATGCCTTTATATAACCTACATTTAAATAAATCTCAACATTTCACTTGCCATTCCATAAACAGATTATCAGTTGTATGTTTCTTTTTATATAAGTTTAATACTATTATTGAGCCGTTTTAGCCAAGGATAGATTATATTTTTATTAAGAGGCTTACTTTCTGCCTTAGCACGTTTCCTTTTCATCCTTTTCTTTTTGTTAATAAATGAAACTTTTATTTTTAGATAATTGTAAATTCACATGCACTTGCAGGAAATGATGCAGAGATATCCTGTACATGTTTTATTCGGTATATAACAGTGATAACAGTACACAAAACTATAGAACGATATTCCAGCCAGGATATTGACAATGATTTAGTCAGAATAAGGAGCAATTTCTATCACCATCAGGCCCCTTGTAGTACCCTTTGGTAGCCACCTTTCCTCCCTCCCATTCCCATCCACTCTAAATCTCTGGCAGCCACTAATCTGTCCTCCATTTCTAAAATTTTATAATTTCAAGAATGCTATATGAATTGAGTGATACAGTATGTAACTTTTGGGAGTTGCCTATTTTCACTCAGCACAGTGCTCTGGAGATTCATTAAGGGTGTTGCATGTATTTAATTCCTTTATATACATCCGTGGTATGCATGTATTATAGTTTAACCATTTATCCAGTACCCTGACACCATTATGTTGTAGAAACTACTTGAAAAGGCCATGTAGAGATAAAAAAAGATGTCCAGGAAGCATAGACTTTCTAGTCCACAGTTGTCTTGGCTTCTCTAGAGCAGGTATCAGACATATGAATGGACAGTCCTTCAAATGGTTTCAGTCCTAGGTATCATCAACCTGCAACTATGTGAGACATGAGGCTCCCTATGTTGTTTCCAAACACCTAGCCCTCAGAAATTGAGAGATAATAATTGATTATATTAAAAAATTATCAACTTTAATAGAAAAAGCAAATCCTATCAGAAAATGGTAAAAACATTTTATCAAGAGGATATACAAACATCAAATAAGCACTTGAAAAGCTGTTTAACATTATACATTAAGGAAGTGCATATTAAAAACAGTGCAATATCACTGGATACGTATCCATGAAAAAATAATGACAACACCACATATTGTTGAGGTTGTGGAGTAATGGGACAACTCATGCATCACTAATAAAATGTAAAATTGTGCAACCTCTCTGGGAAATGATAGCATTGTAGTTTCTTTAAAACCTAAATATGCAACTACTATATGATTCAGTGATTGCGCTTCTGATCACTTATTCCAAAGAAATGAAGATTTGTGCTCACAAAAAAATATAGACTGAATGGATATAGCAACTTTTTTTATTTTTTTTAATTTTTATTTATTTATTTATTTATTTTTTGAGTTGGAGTCTCACTCTGTCGCCCAGACTGGAGTGCAGTGGCAGCTCCCAGCCACCGCAGCCTCGACCTGCCAGGCTCCAGTGATCCTTCCACCTCAGCCTTCCGAGTAGCCGGAATTACAGGCATGCGCTACCATGCCCAGCTGATTTTTTGATTTACTGTAGAGATGAGGTCTCGCTGTCCAGGCAGATCTCGAACCCGCGGGCTCAGGCAATCCATTCACCTCAGCGTCCCAAAGGCGCGGGATTACAGGCTGAGCCACCGAGCCCGGCTGCAACTTTTTTTAAATTAAGCAATGTAAATCCATGTCAGTAAGAGTGAGGAAAAAGGAGACTGAGGTAGAACAGGAGGATAGAAATGTAAAATGATGCTGTATGTTGTTGAGCTCTTCATAGATCACAGAAAACAGTAAGATTCCTTGGTCTTGCAAGCTAATTTCTGAAAGAATCCATTCAGGGAAGAAAGGATGAGAATTTACTGTATAGATATCTCTTTATCATTTGTACCTTATGTGTCAAGACTCACATTATGACACAACTCATAATATTGTGTCATATTGTAACATTGTGTCTTAGGGCCATTCACAGATGCAAGGCTATGTGGCCAGTGGTGAGGTTCTTCCTCTGAATCAAAAAGTGATGGAAGAAGTTATAGCTTTTATACACTTAGGGATGTGTTAAAAATATTAACATGGTATTGGCATAGAAACAGACACATGAACCAATGTAACAGAATAGAAAATCCCTTTAAAAATTCCACACATTTACAGCCAACTCATTTTCCACAAAGATGTTAAGAACATACATTAAAGAAAGGAAAGTCTCTTTAACGAAATGGTGCTGAGCAAACTGGATAGTCATATACAGAAGAAGGAAATTAGGATCGTATCCCACTCCATATACAAAAACAGATAGAAATGCATTAAATATTTCAATGTGGGACACAAAATTATGAAATTACTGGAATAAAACATAGGGCAAGTGCTTCAGGAAATTGGTATAGCCAAAGAATTTTTGGGTAAGACTTTAAAAGCGAGTTCCAGTAAGATGACCACGGCACAGGTGGGACTGTGAGATTCTCCGAAAGTGAGTTCCCATAAAGACTCTAGTTTTCTTTCCCCCACCCACTAGCCCACCACCAGCAGCACCAGTTCGAGGCCTGGAGACCCTCAGTCCCACACACGGCCAGCTACAGAGGCCCCTCTGACACTGCTGCTCCATACTGTGTGGAGGTTCCAGCTCCCTCCCCAGCTACACCATCTCACCTGGCCCCAAGCCACCCACCGCCACCTGTAGAGGCCCTCAGTACTGCCTTGTGGCAATCTGGGTTCCCTTACTAGCTACACTGATCTGCCCGGCACTCAGCCGCTGCCAGCTCCCTCCCTGGCTGGGCGCCCAGCCCAGTCTCAGGCTGTGGCAGCCCGTGGAAGCCCTCCATGCCCGCCCCTTGGAACTAGAGGCTCCATCCCCTCCTGGGGCACCCCACCAGGCCCAAGACCGCCGCAGCCCATGCAGGCCCCCAGCACCCACGCCTTGGAACTCTGCACTGCTGCCCCGGCTAGGGTGCCCAAAGCCATGGCCGATGCTCACCCCTCAGAGTTCCAGGTCCCAGCCCTGGGTTCTGGGACCCCAAGCAGCCCCATCTAAGCCGCCACCACCCAGGGAGACTCTAGGTGCCGTCCCTTAGAGATGGCAGCTGCACTCCTGGCTGAAGTGCCCTGGCAGGGTCCAAAGCCACTGCTGCTGCACACCACCCACCCTTTGAAGCTCTGGATTCTGGCTCTGGCTGAAGCGCCCATGCCCATCTCAAGCTGCCGTTGCCCAGGGTAGCCATGGTGCCCACCCCCTCAGAGCTGCAGGCTCCATCCCTTCCTGGGGCGCCCCACCAGGCCCAAGGCTGCTGCAGCCCATGCAGGCCCCCAGCACCCATGCCTTGGAACTCTGCGCTGCCACCCGGGCTGGGGTGCCCAAAGGTACGGCCAGTGCTCATCCCTTGGAGTCCTGGGTCCCCGCCCAGGGTTCTGGGTCCCTGCCCATTCCCATCACAAGCTGCCACCGCCCAGGCAAGCTCTAGGTGCCCGGCCCTCAGAGACACCAGCTCATTCCTGGCTGAAGTGCCCTGCACCCAGTCCAAAGTCACTGCCACTGCCCTGTACCTGCCCGCTACCATATGATTATATGTCCTAGCTTGTTCTTGTTGCTGTTTTTTGTCTGTTTTTATTTTTGTTTGCTCTTACTCTTATCTGTCTTCGGGTCTATCTTTGTTTATTAGTGGGTACCTCTGTTTGTTCTACCATTTACTCTCCTGTCTCCACCTTCCGCTTCCCCGTCTCCCTGTTCCAATTCTTTCCCTTTTCTTACATCATTTTACTTCCTGGGAGCAAATCAATACCTCCACTTCATGAACAGATTACAAGGCAGTGGGAAGCAGGATCCAGCATATCCATATACCTGTCAGTGGATATTGGGATGTGTAGACAAATTTTGAATCACAGCTCCCCCCTCAAATAAATCTCAAAGCTGCAAAAGGTATAACCCTCAACCTACAGTCCAGCCTCAGAATCAAACAAAGCCAGAAGATTCACATAAGGAAGAATAGGAGATTGAGCAAACAAACAAAAAACAATGCCACTACCCCTGAACAACAGATTTAAAGAAGACAGAGGGAGGAAAAAATAAAAAGGAAAAAGTGAAGAGGCAAATCTACACAAATGAAGAAAAATCAAAAGAAGAATATAGGTCTCACACAGACCCCTGGGAGATCAGAAATTGAGAAAACAGAATTTGGCATGCAAACAATGAAGAGCCCCCAGAACAACTGGTCGCATACTACAAACACAGACATCAAGACATTAATCGAGAGAATAAAAAGAATTGAGGAGAGACAAGAGGAAAATAGGAAGGACTTAATAATTGAGACAACAGCAGTAAAGAATAGTGTGATTGAAATAAATAACAAACTAATAAGCATGGAAAGCAGACTTACCCAAGCAGAGGACAGACTCTCAGAACTTGAAGACCAAAATATAGAACTAAATCAAACTGTCAAAAACATAGAAAAGAATCTTAAAAAGACAGGAAAAACCTTCAGGAGATGAGTGATTAGTTAAAGAGAATGAACCTAAGAGTAATTGGCCTTCCTGAGGCAGAAAGAGAGACAGAGACCACCCTGGAATACACATTCCATGGAATTATTTAAGAAAACTTCCCTCACCTCATTAATGATGTGGATATTCAAACACAAGAAATTCAGAGAACCTCAGCAAGACAACAAATGAGAAGACCAACTCCTAGGTACATCATAATCTGCCTGAACAAAGTTGGTATAAAAGAAAAAATCCTAAAAGCAGCAAGAGAAAAAGGTCAGACTCCCTACCATGGAAGACCAATCAGAATAACAGCAGATTTATCTACAGAAACCTTTCAGGCTAGGAGAGCTTGGAATCCAATTTTCAAAGTTCTCAAAGATAAACAATTTCAACCAAGAATAACCTACCTAGCCAAGCTAAGCTTCATCAGTGAGGGAGAATTAAAATCTTTCCCAGACATCCAATCCCTAAGAACTTATGCTGCCTCCAGACCAAACCTATGAGAAACTCTTAAGAAAGTATTAAACACAGAAGAAGAGGGAAAAAGAACAACAATGTTCTTCACAAGAGTGCAGGAAAAAGATTGAGAAAACACATGAACCAACCCAAAAGAAAAAAAAAAAGAAAGACAACAAACAAGTACAAATATAAGAATATCATGACAAAAATAAACCCTCAGATTTCAGTAGTTAGCCTGAATGTGAATGGACTAAATGCACCACTGAAAAGACATAGAATGGCAAAATGGATAAACTATCATGAGGCAACAATATATTGTCTCCAAGAGACTTATCTCACCAGAAAGGACATTCAAAGACTCAAAGTAAGAGGATGGGAAACAAATTTTCAGGCGAACGGAACACAAAAGAAAGCTGGAGTTGCAATCTCAATATCAGACAAAATACACTTTAAGCTATCAAAAATCAAAAAGATGAAGAAGGTTACTATATAATGATAAAGGTTCAATCCATCAGCAAGAAATATCCATCCTAAACATATATGCACCTAATATAGGAGCACCAATGTTCATAATGTAGCTTCCAAGTAAACTTTAAAAAGAGATTGACTCGAAAACTATCATAACAGGGGACTTTAATATCCCACTCACAACCCTGGACAGATATTAAGACAAAAAATCAGGAAGGACATCCAGAACTTCAGTGAGACTCTTGAACAAATGGACTTAATTGATATAGAACACACCACCCAAAGACCACAGAATATACATTCTACTCACCACCACATGGAACGTACTCCAAGATTGACCACACCATTGGCCATAAGTCAACCATAAACAAATTTCATAAGATTGAAATTTTGCCATGCACCTTTTCAGACCACAGTGGAATAAAAATAAATATCAATACCAACAAAATTTCCCCAAACCCACAAAGGCTTGATCACTAAACAGAATGATGCTAAACAATGAATGGGTCAACACTGAAATCAAAGAAGAAATTGAAAGAATTCTGGAAACAAAAGAAAATGAAGAAACATCTTACCAAAACCTCTGAGATGCTATGAAATCAGTTTTAAGAGGAAAATTTATATCACTATGAGCACAGATCAAAAAAATACTCTCACAAGTGGAGAGCCTAACAAGCCACCTATGGGAGCTGGAAAGAGAAGATGATCAAAACCATAACTTTAGCAGAAAAATCCAAATCACAAAAATAAGAGCACAAATACAAGACATAGAAGACATAAATATCATAGAAAATATCAACAAAACAAAAAGCTGGTTCTTTAAAAGAATTAACAAGATTGATGGGCCCCTAACCAGATTGACCAAGAAAAAGAGAGAAAATGCCCAAATAAACAAAAGCAGAAACACAAAAAATGAAATCACAACTGACCCTGAAGAAATACAAAAGATTATCAGAGATTACTATGTATACCTATATGGAAATAAGTTTGATAACCTAGATGAAATGGAAGACTTTCTGATATCATACAACCTACCCAAGTTAAACAGGAAGGCATTGAGACACTGAACACACCAATAACAACCCAGGAAATTGACTCTGTCATACGAAAACTACCTACAAAAAAAAAAAAAAAAAGCCCTAGATCAGATGACTTTCTAGCAGAATTCTACAAAACATACAAGGAAGAACTGATACCAATCAAAGTGAATGTATTCCAGGCAATTGAGAAAGATGAAATTCTCCCCAAATCATTTTATGAAGCCAACATTACACTGATACCCAAACTGGGTAAAAATGCAACAAAGAAAGAGAACTACAGGCCAATATCCCTTATGAACATAGTTGCAAAAGTTCTCAAAATTCTAGCAAATGAGATCCAAAAGCACCATCTCAAAAATCATCCACCATGACCAAGTAAGTTTCATCCCCAAGATGCAGGGCTGGTTCAATATTCGCAAGACCATAAATGTAATTAAATAATCAACAGATGTAAAAACAAGAACAATATGATTATCTCATTAGATGCAGAAAAAGCTTTTGATAAAATTCAGCATCCCTTCTTGATAAATACCTTCAAACACCTAGGCACAGAAGGAACATACCTAAAAATAGTAAGTGCCATTTATGACAAACTCACAGTTAACATATTGCTAAATATACAGAAACAAGAAACATTTCCCCTGAAAACTGGAACAAGAAAAGGCTGCCCACTCTCACCCCTCTTGTTCAATATTGTGTTGGAAGTCCTAGCCCAGGCAATCAGACAAGAGAAGAAAATCAGCGGTATCCAAATTGGAAAAGAGGAAAGCAAGTTATCCATCTTTACTGATGATATGATCCTATACCTTGAAAATCCAAGAGAATTTGTCAAAAACCTGCTGACACTGATAAAGGTCTTTGGCAACGTCTCAGGGTACAAAATAAACATGGAAAAGTTAGTTGCATTCCTATATAACAACAAACAGGCAGAGACCCAAATAAAAAGCACAATCCCATTCATAATAACCACCAAAAAAATGAAATATCTCAGCATCTTCCTAACCAGAGAAGTGAAAGACCTTTGCAATGAGAATTACAAAACACTGCTCAAAGACATCCAAGAAGACATAAACAAATGGAAAAATATCCCATGCTCATGGATAGGAAGAATCAACATTGTTAAGATGTCCATCCTACCAAAAGCAATCTACAGATTCAACGCAATACCCATTAAGTTATCAACATCATTCTTCTCAGATCTGGAAACGACAATACAGAAATTCATGTGGAAACATAAATGACCACGAATAACCAAAACAATCCTTAACAAGAGAAACAAAGCAGGAGGTATCACATTCCCAGTTTAAAACTCTACTAGAAAGCTACAGTAATCAAAATAGCTTGGTATTGGTATAAAAACAGGCACATAGACCAATGGAAAAGGATAGAGATTCTGGAAGCAAAGCCCCAATTTCTCAACCAACTCATCTTTGATAAAGCCTCCAACAAAAACTACTGGGGAGAGGAAAACCTATTTAGTACATGGTGCTGGGAAAACTGGCTGGCCACATGCAGAAGACTGAAACAGGACCCCTATCCATCACCATACACAAAAATTAACTCTAAATGGATCAAAGATCTAAATGTAAAACCTCAAACTGTAAGAACCTTAGAAAATGCAGGAGGTACCCTTATGGAAATTGGAACTGGCAACAAATTCCTATCCAGAACCCTAAAGGGCAATACCATAAGAAATAAGATAGACAAGTGGGACCTCATTGAATTAATGAGCTTCTGCAAAGCATAAAGAAACCATCAAGAGAGCAGGGAGACACCCCACAGAATGGGAAAAAAATTTGTCAACTCCGTGTCTAACAAAGGCCTAACATCTAGGATTTACAAGGAACTCAAATGCACCAAAAGGAAAAAAAGAAATAGTCCCTTTAAAAAGTGGGCAAAAGGCATGAATAGACACTTCTCAAAAGAAGATATACAGGCAGCCAAGAGACATATGAAAAAGTGCTCAGCCTCCTTCAACATCAGAGAAATGCAAATCAAAACCACATTGAGATGCCACCTAACCACTGTAAGAATGACCATCATTAATAAAACAAACAACAACAGATGCTGGCAAGGATGTGGAGAAATAGGAACACTTCTACACTGCTGGTAGGAATGCCAACTTGTACAACCTCTCGGGAAAACAGTCTGGAGATTTCTGAAAGAAATAGAAATTGACCTTCCATATGACCCAGCAATTCCCCTATTTGGGAATATAACCAAAGGAACTCAAATTATTCTATGAAAAAGATACCTGCACACATATGTTTGTTGCAGCCCTATTCACAGTAGAAAAAACATGGAACCAACCGTGTTGCCCATCAAAGCTGAACTGGATAAAAAAATATGGTACATATACACAATGGAATACTATGCGACCATAAAGAAGGACACATATATGGACTTTGCTGCAAATTGGGTGGACTTGGAGTCAATCATACTCAGTGATTTATCACAGAAACGAAGAACTGAGTTCCATATGTTCTCACTCATAAGGTGACCTTGAACAATTATAATGGTATAAGAAATTGATTGGCAGTAATGGAAAACTGTCATGGGGGTGGGATTGGCAGTTGAGGAAAACTGCTAGGAAGGGGAGGGGCACCCCTCATCAACAAGGGTACCTGCATGATCAATGTTTTCATACCTAACCCTGAATTGTACCCCACATCTTTATAATAAATAAATAAATTTTTAAAAAGAAAGCCTTTAAAAGCACAGGCAACCAAATAAAAATTGACAAATTGAATTGCATCAAGCTACAATAACTTGGCACAGCAAAGAAAACATTCAGCAAAGTGAAGAGATTACCTATGAAATGAGACAGTATATTGGCAAAATATCGACACAACAAGGAATTAATAAGCAAATCTGTAAGGAACTCAAACAACCAAGTATAAAACAAATAAAAACTCCAAATAATACAGTTTTAAAAATGGATAAAAACATCTGAGTAGACATCTCTCCAAAAAGAAAAAAAATAAAGACATATAAAGAACCAACAGGTATATATATTTTTAAATGTTCAATATGACTGGTCATCAGAGAAATGTAAATCAAAAGCATAATGAAAGGTCATCTTATTCCAGTTAAAATAGCAAAAAGGGAGGCGGAGCTTAAGATGGCGACCAGCAGGTTGGACTGTAAGAGTCTCCATGGAGGCAAGTGTCCATAAAGACTCTCTGAGTGAGTAGGTGGGTGCATGAAAGATCATCTGAGGGATACCTGGGGGTGCATGCACTTGGGTCCCCCCTCTGAAGTCGACTGCAAGCCCCCACTGCCCTGAAATTGGAGCGTGACTGGCAAGATCATAGGCAGGATCTTCTGTAGCTTGTGGAAATGCACCCAAAAAAAGCCTGTTGAATCCAGCTGATTCCCATTGTCTGGTGTCTGACTCACACCATCACCTGTCGTAATGGATGAGCTGAAGCCCCGGGTCTGAACAGTGTAGAGAGAGGATCGTAAAAGCCAGAGAGAAGTCCGTGCATGGTGAGGAGCTGGCCAACTCAGCCATTTTCTTTGACCCAGGACCAGTTAGAGATTTGCATTGGCCTGCCCAGCTCTGCTGCCTCCAACTTGTTGCCTAAGGTAATCTTATCAAACTGGGAGAGAAAGAAGCCACTTGCCCTGGCTGAATCAGACATAGACAACTCAGATCTGTGTGGCAGACCTGATAGGCAGCAAGCTGAGTAAACCCAGATCTGACTCACCTCCTTCCCAAAGTAGGCCTGCGGCCACTGACCCAAACTATGAGTAACACTACCTGCCTGCAATGAGAGCAGAGGGGAGGGGCTAGAGGTCAGAGTTGAAGGGACTTTGGCCATAAAGGAAGGACCTCAGAGCCAGTCTGAGTCCTTGTTTGTATTTTTTATTTTTATTTTTTGACTGTTTGTTTTGCTCACTTTTGTTTCCTTTTTTTTAGTATTTTTTTCTCTTTCATTCTAGTTTTGCTAATGTTTTCATACTTGCATTGCTTTTGTTATTTTACTGATTTTTTTTTCTTTCTTCTTTATATTCGTTAGACTCCCTGTTTGTGTGGGGAAAGGTACGTCAATAGGTAGGATTTTGTTTGACTGTGTGTTTATGTGATTACCTGTACGCTCTAGGGTTTTTTTTTTTTTCCTTCTCTTTTCTGTCTTTGTGTCTCTTTTCATTTGTTAGCTGGTATGTCTGTTTTCCCTCTTACGCTTTTCTCACTCCACCTTCCTTTTGGCTACCACTCCACTTTCCTTCTTCCATTATTTTCCTTATTCTTGCCTCATTTTGTTCCAGAGAGCAAAACCAAAACCCAACTGCATGGTCAGATTGTAAGGTAGTGGGAAGTTGGTTCCAAGGTTCTGAACCATACACCTGTCAGTAGATAACTGGGATCTGCAGATAGATTCTGAATCACAGTTCCCCCCTCAACTAAATCTCAAAACGGCAAAAAGTATAGCCCCTAACCCACAGTCCTGCTTCAGTAGTGAACAATGCCACAGGATCCATATAAGGAAGAATAGGAGACTGAGCAAAAAGAAGTAAAAACAACCCCACCATCCCTGAAAAAAGAATTAAAGAAAGGGGGGGGGAGTAGAGGAGAGGAAAATCTATACAAATGAAGAAAAACCAAAAGAAGAATATGGGTCTCTCACAGACCCTCGGGAGGTCAGACACTGAGAAAACAGATTTTGGAATGAAAACAATGAAGAAGCCCCAGAATGACTGGTCTCAAACTACAAACCCATATATCAAGACATTAATAGAAAGAATAAAAGAATTGAGGAGAGACAAGAGGAAAATAGTAAGTAGTTGATAACTGAGATAACAACAGTAAAGAATACTGTGAATCAAATAAATAACAAACTGATGAGCATGGAAAGCAGAATTAGCCAAGCAGAAGAAAGAATCTCAGAGCTTGAGTACCAAAGCATAGAACTAACCCAAACTGTCAAAAACATAGAAAAGAAGCTTAAAAAGACAGAACAAAACTTTCAAGAGATGAGTGATTACTTCAAGAGGCTGAACCTAAGAGTAATTGGACTTCCTGAACAGAAAGAGAGATGGAGACCACCCTGGAACACACAAGAAACTTCCCTAATCTGATCAGTGGTGAGACCATTCAAACAAAAGAGATTCAGAGAACCCGTGCAAGACAACAAATGAGAAGACCAACTCCTAGACACATAATAATTTGCCTAAACAAGGTAGGTATGAAAGGAAAAAATCTAAAGGCAGCAAGAGAAAAAGATCAGACTACCTACCAAATAAGACCAATTAGAATAGCAGCAGGTTATCTACAGAAACACTTCAGACTAGAAGAGCTTGGAGACCAATCTTCAAAGTTCTTAAAAATAATCAATTTCAACCGAGAATAACCAACCCAGCTAAACTAAGCTTCATCAGTGAGGGAAATTTAAAATCTTTCCATGATATTCAGTTCCTAAGAAATTATGCTGCCTCTGTACCATCTGTACAAGAAACACATAAGAAAGTATTAAACATGAAGAAAGGGAAAAAAGAACAGCAGCATTCTTCATGAGAGTGCAGGAAAAGACTAAAAACACACATGAATCAACCCCCAAATCAAAAGAAACACAACAAAAACGCAGGAGCAATAATACCTTGAAAAGAACCTCATGAGAGGGATAAACTGTCACATTTCAATAATTAGCCTGAATGTGAATGGACTAAATGCACCACTGAAAAGACATAGAATGGCAAAATAGATAAAATATTATGAGGCAACAAACAAAATATTGTCTCCAAGAGACTTATCTCACCAGAAAGGACACTCACAGATGCAAAGTAAGAGTATAGGAAGCAAACTTTCAGGCAAATGGAACACAAAAGAAAGCTGGAATTGCAATCTTAATTGCAGATAAAATATTCATTAAACTATCAATAATTTAAAAAGATGAAGAAAGTCACTATATAATGATAAAAGTTTCAATCCATCAACAAGAAATATTCATCCTAAACATATAGGCACCCAACATAGGAGCACCAACATTTGTAAAGCAGTTTCTAGGTAAACTTAAAAAAGAGATCGACTCTAACTCTGTCATACCTGGGGACTTTAATACTCCACTCACAACCCTAGACAGATCATCAAGACAAAAAATCAGCAAGGAGTTCCAGAACCTCAATGAGACTCTTGAACAAATGTGCTTAATTGATACCTACAGAACACTCCACCCAAAAACCACAGAATATAGATTCTACTCATTACCACATGGAACATACTCCAAGATCAACCACATCATTGGTCATAAATCAAGCATATACAAATTTCATAAGATTGAAATTTTACCATACACCTTCTCAGACCACAGTGGAATAAAAATTAAAATGAACACCTACAAAATTCCCCCAAAACCTACAAAGACATGGACACTAAGCAGTATGATGCTAAGCAATTCCTGGGTCAACAATGAAAACAAAACAACTTGAAAGTTCCCTGGAAACAAGTGAAAATGTAGAAATATCTTACCATAACCTCTGGGATGCCATGAAAACAGCAGTAAGAGGGGAATTCGTATCTTTACAAACACACATGAAGAAAATGGAAAGATCACAAGTTATCATCCTAACAAGTCACCTAAGGAAGCTGGAAAAGCAAGACCACCAAACAAGTGGAAAAATATTCCATGCTCACGGATTAGAAGAATCAACATTGTTAAAATGTCCATTTTACCCAAGACGATCTACAGATTTAACACAATACCCACCAAATTATAAGCAAACTTCTTCTCAGACCTAGAAAAAGCAATACAGGAATTAATATGGAAACATAAATGACCACGAACAGCCAAAACAATCCTCAACAAAAAAAGCAAAACAAACAAACAAACAAAAACAAAGCAAGAGGTATCACACTCCCAGACTTTAAACTCTATTATAAAGCTACAGTAATCAAAACAACCTGGTATTGGTACAAGAACAGGCATATAGACCAATGGAATAGTATTGAGATTCCAGAAGCAAAACCTCAATTTCTCAACCAACTCAACTTTGACAAAGCCTCCACCTCCCACTACTGGGGAGAGGAGAACCTGTTCAGTAAATAGTGCTGGGAAAACTGACTGAACAAATGCAGATGAATGAAACAGGATGCCTACCTATCCCCATACACAAAAATTAACTCTAAATGGATCACAGAACTAAATGTAAAACTTCAAACTGTAAGAACCTTAGAAAACACAGGAGACACTCCTATGGAAGTTGGAACTGACAAGCAATTCCTGGTCAAAACCAGAAATGCCCAGGCTATAAGAGATAAGATAGATAAGTGGGACCTCATTAAACTAACAAGCTTCTGAAAAGCCAAAGAAACCATCAAGAGAGCAGGGAGACAGCCCTCAGACTGGGAAAAAATATTTGCCAACTCCATGTCTGACAAAGGCCTAACATCAAGGATCTACAAGGAACTCAAATGTTCTGAAAAGAAAAAAATAAACAGCCCCGTTGTAAAGTGTGCAAAAGATATGAATATATCCTTCTCAGAAGAAGACATACGTGCAGCCAACAGAAACATGAAAAAATGTTCAGCCTCATTAGTCATCAAGGAGATGCAAATTAAAACTACACTAGGATACCACCTAACTCCAGTCAGAATGGCCATCATCAATTACTCAAAAAATAGCAGATGCTGGAGAGGATGTGGCGAAAAGGAAACACTTCTACACTGTTGGTGGGAGTGTAAACTAGTACAGCCTCTGTGGAAATCAGTGTTGTGATTCCTATAGTTTCTCAAAATCAACCTTCCATATGACCTCACAATCCCCCTACTGGGAATATACTCTGAAGAACTCAAATAGCTCTATAAAAAAGATACCTGCACACATATGTTTATTGCAGCATTGTTCACAATAGCAAGAACATGGAACCAACTGTGCTGCCCATCGAAAGAGGACTGGATAAAAAAAATGTGTTACATATGCATAATAGAATATTACGCAGCCTTAAAGAAGAACAAAATCATGAACTTCACAGCAACCTGGATGGAATTATAATACTGAGTGTTCTCTCACAGAAACAAAAAGCTGAGTATCACATGTTCTCACTCATAAGTGGACCTTGAACAATATTACAGTAGTAATATTATAAGAAAAGGATTGACAGTAGAGGTAAACTGCGGTGGGCAGGGAGGTGGGATCGACAGTAGTCGATATCTGCCTGGGGAATGGGGCACACCTCATCAACAAGGGTACCTGCACAATGAATATTTGTGTACCTAACCCTGAATTGTATCCCACAATTTTAAAATAAAAATAAAAGAGGGTAAAATATAAAATAAAATAAAATAAAATAAAGTAGCAAAAAGGTAGATAATAGCAAATTCTGGTGAGGATTCTGAGAAAAAGCAATACTCATACACTGTTGGTAGGAATATAAATTTGTACAGCAACTATGGAAAACATTATAGAGGTTTCTCAGCAATTAATAACGATACCATATGATATAGCAAGCCCACTGGTAATTATCCAAAATAAAGGTAATCAGTACATTGAAGAGATAGCTGCACTCCTATGCTTATTGGAACACCAGTCACAGAAGCCAAGATATGAAATCAATCTAAGTGTTCATTAATGGATGATCAGATAAAGAAAATGTTGTATATACACATAATGGGATATATTATGACATAGAAAAAATGAAGTTCTGCCATTTTTAACAACTTGGGTGAAACTAGAGGACATTATGTTATGTGAAATAAGCTAGATCCAGAAAGGTAAATATGACATACTCTTATATACGAGAGCTATAACAACTAATCTCAGAAAAGGACTAAGTAGAATGGTCATTACAAGAGGCTGAGAATGATGGGAAAGAAGGAATGAAAAGAGATTTTTTTTTAACAGGCACAAAAATACAGGTAGATAGAAGAAATAAATTCTGGTGTTTTTTAGCTCATCCAGGTGACTGTAGTTAAACAGAATTTATAGTGTATTTTAAAATTACTAAAAGAAAAGTTTTGGAATGTTCCCAACACAAAAGAAATGGTAAATGTTTAAGGATATAATTATCCAAATTACCCTGGTTTGATAATTACATATTGAATGCATGTATCAACAAATTACATGTACCCAATAAATATGTATAGCTATTAGACATCAATTTTTAAAACTCCTCCCCAAAATACATACATATTTAATTTTTTGAGCAATGGAGTGCACTGGGTCAATTACTATTAAAGTGAGGTCAATTACTATTAATACTTTGAAAAAATTTCATTGTGTCAGATTTCTCTTTTATTATTCTCTTTTATTAAAACCTAGACTATTGTATTCCCTATTACAGTTCTTCTTTTTTCTAAAAGAAAAATTTCCAATTATAAAAAACAAGCAATTATATATTTTACATTATTGAACTTGTACTTGTGCAAATGTGACTATAGGAAAATAGTATAAATGAGTCACTTTGGCTACTGTACTATCAAATGGGTCTCTGGGTGGATGTGTGAAAGTTGGGCCATGAACAACACCAAACCTTGGCTCTCTGTAGAGAGCTATGTTGACCTGAAAAAAAGAACAATGTAAAAAACAATTTGGTATACCTTCAAAAGCTGTGCACCTGCCCAGATGTGGTATACATTTCTAATTCTAGAAATGGTGTAGTCACATTTCTGGGCAAGATCTCAAGCAAAATAATAAATGGAGTCCAGAATAATGCATGAGTTATCAATCATGTTAATGAAATGTTGAACATTTTATTTTTATTTTGTGCTGTGACAAAAACAATCTTGTAAAAACCACTTGAACTCTTTTTATGTATATGTGGTGATTTATGTTATCTCCTCTAATATGGTCAAAAGAAATACCAATTAAAACACAGTTTATCAACATTTCAGCAGAGCACAGGTAAAACAATTAAACAAGGGAAATACAGAAAACTTTCGTAATTTATCTTTACAACTTTTATAGTCAAATACCAGATGTTAGATCCCAGACATTTTTATAAAAAATTATAGACAAGCGGGGCTCAGTGACTCAGCCTGTAATCCCATGCCTTTGGGAGGCTGAGGTGAGTGGATTGCCTGAGCCTGCGGGTTCGAGACCCGCCTGGGCAGCGAGACTTCATCTCTACAATAAATCAAAAAATCAGCCAGACGTGGTAGTGCACACCTGTAGTTCCAGCTACTTGGAAGGCTGAGGCGGAAGGATCGCCGGAGCCCAGCAGGTCGAGGCTGTGGTGGCCGGGGGCAGCCACTGACTCCAGTCTGGGAGACAGAGTGAGACTCCAACTCAAAAAAAAAAAAAAAAATTATAGACAAAACACTCCAATTCAAACAAGTCTTCTCATCTATTTCTGATCTCTGAAGTGCATAACTCAAGGGAAACAAAAAATATATATTTCTGTTTGATAACACTTCAGTTACAAGTTTTAGTTCATTTTTCTATGAGCTAAGTCAATGCAAATAAAACACCAATTATGAAAAAATGTTCCCATTTTTGTAGGAAGAGTGATGATGCCACAGTTTTTAGATCTAAATGGAAAAATACTAAGTGAGTTTAGGATAGACAAAATTGGTAGAAAGTGTAAAGAAACAGAAAACTGATAGAAACTGAAAAAATTTTACCTAACAAAGTTCAATTTATTTTTATTAAGATAAAAAATACATAAAGAAAATTTCCTCATTAAGTTTGTTGCCTTAGAAAAGCAGAAATCAACCATTAGAAAAATACAAACAATTACAAAATTTCTCAATATATTTGTTTTATTGGAGATGCATAGAAAGATAGATGGGTGGATGTAAAAGATATAAAACTTCTAGGATATTCTTTATCTCTATTTTTCAAGAATTGAGTTAGTACAGGAGAGATTTAATTTTTAATTTAATGTGTTAATATATTAAAAATGTAAAGTGAAAATTATCATTACTTTTTATGACTATCCTATTATTATTTTTAAGTATGTAGCATTACATTATAAATTTATTTTTAGCCAAAAACATGTCTTGCAATGAATCTCACTATTTTAACTTTGGCTTCCTGACTTTTTTCTTTCTGCTATGTTCAACCAATGTTATTGTGCTAATATGTATGCTTTCAACTCTTTATCTCTTATGTATTCATATGTGCCTATCTATTCATATACATTCATATTTTAGTTTATTCTTACTCAGTAAAATGATATTGTATACATTTTTTTACATTGTTTTTTATATAGTAGTACATTCACAAGATCATTTTAAGATTTCTCATTCTTTTTGCATAATTATGGAAGCATATGTAAATCTGCATACTTAGTCAAATATGTCTCTCTTTTGACTTTATTATTCTGCTAATTATTCACATAGTTCTCTGACCATGTTGCATTTTTTCTAGCCTCATCATGCTCACCCTACCAGCAGTGTTGTTTGTCTCTTTCTTTATCTGGTGAATTTGTATCCATCCTTCAAGAACTTCAAGTATCATCTCTTGTTTACAGATATGTCTCATTATGCTCATACAGCAAAACTGATACCTTATGTTTCCATACCAGTTATACATGGTGCTATCAAATATTATTATGTCGCTTATTATATGTGATATTTAATTACTTGTTTGCATGCCTTTCTTCTGAGGTAGAATTTTCTTTAATGTTAAGGACTTTTGTTCTTATTGTATCCCTCATGTCTTTCACAGTTAGATTTTTTGGTTAATGGTAGATAGTAAACTTACATACTGGTTATCTGAAATTTAATGACATTGAAATTTGGCAACATGAGATGAAAAAATGGTAAAATGAAAAATAAAGAATTTCACAAAATTCAAAAACCAGTATAAAAATTTTAGATTATATTTTCTTTAATATTGTTTAGATTGTTAAGGAAAATAGGTCAGGCTCGGTGGCACAGCCTGTAGTCCCAGCACTTTGGGGACCCGAGGCGAGTGGATTGCCTGAGCCTGCGGGTTTGAGACCTGCCTGGGCACCTTGGCGAGAACTCGTCTCTACAATAAATAAAAAATTAGCCAGGGTGGTAGCACGCGCCTGTAGTTCTGGTACTTGAAAGACTGAGGCGAAAGGATCTCCGGAGCCCAGCGGGTTAACGCTGGGGTGGCCGTGAGTGTGCCACTGCACTCCGGCCTGGGCGACAGAGTGAGACTCTAACTAAAAAAAAAAAAAAAAATTATTAAGGAAAATATTATTATTTTAGAAATAAATAAAATACAGTATACAGTGAATGCAATAGTTACCATCAATAATATCAGTAACAAGGGCATATCATTAACATAAATTTAAATATTTCTTAAGTTTTAATAAATTTATCTATTAACAAAATAGTAAAAATATTCTTATATGTTTCGCTTTTTTCCTAATTAAAAAATGCTGTATTAAATATGTATTTAAATGCCACTAATTTTAGGGATATTTAAAATTGCATATTCTTGATACAACATAATTTATCTGGCTATCATACTTTTGTTTAATAGTGACATTATTTATTTTAAGTTTATATGATTAACAATGATGTCTATGTTTCTGTATGTCTGGTATTCCTTCATGGCATATTCTTATTAATCAGAGTATCATATCTGGAGTTTTTTTAGATTGAAAAATTATTGAGTATAATTGACTCGGACTCCGTAATTTGTGGAATTATTATTATTATATTATGGTTATAGTTTTATTAGAACAAAATGCTTTGTCTTATCTCAAAATGACAGGTATTAATCAGAAGCATTTTTATTTAGATAAATACATTACAATGAATGAATTAGACATACTATATTTATTAAATAAATGATTGATATAGCTTAAGAATGGACAGTCTTCCTGTTGTTAATTTGTGGACTATTTTAGCAATGATAATAGTACTCTATAGTCTTATTTATGAAAAATTTTGTTCAGCATAAAGGATACTTTAAATATTTTCTAACCTATTCCCTTATCACCTTCCCTCCATAAAAATGTTTGGATGTCAGACAATAAGATACATCAGATTGCTATTTTTAGGCATAATCCAATTTTATTCCCAGACAGATCTTGTTGATAAAATTCAAAGCAGAGAGGTAAAAGGGTCTAGTGTACAGGGAAAAAAGAAAGGGAAAAAATAAAGACTACTTAATCGTGTTATGGATTTTCCCGTCTTTAACCAACCTAATTCAAATAATTGACAAGAATCTGGTAATACTTATGCCTCAGCTGGGACACAAAGGCCATTAATTTTGCCTAGCAATCCTGTCTTGTGTCCATTTCCCAGCACATATTTATCATAGAAGCAGTTCTGCAGCAGCAGCCATGTGCCTTTCAAATTAAAGGCCTTGTCTTTTTGGTACTTTTATTATTTGCAAAACATGATGAAAAGATTTTGCTGTTGTGAGTTTTCAGTTATTGTATTTGTCTGCAATTATTTTCCATACACTGTACTTGAGGTTCAATGATAGTCACGCATGCTAATAGCTCCATTCTTAATAATAGTTTTTTTCATGTAAAATTATTACTTAAAAAAATCAAAAAGTAAAAACACAGGTGCTTCTCAAAAGAGACTATTGCAAAGACTAATATCAAATGAGAAATTGCTCAAAATCTTTACACACTGGAGGAATGCAAATTGATTCTATAAGATATTATTTTATTCCTGGAGCTATACCAGTAAAAAATAGGTGATATCAAGTGCGGTAAAGATATAGACTGATTGGAATTCTCATGTATTACTGGACAGTGTTTAAATTTGTGCAAACATTTTTTGGGGCACTATTACTTAACTTGAATATGTAGACATATGACACAATTCAATTTCTGGGTATATGACAAACAGAAATGAGCACTCATATTACCATCATATATGTTTTAAAATATTCATAATGGTTATATTCATAATAATCTAATGTTAACCCCATAATACAGAGGAGAGAGAAACAGAGACAGACAGAGAGAGAGAGAGAGAGAGAGAGAGAGCTAGTGCCAGCTACACAAGTCTACAAACTTTTCTTTTATATGAAAATTGATAACAAGAAAAAACTAATCTCTCATGATGGAAATTAGAAGTGATCGCCCTTCTAATTGCCCTTCAAATGTCTTGTTAAAGGAATATTGACTACAGGTTGTTTGTTATAACTTAGTCATTTCAGTGGACAGAATCTAATTAATTAGCAAAGAAGCTGTGAAATATTTGCTTTTCAGAAAAGTTATGCAAAAAACTATCAAAGAAGCAACTAAAATGTTCTTCACTAGGAGATTAATAAATTGTGGTACATCCAGACAATGAAATGTTATTCAGTGTTAAAAAGAAATGAGCTATCAAGCCGTAAAAACTCATAAAGAAACTTAAAAAAAAGTATATTGCAAAGTGAAAGAAGTATGTGATATTCTGGAAAAGGTAAAACTATAATAATAGTAAAATGATCAGTGATATCCAGGAGTTAGTGGGCCAGAAAGGATGAATAAGCAAAATATAGAAGGCTTTTAGGGCAGTAAAATTATTTTGTACGATAAAATGATGGATACATGCCATTATACATTTGTCCAAACTTGTGGAACACACAATATCATGGGTGAACCCTAATGTAAACTATAGACTCTGGGTGATAATGATGTATCTGTGTATATATAGGCTTATCATTTGCAACAAATTTATCATTTTGCTGGGGACTGGTAATTATAGGAAAGTCTGTGCATGGGAATAAGTGGGAAATCTCTGTACTTTTCACTCAGCTTTGCTATGAATTAAAACTGATTTAAAAATAAAGTCTATTTTTGAAAAATCAACAGTTAAATTAGGCAAAAAAATATATCAAAGGGCATAACGATTGTAACTTTAAAAGCAATTCAGAAAACAGAAGATGCATGAGGTGAGACAACATCAAAGAGGGAGATCATAGACACTGCCCACAAAGTCATATTCAGATTTACAAGTTTATATTGTGTCTTTGAGTGTTTGTTTTTGCTGTCACTCTTAGAAGAAGAGCTACAAACTGTCCATCACATTTAAACTAAGAGCTTAATTCATAATAGCTAAATTTTATGAACACATATCTGGTTTTTCCGGGTCTAGTTATATGGGTGATGTAGCTATTAGCAAAAGATAATCAAATACCTAAAAGTTACTTGAGGACTAACTAGTTATTAGACACTCATCTTATGTTTCTTGTGTTTCATTTTTAAGTATTATGTAGAAAGCAGGAATCTGTATTCCGTTGTTACACACATCTCTTGATTTTTATACTTTTCCAATTTTGAGTTGAAAGGATGTTATTTGGTAAAGAGGGATTCAAAAGGATATCAACATCAGGAAAAAATGTTGAACTAAAGGGAGAAATGGATAATAGAAACAAAATTTATAGATTTTTTTCTTTTACAATTTGAAAATCAAATTACATATTTGATTGGTAATCATAGACTGCTAAATTTAATACAGTGATATAAACTGATTTTAAAAAATCAATTACTTCAGGCTTTATAGATTATTTTTATTTTTAATAATATGGTCCATAATTTTATACTTTACATAGTTATAAGTTTGTTTTTCTGGTTTTTTTCAACTTTTACTATTTCTCAATTTCCTTTGCACATTTAGAAAATTCTGTCTACTTGATTAAAAGGTACTAGCATAAAACTTGAAGTTTGAAATTTATGTTTAACATTTCAATATCATTCCTTGCACTGTCAGGTAGCCTTTATCTTTTCAATTTGGGTGAAATCATTAGTATTTTTCTCAACTTGTTTTCAGGATTACTAGGCCCTTGTAATTATCTAATGACTACTATATGTATTTGCAGGTTCAGCAATTCAGCTCTTCTTGGCTTCTTTCTCTTTCTGGCCGTGCTATCCAAGACTGACATCCAATTCTTTTCTGAATAAATCTCCACAAAATATGTGTGAACAAAAAATTTTCTTCCAACATAAAATTGTTCAATACTGAAGTTTCTTTTCTCTCTGAGACCAACACAAACTCTGAAAATGTGTCTTATTTTAAAAAGTTTTTTAAATTTGTATATGTAGTATAATCATAAGCTTTCCATTATTTGAAATACATTCATTTTAAAAAGCCATAAAATATTTAAGGATTAAAAAAAGCTAAAAATCTTAGGTACATTTTAAAACGTAAAATTCCAAGGCAGTATTATTTATAAAAGAAAAGCAAAGGAAGAAAAAAATAATATGAATCCTAAAAATTAGTTTATGGGATCTCCATTTTTAAAATTTTAATTTAATTTTTAACATCTATTTTATTTTAATGAATATTATTATTGTTATTTAATGAAATTTGAGGTCTATGCTTGTGTATGTGTGTATTTGATCAATTTCACTTCCATAAATGTCAAATCTCTTCTTCAAAATAATATTTTAGTCTTATTTAAATTTATCTACAGTTTGTTAAAACCTAAGCATATCTTTCTCTTTCAGAACCTTGTGTTTTGTTACTTAGATTTTATTATTAACACTCAAATTCTTTGTGTGTGCGTGTTTGGAATATATTGGTCATGTCAAGACATACATTAGCAATAGAGACCTATTACTTTGCCACCCAATAGGAACATATTATGTGATACTCAAAATAACATTGATTTAGCATATAGAATAGAAGCAATATAAAACAATACTGTAGGTGTCTTTCAAGTAAATCTCAATTTTTAAACGAAAGATTAATGGCAATCTTTGGGGAAAAAAAATCTTTGACCAGTGAAAGCACAGCAGCAGATCCAATTGGTTTCCTTGTCTCTCTCAAAAAACTACCTTAATAAATTTTATCATACTTTACACTTTGCCATCACCCTATATTTTATTACTACCATTAATTAAAATCTATTAATTTGATATTACCTTTAATATATTTCAGTAAATGGCAGTGCCAAAGATTTTAATTTACTTTCTTCCAAGCTCACAAAAACTTCCTGAATCATATTTAAAATCTAAGTAAATGAGTAATATTTTCTAAATATGTTTTTTTACATTATTTTTAAAATCTGCTCTCAAATCTAAATACTCCTAAATATTGATTTTGAAGAACGTTTAGTCTGCCTGTTAATTGGGCTTTCTGGAATTCAGATTCAAGTTCTAAGATGCAAAAGACAATGAGGACTATAGAAATTCTATATAGCTGGGAAATCTTGATTGTTTTTTTCTTTCACGTTGACCTTGGATAGTCTAATGACCACGTGCCTTGAGGGTAACCATTTTATATAGTAACTTGCAGGAGTTCTTTGCATTTCCTGTGTCTGCATGTTGACCTCTCTAGCAATATAGGAAAAGGTTTTTTGTTTTGTTTTGTTTTTTAAGATAATGCCTTGGGTAATTACTACAGATTGCTCCCATTTTCTCCCTCATGAATACCAATCTGATGTATGAAAATTCCTTCATAGATAAATTAGAGCAAGAAAATTTGTCACTTCAGACTGGCCCTACAAGAGATTCTTAAGAGAGTTTTAAACATGAAAATGAAAGAATAAACCAATAAATATTTTAATTATGTATTTATCAAACACCGGAGCACCCAGATTTATAAAATATTTGCTACTAAATTTAAGAGAGAATGTAGAAAGTCACACAAGGTTAGTGGGGGAATTCAATACCCTACTAATGGTTTTAGACAAAGCATTGAGGGAAGAAACTAAAGCAAATTCTGAATGCAAATTTGACACTGGACCAATTGGACCTAACAGACATCTACAGAATACTTTACCCAACAATTGACTATATAAGGAAATTGTGGTTTACATACA
Organism: Cephalopachus bancanus; assembly: GCA_027257055.1. Lineage (NCBI taxonomy): Eukaryota > Metazoa > Chordata > Mammalia > Primates > Tarsiidae > Cephalopachus > Cephalopachus bancanus. The sequence goes on along the minus strand of JAPVLO010000312.1, from coordinate 2,914,142 downwards.
CCATGGAATACTATGCAGCAATTAAAAAAGAATAAAATTATGTGTGGCAACTTGGGTTAGCTATAGGCCATTACTCTAAGTAACTTAACACAGAAAGAGAAAACTGGATACCACATATTATCCCTTATAATTTGGAGCTGAACACTGGGTACATATGGGCATAAGGATTGGACAACAGACATTGGGAACTCCTAAAACAGAGCAAGGGTTAAAAACCACCCATTGGATTCCATGCTCACCACTTGGGTGATGAGTTCACTAGAAACCCAAACCTCACCATCATGCAAGTATTCCTATGTAACAAACCTGCACAGGGACCCTTTTAATCTAAGATACATTTCATATATATGTATACATTTATTTATATATGTATACATATGTTAAATAAATACATGTGCATTTATTTATATATATATGTGTTAAATACATAAATATATATGTATATATACATACATGCTATTCATATATATGTGTATATAAATATATACATATACATACATATGTATATGTATGTACATATATACACACATACATATGTATGTATTTATAAGTAAATGATTTTTTAAAAGAAAAGACTATCTTGAGAGAGTGTTGAAAGGAGAAAAATAGTAATAGATAGCAAATTATACATAGGCTACTTTTTTATGCCACTTTACCTAATTCTGAGAAAATATCACACAATTGTAATAGAAAATTAGAATAAGAGGAATTATTAACTAAAAAGCATTTGAAGTTATCAATTCAAAAAATTAATGTTCTTGTCATGTTTTTATAGTCTTTGGCAAATACTTTTTACCTCAGTACCTGCTCAGAAATTTTTTTCTCTCTTGCCTTATCTGCAAATGTTTGAAATGTAAAGATTCTTTTTCAATATTTTTCTTAATAGTTTGTTTTTGTTTATTTACTTTAAATTGTGATCCGAATATAGAAGGTTATTTTCTTCTAGAAACTCATCTTTCAATATATGTATTCTATTACTGGACTCTCTACAATATTCAGTTAATGTTTTTATGATAGTATCTTTCAGCTAAGAGCACTGTCATGATTACTGTAGCTGTATAATTTTGAAGTATATAAGAGGCTAAACTTCTCACTTTGTTCTTTTCAAAATTTATTTAGCTAGTCTGGGCCCTTTATCTTTTAAAATAAATTTTGGAGTCATCTTGTGAATTCCTACAATTACTCCTGGGATTTTGATGGGTATTTTGTTAATATATAGGCAGATTCTGGGAGAATTGGCATCTTATTTATAGTAAGTATTATAACCCATAAACATGGTATGCCTCTCTTTTCATTTATTTTTAAAATTGCTCTCAGGAATGGGTTTAGTGCAAAGTTTCTTCACAATTTTTGTTAGATTCATCCTTAAAAATTTCATATTCTTATGCTATTTTAAATATTTAAAAAAATATATTTGCTTCAAATTTCTAGTATTTCTTGTTGATACAGAAATTTATTTTTGTATACTAATTTTGTACACAGAATACTTATTAAACTCACTTATTCTAGTAGATTTTTAAAAGTTTCATCAGCTTTTCTATTTAAAGTATTATGTAGTTTTTAAGTAAAGACAATTTTAATTCTTTTTTCATCTGGATGCCTTTCTTTTCTTTCTTATTGTCTTAGTATACTGACTAGAACTTCCATTATAATGCTGAATAGAAGTGATGAGAGAGGACAACCTTACTTTTTCCTAATCTTTAGAAAAAAATTACCTTAGCCTTTCATTATCATGTATGTAAGTACTCTATGCCAAAATTTAAATTATATATAAATTATAACTCCATTGTTTTCTGGATTACATTTTTTGTGTGATACTTACTGTTAACCTTATTTTTTGGTACGTTGAGCAAAGTATGTTTTTGCTCTTTGGATGCTTTTAATATTTTCCCTTTGTTTATTAGTTTAAACAATTTTATTACAATGAGCTTGGCTGTTAATTTTACAGTATGCATTACCTTTATGTACATAGGGTTAATGAATCTGAAATTTAATGTCTTCCCTCTGTTTTATAAACTTCTCAGCTGATAGTTCTCTCAATCTTGTCTTTCCATTTTCTCTCTGCTAACTTTGATCAAATTTTCTATTTTATTCTCCTCTTTTCTATGACATATATGTTGACCTTTCTTTGTTAAAATTCTATCCTCATTCATTTATTTTCTCCCATATTCTAAAGTCTTTGTTTATATATATATGTATATCTCAACTTTAATACTTGTTTTCAGTGTTATATTTTTAGGTATATAAAACAAAACGTCCTCGTTGTATACTACTATCTTAAAATATAATCAAATATTTAATTTATACAAATTTTAAGGATTTTGTATTGCCTCTAATTCTTTTGAATTGGTATATACCATATCAGTTAATTTTCTGTGCATGTAATGTTAATTGGTATGGAAATAAAAGTTTCTAGTTTAATGTCATCTTGGGTAGTTAAAAATTATACCAAAAATAGACTTCAACATTTAAGTAACCAAAATACTAGGTATTTTTTTCTTATAAATCTTTTAAACTTAGTCATAAAAACAAAAATTATACTTTATTATGTATAAAGTTTATTTTGTTATATTCATTCATTTGCTCAATAAACACTGATTTAATAACTATAGTGTGTCAGCACACACAATACATAGTCTGTCACTTAAAGGAGTACAAAGACTAAAGGATGATAAAGGGACTTTAACATAAAATTGTAGGATTGTAGGAAATCTTAAATACAGTTTTAAATATAGTTTGTCCCCTCTAATTCTTATAAAAAAACATTTGGCTAAAAGCAGGATTACTATTTTTATCATCTTAAAAATATTTTCAGTAAGAAGACACAGAATGTTAAGTGATTTGCCTGTGGATTTTCACTAGATCAAGAAATCAATGGTGGAATTCTGATAGCATGTCCAATTTTCTTTATTCCACTAACAATTAGCTCAAACAACTCCTTTTTTTGGTCTATCATCTTCAAATATCATTAAGTACTTTTAAAAATAAAATGTGAAAATTCACTATTGATGGTAAGTTAATAGAGGCTAATTGTATTATTCTAGTAAATCTTGGAATAGCATTCACTTCTTCAGAGCAACGTAAAACGCATTAGCTTTATTGTGTGATGAGGCTAGTAACTCAACTGTCTAAAATATTTGGCTATTTTTGTGGCTCTACTAGTAATCTTAAAATTAAATTCAAATGTCATAAGACTAAATGCATATGCTTTAACATATGGTTTATTTTAGAAATTAACTAATTATAATTAATGTTTTTGGTGAACAAGGTGTTGGTTGGCATTCCAGGGATTTTTGATACATTAAATGTTAACATTAAAAACTCTAAATGAAAATTGGAATGGGCTCTATTATTGAAGATCATACACTTTCATAAATTTAAAAATAATGGTTTGATATATGATGCTTTATAAAATAGAGTGATTAAAATATAAATTTGTTAGACATCAATATTTTTATTGGGATTTTTCTTTCTTTATACAGTCTAATTTTTAGCCTAATACATCTCATCTAACATGGGTAAGATGAAATATATTTCATAAATATTTGAATATTTAAATATATTTCTTAAATATTTGAAAGAGAAGAGTAGCCCCTGAGGTCCAACATTTGTCCAGGTACTATCAGTCAGAACCTGATTTTGCTATGCACTGAAATAGTCCTTATAGCTAGGCCTTGGTTCTCTTTTGTTGAACAGAAACAATTGCACAGAATGTTCACCTCAGAAAAAAGCTGTTTTGTACCCCCCGAATAATCATGGCAAGATGAAGACTCCGTAATCATGTCTGTATGTATCCAGACAAAACATGAAAACCTCAAAAATGACCAAACTTATTTTCATCCTATATAATATGAGTGATTCATGCTTCTTTACCAAATCTAGCTTTACCTTTTGTTTTATCATCTCTTTTTCTAGGTAAGATTTATTAAGCCACTCAATTTTAGAATATTCTCTGCCTTCTAACAGGATTCAATTCAGAGGAAAACCTCCTTTTTTCATATCATAAGTAAAATTTCCTAATACAATCTCAAATCCTATAACAAGTCTTTTCTAGTACACTTTTACCGTGACATTGCACAGTCCTCATATTGTATGGTCTCCCTTGCAGTAAGAACTGATAAACCCCACCTGTGCAGCTACAGGTGTGTTTTGAATGTTTCCCGGTTTAGCTAGAGGACACTAATTATTGGTCGAATGTGATTTTGGATACTAGGCACTGGCGTATATTTTTTGATATTCCTACTTTCCATTTCTTTTTCTCTCCTCCTCCATGTCTGTTTTCTCTCAATCTCCCTCACAATATGCTCATGTAAACAAAAAAAATACAACCAGAACAAACATTTGCATAAACCCAGACCCTTAAAGCTGCCCACAATTCTGGCCACTCTATCATAGAGCTACTACTTTTAAATGTAACCGTGTGCTCTAAGAGAAAAATAAATGGGTACTAGCTTGTAAACAGTGATAAGTATTGTTGACAACAATGAATGTCTTCCGTTTGGTTCACTATTGCCAACCACAATTCATTTATAAAAAATAATGGTAAGTTACGGATCATCTGGCTCTAAAGATCAGTCAGAGAAAGAGTTTATAAGCAGAAGTCAGTCTGGAGCTATGTTTCACCGTGTGAAATAAGCATGAAATCATTTTTTTTAAAGCCACAACAAAAAGACAGAAAAGAAGCGACACCATAGCACATAGGTCTTGAGGGGAAAAATGAGAACAATCAACAAGAGTTAGCACTTTCTACCAAGGTATGATGTGTGGCGATTGTTGTCATTTGTGGACACAATTTGTGGAGTTGGTTTTATCTGTCTTTCTTTCCATTTCTCTGTACTCCCTTATCTGACTTTCTCAAAGGGATTAGCTTTTTCGTGTCTACTTGGTCTCTTGTGCAATATTTTTTGGTGTATACAACAGAAGATGAAGTAAAAGATCCTGAAATGTATATCCCCAGATACTAATGATTTTTAGAAAACATGAGAAATACTTCCAACTAAATTACTTCACAATATAACCGCAAATACATGATTAAATATATCACCCAAAAGTATTTCATATAGAAGAAAGTTGCTTTTAATAAATTTTTTCTAAAAATCTGTTAATGGATAATAAATAAAGTTTAGCACTTCAAATAATAACACAATTTTATTCATGTTACTTTGAAAATGTAAAACGTATTTGGTGATAAATCATGCATTACATATGATGGTAGCTATGTGATGTGGAACCATTCTTCTTGTTCAATTTAAGTACTAAACTATCATGTTAGTATACATTTCTACCTAATGGCTTACTCAAAGTTATTTATTTTATTTTATTTTATTTTGCACAGCTGACAAAATGACTAGGTAAAGACCCAGGGTGAAATATGCCACTATGGAAAATAATCTATTTTATGTATGTGTTTTTCTTAAAGGTCCATGTCTGTCTAGGAATTCTCTGTGGAAGAATGTGCTATTTTTTTCCAGTGATTTCTATTTATCATGGAGCTGTGGGACACTGTTGGCAATTTAGAGAAGACTAATGTCCTACAGGTTAGAGACCAACAGCAGGAGTTGCTCCCATAAAGACAAATGTTCTAAAGATTTATCTGTTTACCTACATAATTTTTTCCTCTTTAAGATACCTAGGGATTTTTGTACATCATTTGGCACTGATTTGTAAGATACTGTTGTCAGGAGAGAGGGAAAAAAAAATGTTAGATTTCTCTCATTGAAAATACCTCATTTTCTACATATTTAGGGAGTAGAAAAAATTATTGGTTTTAGTTTGTGAATTCTAAATGATACCACTAAAAGCTAATTACCTTTGAGAATCTAAGTACACTAATGACTTTATTCTGAATTTTCCACAGAGATAACATTAATTTGATATTATTTTGGTGCTCAATTCAGAGTGTAAGAATGTTTCACTTTTTATATTTACAAAAGCTACAAATCATTCTGAAATATTTACAATGTAAAATTAATCTATTTTTGAAAACTAGTTATATAAATTGACACAACATAAACTAGACCTTTTAATGAAAATCATGCTATAAATAATTGGCACTAAATTGTAAATATTTCACACAATTACATCCAAAAAAGACCCCACCAAATTATGGAAACAATTTAAATACTTTCTGTGAGGTGCGTGCAATAAGTCATACCACAAAGTCAATACTTGCATTTTAATACAATAACATTGATATTAGTTTAGTTTAATACTGTGATATCATTATGTGCCAGCAATAGTGGTTAGTGGTTCATTTATTCCTCATAGAAGTGATTTATTTATTTATTCCTCATAGAAGTGATGTGAAAAGGAGTGTTTACTTACATTAATGTTACAAATGAGGAACTAAGACACAGAAAATTTATTTATATTTGTAATGAATGTAGTGATTTAAAAATAAGTTTCAAAAAAACTGCCACTATAATCTCTCACTTCTGGAAAAAAAAAAAAGCAGGAAAACAACAACAAATAACAGGTGTCAGTAAAAACTTATTACATGGATTTAAAGCAGAGATTTTTCTGGTTTCATATGTATATCTATTTTTTAGCCAATTAGCTATTATCTTCACAATAATAAGTGATCCAATTGATAGTTCTTAGATGGACAATTAAAAGAGAATAATGAGAAAAATACTCATAAAGTAATAATATTTCTCTTTCTGTTCTCTTTAGTTTTATCCTCTGAGGATTTTATTATGGAAAAGATGATCTCTCCACAGTAGAGTGGCTTCCTTACCAAGTGAAAAGTTGTTTACACATTCAAATTCCTAACTCTGATGGCATATATGAGGAATTTTATGCTCCATGGAAGAAAGACCTGCCGTGCACTAAAGGTAGCATTATTGTTATTATACCCAGGGCACTTGTTTAAAGATCTGTCTTTAAACAACAACTACAGAGCCCATTTAAAGCTCTCTTTAGTTGCAAATACACTTGCAATTTAACTTCAGAATATCAAAATCACCAGCATACTATTTATAGGAAGTATTGATGATTCAATCTACACAGATCATTATTGACACCTAAAACAGTTCAAAGTGATGTAAAATTGGGTTGGGAGAAGCTTAAATGAATCAAAAAAGACTATCATCAAGTAAAGACTCAAACACTCTAATTCAGTAAAGTCCTTAAACATAATAAATAAATAAATAAAACTCTTGCCTTGTATACTACAGTTACAACAATTGTAAACAGTATAAAATATTTTCTTTCACTTTATATAAGGGCTTTAACTTGAAATTTATCATTTAGATTTAGGAAATGTGTGAAGCAAACATAAGAAGCAGACATTTGTGGGGTTTTTTATGTTTATTTTTTGCTAGAGAAAAACTATAGTTTTAATAAACTCTCAAAGGTAACTGTAAGCTCTGAAATGCTTACATTCATGAATATAAATGGAAAAAGTTCTCCTGATAATAATTGTTATTTACTGGAATAATAGTTGAAAATTAATAACCTTACAGATGTCTGAGCAAATTTTTTTTTGCTTCTCTAGATTATTAATAAATTACCATGCTTCTCTAACCTCAACTTACATATGTTAAGTCACAACTGAAAAGAAAATGCATATGAATATTTAACATTTTCTTCATGTATTCTTGTATCACTCAGCTTGTAATATACTTGACTATATGTTTTTTAACTTTTTTTGACTATTTGTAACTGCATATTTCTCTTCTATGCCTATAACACTGTATAATAAGTGTGCAATATCTATTATGTGCCAACTATCAGGTACATAGTTATATAGTAGCAACATGAACCCTGTTCACATTGAACATTCAACTTAGCAGGAAAGAAAAATATCAAAGAAATAATTTTGAAGCAATGTTAAAAGCAGTTGTAACATGATATAAAGAAGTAATCATTTTATGTGAGTGCATAATTGACCCTATGATTTCAGCATATAGGAATAAATTTAGATAAGAAACCACTTAACTTAATGAACACGACAGTTAAGCTGAAGTAATCTGAAAAAAAATATTCAAATTCTCACTTCATAACTTTTTTTGTTTATATAATTACTGTTTCAACTTATTATAAAATATCCTGTTTGGTAAGTGGTTCTTCTGTGATACCTTTTTCAGATTGTGTACTTCTTGGTGATGAATTTCTAGAACACTGGAATATATGATTACCATGATGACCTTTTTATCTCTTTCAGTATTCATCTACAAATATATTTATCTTTTTTTATGTTTTCTTTTTAATATAATTTACATTTTGTACTATTCCTAAGAGACTGATTGAGGTCTCTTATATGACCTACTGCTCTGAAATGCAAAGTTAAGCAATAATATCTAGAAATGTGATATCTGTCACTACATTTAAAAAATATTTATATTTAATATTTCTGTTATTGTTCAGTATTGGGAAGTTGGTGGAGCTTGCCTTCCTTACAAGTAAATTCTCAAAGCACCTTTGTCCTGGTTGCATTTAAAGGACTCTGTTGGCACCAACATTTTTTCTAAAGATCTTGAGTATACTGTACACCATACTTAGGTATTGGGCATCTACCATGACTTTGGTATTTATGGGTGATGCAGACAATGAAACAGTTTTTATGTTTCCAATATACAATTTGTTAACTAAATAATTTAAGGTTGGACATTGAAAAGGAACTATGTCATGCAAAAGACCTCTAAATGGAACAACACTATAATCCTACAATGTATAGCATTTCAAAGCAATTTAGAAATTATTATTTAAAAATTCCTTTAAAAAAGCTATGTATTGCCGGGCTCGGTGGCTCAGCCTGTAATCCCACGCCTTTGGAGGCTGAGGTGAGTGGATTGCCTGAGTCCGCGGGTTTGAGACCCGCCTGGGCAGCGAGACCTCATCTCTACAATAAATCAAAAAAAAAAAAAATCAGCTGGGCATGGTAGCGCGCGCTTGTAATTCCGGCTACTCAGAAGGCTGAGGCGGAAGGATCACAGGAGCCAGCAGGTCGAGGCTGCGGTGGCGGCCACTGCACTCCAGTCTGGGCGACAGAGTGAGACTCCAACTCAAAAAAAAAAAAAAAAAAAAAAAAAGCTATGTATTATGTCTACAGAAACAACCAACAGATATTGGCATTTCTAAGACTTTAATTATAACTTGTGATTATATACATAAATTTTTCTTTCTAATTTTGACTCTTAGTTATTCTAGTTTAAAGAGAAGGATAGTTTTAATTTTAATTCAGTGAAAGGTATGAGTTTGATGTGAAAAAAAACTCCTTTTATGAGTAATTTATCAAATGCACTTTGTACTTCAAATGAAATTTCTCAAGGCCAGTGAACCTAAGAACATAAGAAATGACAAAATCTTTGTTGTTTTTTTCTCCCTTCTTGACCAGCACTGTTGTGGAATTTTCTGTTTGTGAAACAGTTGACTTCTTACCTATTTGTGCCATGAATTCTGCACATTCTGTGGCCTAGATGTGATTTCATGTACTCTTCTTAGAATTAGTGAGAAACTATGGCAGTTACCCTTGAGGTGGAGTAAAAGAATCAAAACAATGTTTTGTTGAAGATTTCTATCATATCTCATAGTTATTCAGGCCCCCAGCATGTTTTTTGGCAAACAATAGTGATAACAATTGTGCATATTTCCTAAAGTTATTAAGAAAATTAAATTTTAAAAAATCTATGCAAAACACTTAGTATAATGATTGCCATAAAAGTCTAATAATAGACTATTCTTTTATCTTACTGTCCAAGCTCTCATTCTTTTGACATTTGACTCTACTCCACCTTTTACATATATAACTATAGAAAAGATGCAAAATTGAAGAAAACTCATTTTAAATAAGAAAATAGTCTTGATTTATCAAATTGACGTTTCAAATATTCATTAAGCACTTGGTAGGAAAGTGCACTAAAGTTAGTGTTAAGAAAACTAGTGTAAGATTTAGATATTTTCTTTTGTCAGTGGAAGATCTTCACACAACCATTGGTGTTGCCTACTCTTCCAGATTGTCAGGCAATTAACTCTCACTTTTCTATACATTTTTGGATTTTTTCTTTATTTCAATTCTTTATCAGATATATTTTAATGATTTGAGATAACTGGAATTCATGCCTCATTTATATAATGAATTAATTTTGATTGAGTGATTTTTTACTAAAGTACAGTTATGTTCATGTATACATCTTATTATTAAAGCCATCACTTATTAATCATACAGAATAATTGATAAATTTTGCTTTGAAAAGGAGTTTCACCTTATGAAAGCCACCATGTCTGTTGATAAAACACTAGACCAAGGAGCCATAAACATGATAATCATTTATTTAAGGTTGCAAATAACTTAAAATTACTGAAGTTTTTTTGAGTAGATGAACTGTATTGTATTCAGCTCACTTGTTCTCGCAATGCAGAGCACAGGGATTGTGTATAGCAAGTATTTAGTAAAAACTGAATAAATGAATCCCTACTCTTTACACACGGCCTAACTTCACCATATAGTACAAGTTCTAACATTCTTTTGTTTTGTATGCTGTTTCCAACCATCTTGCTTTTTTCCAGTAACATAATATTTAGGTTACTATTTTTTTTTTTTTTTGAGTTAGTCTCACTCTGTCCCCAGACTGGATGCAGTGCCTCCGGCCAGATCGATGCTCTGCGATTTTGTTCCACGTAGCTGGAATTACAGCATGCGCTAACGTGATTTTTTGATTTATTGAAAATAGGTCTCGCTTCAGGTCTCAGGCAATCCACTCATCTCCCAAAGGCATTACATAATCTAGGTTACTATTTTGGATAACATGCTAAAACACTATTCTGGTTATAGAACTGCAGTAATTAAAAATCCTCCAGTCTCCAGAATGTCTTAATATGTTGTGATGAATCACTTATAAAAAAATTCTAAGTTGTAATTCTTTTCTTGCTACTCTCCATCTATATTTCTGTCTTTCTATTCTCTCAGAATGCCTTTGATTCTGTTCTTCCCTAGGCATTCATTCTCCATTAAAGAAATGAAAAGAATATATTCCAGGTGCCAACATCAAAAAAGTTGGAATCAATTTCAATTTCTATCCTTCCTTCACATTCCAAAAAATCAATCTATTATAATATACTGTGAGCCCTACTTTCAATATATATTCTAATTTGAAACACTCCAGCATCTGTAGTGCTACCATTTTCTTCTAAAACCTCATCGTCCTAACCTCTAATCTGATAAATAGTAACCTCCTAAATTATGTTCATGCTTCCATTCTTACTTTTTCAGAATACATTTTCCATACAGAGTCAGAGTAATCCTTGCTTAACACACAAATTTTATTATGCCATTCTAAGAGTGCTTATTCCTGTATTCAGAGTCTTATTTTGGCTTGCTCTGTTATGTCTTCTGACATCTCTTCCCTAGTCTATGACACTCCAAGAATACTATCTTCTTTGTTTAAATACAGCCAGGATGTTTTTGCCTCAAAACCATTGCTTTGGGTCCCTTTATTCTAGAACAGTCATCTCTCAGATATAGGTTGTTTTTTCTCTGTAGATAGATAGATAGATAGGTAGATAGATAGATAGATAGATAGATAGATAGGTAGATTTATACTAGAATGCATAACTCTTGGGAGAAGAGATTTAATTTGAATTGCACAATGTTGTGCCTCTAAAACCCAGGACAGGGTATGGCAAAGATTAGACACTTTATAGAGGAAGGGGTAACCAAAGTAAAAGGAAATAAAGAAGGTAACATCAACAAAAAAGAGATTATATTTAAATAACTGTGTGTGTATTCACTCAATTTTCAAAAATTATTCTGTTTTCAACCAGAAATTCCTCGGTTCACTTTTCCTACCTCATTACTGGCTAAGTTCCATAGACTTTTCATTACCTAGATCTAATGCTAACTTCATTGAGAAGCAATTCCTACCATGTGTAGTCCCAGTCTAAATCTCTCTTTTTTTTTTTTTTTTTTTGACTTGGAGTCTCACTCTGTCGCCCAGACTGGAGTGCAGTGGACGCTCCCGGCCACCACAGCCTCAACCTGCTGGGCTCCGGCGATCCTTCCGCCTCAGCCTTCCGAGTAGCCGGAATTACAGGCATGCACTACCACGCTCGGCTGATTTTTTTATTTATTGTAGAGATGAGGTCTCGCTGCCCAGGCAGGTCTCGAACCCGAGGGCTCAGGCAATCCTCTCACCTCAGCCTCCCAAAGCGCTGGAATTACAGGCTGAGCCACCGAGCCCGGCCCAGTCTAAATCGCACTGGACCTGTTTTCCCATATTGCTTGTTTGTATATTGCATAGCATTACATATATGTGTGAATTCAAATTCCTTGCTGTCTGGTAAGTGAATTTTTGAAAAACTAGGACCCGTGATTTTCCTCTCTTCCTTCCCACATGATTGCAATTCTCACACTGTAAGTGATCAATTATTGGTTGGAGAGACATTGAGAACTCATGTCCTTGCTTATCCTTTTTTAAAAGATAAAATAAAAGTGGTTTACTAATTGCTTTCCAAGTGACTCTTGTTATTTAGCTACTTCAGCATAGAGGAAAACAGAAAAGCGTATTAAAATGAAAAACAAATCAACCTTAAATTTATGATTCATTGTTTTTCCAACTAAGAAAATCTAAAATTCTTTTTAACTTGAATACATTTCCAGAGTTATAAAAATATTTATATAAATAAATATATATAAATAATATATTTATATATTTTATATAAGTGCATCCATATTTAAACTACTATATTTAGAGTTATTCTTTCCCTGATTTTCTTTAATGAAATTATTTTGTATAACCTCTTTATGTGTATTTCAATTATCAGTGTCCGTCATCACTAGAGTTACTTCTTGGGTCATCAAGAGGAGGAAAGGACTGAGCTGCCAGGTGTTGGAATAGTTCATTAAGAAAATAACCAAAGAAGGTAACAAGAAAGAAAGAGGCAGGCTTTAATCATTTACTGCAAGAGGCCAAGCTAGAGAAAGCATCAGTCACCAACCTCCCCTGATCAATTTTCCCCCCAGGGAGTGGTAGCAGTGAAGGGGCAGGTGGATATTGAAGGCTGAGTGAGAGTGGAGAAAAGTATCTTCACAGATCCCCATCCTCCATAAAGAGATCTCTGCAGAGGTGTCTGAAGAAGACCTCAGCTAAAGGCCTCAGGTGAAGAAACCTCTGAACTATGAAACCCTGATTAGAAAAGTAGCTATGATTAAGAACATGGCCGGCCTCAGGATATGTGAGACTTTAACGGAAACTCTCTTCAGAAACTGCAATGTGATGGCTATGTATCACGTCTGCTGTGAGTTTGGTGGGCTACCTCTGTAAAATCGGCCTAGTACAGGCTTGGTGTTACCTTATGTTTAGCACTGAAAATAAATCACACATAGATTTTTAGCTTAGAAATGGACTTGTCATTTTCATTCTAGACACTAAGTTTAGATGTACTGTTGCACTTAAATATATAATTATTTTAAGTACATTTCCCAAGGTTGTTTCACTTTAAAATATGAACATTTATTTAATTTTTGTTTTTATTTTTTATTATACAGAGTCAAGGTGTATAGCATGACTTTTTTTATATGCTTGATATATGTATACATAGTGAAGTGGTTACTACCACCAAACAAATTAACATACCTATCATCTCTTATAGTGACTTTCCTTATTTTTGTGGTAAGATCACCTAACATACACTCTCTTGGCAAATTATCCACATGCAGCACAATATTATTAGCTATAGTCTTCTTGTTGCATATTAGATTTCTAACTTTATTCATCCTATGTAGCTGCAACTTTGTACTCTTTGACCTGCATCTTCCCGTTCCCCTCACACCTAGTAACAAACATTTTACCCTCCATTTCTATGTATTCAATTGTTTTCTTACTTTCTACATATAAGTGAGATTATGAAGTATTTTTCTTTCTGTACCTAGATTATTTCACTTAGTATAATGTCCTCTAGTTTCATCCATGTTGTTGCAAATGGCAAGATAGCCTTATTTTTTAATGCTAGATAATATTATTTTGTATGTGTATATACATAATTTCTTTATCCATTCATCCAATGATACACATGCAGGTTGTTTTCATTTCTTGTCTATTGTGAATAATGCTGCAACAAAATGGGAGTGCAAATATCTCTATAAGTGATGATTTTATTTCCTTTGTGTGGATACTCAGATGAGGAATTGTTGGGTCCTGTGATAAGTTATATTTTTAGTGTCTTTGAGAACCTTCATACTTGTCTACAGTGGCTGCACCAATCTACATTTCCACTAACAATGTATAAAGGCTACTTTTCCTCTGTATCCTTTCCCACATATTTAAGTTTTATATTAAGAATTTTTTTTCTGTTAATAAGTGAACAAAAGTCATGTTAGAATATTTGGAATGTTTAGATGACTAATAAAAAATCTTTTAAATTCAGCAACGAATTGTCTACTTTTTGAGCATGCATGTCTGTTTAGGTGTGTGTGTAAAACATATCAAAATATTTTGAAATCTCCATCTCTCAAGAATTAGGAGTATACATTTTATCTTTTTTTGGTATAGATATTTTTTATCATTAGTTTTAATTACTGACTAGTAATTAAACTAGGGTTCAATCAAATAGATCTATCAAAATATGGAACCAGATTTGCTGTCTTTTTTTTTTTTTTTGATTGTTGATTTTTGGTCATGAGCAATTATTGTTAATATAATCACCATTTATTTACTTATGTACATTTTTTTATGCTTTATAAATACACAATACAGAAATAGAATATTAGTTTCTCAGTTAGTCATAATAATAATTATTATTTATGAGTTTTCACTATGAGCAGCATGTTCAGGATTTTTGCAAATAATGTATTAACTAAATGAATACTCATGATAACCACCAACAAATAGGTACTACTATTATTGACAATTTTAGACAAGAAAAATAAAAGTGAATAGTTCGTTGTTTTACATAGTTTTTTGCTAATCATTGTTTTAGTAAGTATTCAAAAGTTAATGTTACGTTGTCTGTGTATATAGCTAGTATGAAATAATAACAAAATAGGGGGCTACCTGAAGGGATAGAAGCTACTTAATAATATATAATTTCAAATAATATATGATTTAAAGTTTTCCTGCAAAGCTCTAAAATAATACAGATCATGGTTAGGTACCTAAGTGGTCATCATACAGGTGAATTTTGGGCTTCCCATTGGTCCTCACTTTGCATGGTTTGGGATAAGGTACCTTTATTAATGTTATGTGGCCCCTGCCGCTGGTAGTGATCTGCTCCTACCAATCTCTTTCATTTAGTTTTCTGATAAATGTGCAGGGTCCACTTATGAGTGAGAACATGTGGGAACATTTCTTAATCTAGTTGAAACCCAAGGGCTCTGTTTTAGAAGCAATTGATAATCTGCATTTCTTTGTCAGACTGAGCACTAGATAGCATCTGTTTTCTGGCTATTTAGCTAATGGGAGAGTGAAATAAACTCTTTAGCAGGTCGTTTAACTGCTTTCTATTGTTGGATATGTAAAAAAAAAAAATTGGAGACCTGAATCATTGTTGAGTGTCCTCTTTTATTATTTTGAAATATACTATTAAATTGCACTGAGTGTTTTGAAAGATTTCCCAAAGACACTTAACGATATTATAAACATTACTGATAACATACCATGGTCTGAAAAAAAGAATGAATGAGAAAAAGAAAAGGCAGCTTATAGACACAGAATCATGAACAACATGATCTTACCAGAAAAACCATTCATCTATCTACTTTGTCATTTGTGAAATATCTGGCACCACTATATTATATTACTGTAATAGGAAGTCATATCAAACTTCTTTTTTTTTTTTTTTTTTTTGAGTTGGAGTCTCACTCAGTCGCCCAGACCGGAGTGCCGTGGCGGCTCCCGGCCACCGCAGCCTCGACCTGCTGGGCTCTGGCGATCCTTCCGCCTCAGCCTTCCGGGTAGCTGGAATTACAGGCAGGCGATACCACGCCTGGCTGATTTTTTGATTTATTGTAGAGATGAGGTCTCGCTGCCCAGGCGGGTCTCGAACCCGCGGGCTCAGGCAATCCACTCACCTCAGCCTCCCAAGGCTCGGGATTACAGGCTGAGCCATCGAGCCCGGCTCCATATCAAACTTCTTAAAGAATATGGGGCAGCAAAGTTTTGCAGAGAGATATCAATAAAACAAAAAATGTTTATGTTTGAGAGTAGAAGCACCAGTGTAGCCAATGGCCATATACTGAACATCAACTAATTACGAGAGGCTATAATCTATTATTCCACTGTAAGGTATTAGATAGAACCCAATCTTTGAGCTCATTGCTTGGTGGTGAATAGGTTAAAAAAAAAGTAAGCGATTAGTATGAATAAGAGATCTGATGAAGCATTTTGAGAGTTTCAAGGATAAGATAAAAAAGAAAAGCCTAGAACAGTGATACTTTTTTCCAAGGCTCTATTTAAAGAGCAAGGGCCCATTATTGCATGTGTGCTTAGTCACTGTGAGAACTGATCAGTAAATTGTCAACTAGAGAAAATGTAAAATCTAATTATGTTTTTAATTTCCCTCTTATTCCAGTATACACAAATCTCTGTCAACTAAGCTGAAAAAGAAAAAAATATATTATTCATCAAGGTTGTCTCTAAGTAATTATTATTTTTTTATTTTATTTTTTGAGTTGGAGTCTCACTCTGTCGCCCAGACTGGAGGGGTAGTGGCCGTTCCCGGCCACCGCAGCCTCGACCTGCCGGGCTCCGGCGATCCTTCTGCCTCAGCCTTCCCAGTAGCCGGAATTACAGGCGCGCGCTACCACGCCCGGCTGATTTTTTGATTTATTGTAGAGATGAGGTCTCGCTGCCCAGGCGGGTCTCGAACCCTCGGGCTCAGGCAATCCACTCACCTCAGCCTCCCAAAGACGCGGGATTACAGGCTGAGCCACCGAGCCCGGTTCCAAGTAATTATTAAGTAGGCAATCTTTATATGTGATAGCTACTTACTGCTCCTTTCAATGTATTTTGCCTTTCATTTCTCATCCATACAAAGAAAATGACATGACGTTGAATAAAAAAAGTATGAAACATGTATTTGTATCACCATAGACTGTTAATATTAGCTTAGTTTTTTAAAAGCCAAATTAAAAAAAAAACAGATAAAACCTTTTCATAATTAATAAGTAAAATGTACTCTGTCCTTTCTGTTAAATATATATATTTTTAAATTCAAGTAGGACAACATACGTATAGAAAAATGCACAGGCAGGATGCAGTGGCTCAGCCTGTGATCCCAGCACTTTGGGAGGCCGAAGGGAGAGGATTGACTGAGCCTGGGGCTTCAGGACCAACCTCGGCAACTTGGTGAGACCTTTATAATAAATCACAAAAACTAGCCGGGTGTGGTGGCATGCATCTATAGTCCTAGCTACTTGGAAAGCTGAGATGGAAGAATCCCCTAAGCCAAACAGCATGCTGCGGTGGCCATGAGCATGCCACTGCACTCCAGCCTGGGTGACAAGAGGGAGACTCCAACTCAAAAAAAGAAAAAAAAAGAAAAATGCAAAAAATCCATTTGATGTTTTTAATTTTTATTTTTGAGTTGTGGGATACAAGTGAGGATTTTCTACGTAAATAAGTTGCGTGCAGATGCAATTTAGGCTTCTAGTGGACCCTCTCTCCCCATGATAGTGGACCTGGTACTCAGTGTGTTGCCATGTGTCCCTCATCCCCAATCCCTCTCTCCCTCCCCTAGCAATGTCCAGCCTCTGGTAATCCCATATTTGTGCTCTTGTGACCAGTCATCTGGGCCCATGGATGTGTGGGAACGTGTGGTATTTCGTTATTTATTTCTCTGACAGTTCACTTAGTATGATGGTCTCCAACATCATCCAAGTTGCTGTGAAGTTCATGATTTAGTTCTTCTTTGTGGCTTTGTAATATTTCATCTTGTATATGCACCACATTACTTTTGCCTAGTCCACTTTCCACAGGCATTTGGGTTGGTTCCATGCTTTTGCCATTGTAGGTAGTGCTGCAATGAACATATGAACACATGTGTGCAGGTGTCTTTTGGTAGAACAATTTTTGTTCCTCTGGGAATATTCGTAGAAGAGGAGTTGCTAGATCAATATAGAAGCTCAATATTCAGATTTGGGGGGGGGAATTCCACATTGCTTTTCACAAAGATTGAACTAGCTTATATTCCCACCAACAACAGTGTAGACGTGCAGAACAACACGTGTAGACGTGTTCTCCTTTCTCTGACATCTGTTGTTTTTCGACTTTTTAATGTTAGCCATCCTGAACAGTGTGAGGTGGTATCTCGTTTTAGTTTTGGTCTGCATTTCTCTGATGATTAGTAAGGCTGAACATTTTGTCATATGTTTGTCGTATGCTTGAAAGTCTTCCTTTGAGAAGTATCTGTTCAATTCCTTTGTCCATTTTTTAATGGGGTCGATTTTTTTTCCTGTCAATTCATTTGAGTTCCTTGTAGATCCTGGATGTTAAGACTTTGTCAGATACATAGATTGCAAATAATTTTTTTTCCCATCCCATAAACTGTCTCTCTCTTTCTCTCTTGATAGTTTCTTTAGCTGTGCAAAAAATTTTTAGTTTGGTAAGGTCTCACCTGTCAGTCTTAGCTTTTGTTACATTTGCTCTTGAGGACTTGGTCATAAATTCATTGTCTACTTTGGTGTCCAGGAGGGTATTCCATAAATTTTCTTATAGGATTCTTATAGTTTGAGATTTACATATAAGACCTTGATCCATTTTGACTTAATTTTCATATATGATGAGACGTAGGGGTCCAGTTCATTCTTCTAAATGTACCTAGTCAGTTTCCCAGCACCATTTTCTGACTATGATTTCATTTCCCCAATGTTTGTTTTTGTTGGCTTTGCTGCAGATGAGTTGGTTGAAGGTCTTTGGTTTTATTTCCAGGTTCTCTGTTCTGTTCCTTTGTTCTATGTACCTATTCCTGTACCACTACCATGCTGTCTTGGTTACTGTAGGCTTGTGATAAAGTTTAACATCTGGAAGTGTTATACCTCCAGCTTTGTTCCTTTTGCTGAGGATTGCATTAGCTCTTCAGGGTCTTTTTGGCTTTCATGTGAATTTCTGTGTTGTCTTTTTTAGGTCTGTGAAAAATGATGCTGACAATTTGATAGGAGTTGCATTGAATCTGTAATATTCATTGCATTTTTAATTAATCCAATGTATACACATGTATAATTAGCTCAAATCATGACCCCCGAAGTTTTCATTATGTACAATTTCTCTCACTCCCAAGAGCAACCAGTCTTGCTTTTACATCATGGACTAATTTTGATATTACAAATACTCTTTGCCTAGCTTCATTCACTCAGCATTGTGTCTATGGGATTTGCACATATCGAGGCATGTAAATTTATTTATTTATTTATTGCTGCATAGTCATTCATTGAGTATACAACTCTTTCTAAAGCACAAACTTGTTCCTGTTCTAAGATCATTATATGGATAGACTGCCCAGGTCAGAGAAGCAGAGTAGCATAATAGTGAAGAGAACAGACTCTGGAGAGTAAATGTGCCCTGCTATTTACCATTTGTGTGGTCTTGGGCAATTTAATTATTTTTTTTGTTTTGTTTTGTTTTCATCTTCAAAATGAAAATAGTAGTTTTATCACATTGACTTTAACTAGAACTAAGTGATAAAATATCAAAACAAAAAAATATATTTTGTTTTTCCCATACAAGTTCAAGGTGATTCGCCATATTTGAGTACAACATCAAGGTAAGGACAAACTCCATTAATAGCTGCATGTGAAAAATAGGTGGTATGTTCTATTAACTGGTACTTCAGCACAAACTTACTGCATAGCTTTATTTTCCATCACTTTAGCACAGAAGCATGAAAAAGTGAAATGTGTGCTATTAACAGAAATACATTTCTATTTATTTATTTATTTATTTTCATATTTTAAAGATGTGGGTTAAAATTTAATTCAGAATTAGGTACATAAGTGGTCATTATTTGGGTGAATTTCCAGCCTTCCATTGTTCCTCACTTTTCCTGGCTTGAGATGAGTTACCCTTATTGATGTTATGTGCCCCTCCCTTCCCTGCCTCCCTTGGCAGTGTTCTGCTACTGACAATCCCTTCCTTGTAGTATTATGATACATTTTCAGGATCCACTTATGAGCGAGAATGTGTGGTGCTCAGTTCTTTGTTTCTGAAATAGATCAGTGAGTATGATAAAACTCTAAATGCATCCAAGTTGATGCAACGTGCATGATCTCGTCCTTCTCTGTGACTGCATAATATTCCATCATGTATATGTATCACATTTTTTTAATCCAGTCCACTTTCGATGGGCAGCATGGTTGTTTCCGTGCTTTTGCTATGGTGAATAGTGCTGCAATAAACGTGCATGTGCAGATACCTTTTTTATAGAATGATTTTAATTCCTCTAGCTATATTCCCAGAAGGGGGATTGCTGAGTCAATTTGGAAAACACAAATACCAATTGTATATCTGACGAAGGAAATAATTTTCTTCTTTTAAAATTATTTGATATTCTTCCAAATTAAAATATTTAATCCAGCTCTTTAAAAAAAACAGAGCAATTGAGAGATTTAGAACCACATCCTTCTATTACTTTAGTTTTTCTTTTTAGTTTTAATATGCAAGTAATATTGAATATTTTTATTATCAACTTTTATCATCTGAAAGAATTCAAATACAATACCCAGTCATAGTTTTATCTGTTTCTACCTTATCTGTTACAAACCTTTTTGTTTATTCTCATAGACCTTTAGTTTGTTCATTCATGTGCATATACATATAATATTCAATATTAATAAATTACTTTTTTATTCCCCACATTAACATTTTTTGTAAAAAAAATCTCACTCGGAGAGTCATATTTGTGTGTCTTTGATTTTATCAATAAAAGAGAGAAAAGAGAGATGAAGAAACAGAAAAGATAAAAATATTTTGCCAGCAGAAACATAAGATGGCTTACAATATTTCTGCCTTCTGGTATATTCACACTTCCAAGTTATCATACCAAACATTAATTGGATTATTCTGTGTTCTGTGAAAAGACTTTATAGATATAATTAAATTTGTGTTAATTTGTTATGCAGGAAAAAATAACAATTTCTGTCCAGGTACTCTTTTTTATTTCAAAAGTGAGAAAATTTAAAGGATATTTAAGTGAAACTCTTTTCAACCTGGGTTTCTCTCCCATGTAATTACTATTCCTCAGACTATTTTCAATGTACACTCTATAGATTATGATTGAAATGAAAGATACTTATACAAATATTTTGTACTTTTTTAGTCTATTACTATATATAACAGATAGCTGCATAGCAAAATGTAGATCCATCTTATTCTTTCTAACATATAAATCATATGGGTCTTATGCTTTATAAGGGTCTTATGCTTTATATAACCAGGCTATAACTATATATTGTGGAAACTATATTTGCTTCCAAATTCTTACTATCACCAAAAATGCAAAATAGGCTTTCTATTGCAAATATTTAAAGTGGAACTAATTATCTTTTTTATAGAGTTACTGGGAATTTGAAATATTTGCTATACTCTGTATCTGAGGTCTCACTTTTCGTAGTTTCAGTGATCCATGATTAACCATGGTTTGAAAATATTAAATGGAAACTTCCAGAAATAACCAATTCATAGTTTTAAATTCGGTAATGTTTTGAGTAGCATGATGAAATCTCAATAAGTCTCTCCTGAGATATGAATTCTCCCTTTGTCCAAATGTCTCCATACTGTGTACATTACCTACTTGTTAGCTATCTAGGCTATCAGATCCACTGCTTGGGTATAGCAATGTTTGTGTTCAAGTAACACTTATTTTACTTAATAATGGCCCCAAAGTTCAAGAACAGTGATGCTGGCAATACAGATGCTAAAGAAAAGCTGTAAAGTACTTCCTTTAAGTGAAAAAATAAGTTTTGACCTGAGAAAGAAAAAAAATTGTATTCTTAGCTTGCTAAGATCTACCGTAAGCACAAATCTAACTGCAAAATTGTGAAGAAGAAAAAAGAAATTCAGGCTACTTCTGTTGTTTCACCTCAAACTGCAAAAATTACCACCACAGTGAGAAGACTTTTAGTTCAAATGAAAAAGGCATTGGGTTTGTAGGTGGAAGACAAATGTGTCCCAATTGATAACAATTGAGTTCAGTATGTCAATGTATCTAAATATAGAAAAGGTAAAGTAAAAACACTGTTTAAAAATGATACACCTGCATAGGGTAGCTGTCTTATAATCTTATGGGACACCTGTATAGGGCAGCTGTCTTGTAATCTTATTCTTTTGTATATGAAGTCCCTCATTGACCAAAACATATTCATGCTGCAAATTACTGTATTTATAAAAATTAAAAGCAATTAAAATGAACATACTTTATGCCAAATTAATTGATCTCACGTTCAGTAATCTCAAGATATTATCATTAATAAAAATGAATAAAATATGGCAAGCAATCCAATAGGAAAACTAGGCAAGAGTTTGTCTATGAAACTATGAAAAGATTGTATAATTGTCTATCCTCATCTATGGGGAATACATTTCAACACTCCCACAAGATGCCTAAAACCCTGGATAGTACCACATTTAATTGTTGTTAATGGAAACACATTTCTGTTATGCTGTTCCCTCACAAATTTAATGCCTTTTCTATCTTAACTAAGCAGTTATCATGCACTGTGAAAATTCTAAACAGGGGAAGAAAGCAAAAATGTATGGTGGGGTTGCTAAGATCTATAGTAAGAACAAATCTATTTATGAAATTGTGGAGCAGGAAAAAGAAATTTGTTAGTTTCTCTGTCATACCTCTAACTGCAAAAGCTATGACCACAGTGCATGATAACTGCTTCTCTTTTTATGACTTCTCTTTGGCATTTCCAAATTACCAGCGTCACTACTCCTGACCATTATTAAGTAAAATAAGGGTTATTTGAACAGGAACACTGCTATAGTGCTACAGTGATCTGATAACTCAGAAGGCTGCTGAATGACTTGCAGGTGGGTAGCATATATGGCTTGCATGCTCTCGACAAAAGATTATTCCTGACCCAGGCAAGACAGAGAGAGATTCATCATGGTATCCAGAATACTGCTCAATTTAAACTTACAAATTGTTTACTTCTGAAATTTTCCATTTAATATTTTCAAGCTGTGGTGACCTCAAGTAACGGAAAATCATGGAAAATGAAACTGGATAAGATGGGGACTGTTGTACACTTTTTATATGGTTTTGTATCCTTTATTTTCAAGTTGTTTTTAAAGATAATACAGTGATTATTTAGTCAATATGCTGTTCTGGTAACTAAATTTAGAAATCCAGGCCCAGATATGCTTTTTCAGTTGTATATTTTTCTCCTAATGTTACTTATAAAACTAGAGGGTTCTTAGGCACTGTGGTTAATAACTTTTATTTTTAAAGTGCTGTGTTTATTTCCATAATGTAAATATTAAAATAAATTTGTTTAATAAAATAAATACCAATTCCAATAAGTTTTAATATCAAATAATTTAATCAGTAATAGTACTCTAATCTGTTAATCAAAAGCAATTATTTACAGGTTTGTCACTTATCTTTTAATGATTCCAATGAAATAAGAGTATTTTAAGTGTTTCTCTACTGCTCCATTATTATATAATGGAGAATAAGAGAGATGATGGTATAAATACACTAATACACAGATAATATATCAATATGTGAATACAGAGATAATGTCAACATGTCAATATGGGTATCCAGTATTAATATATCAATAATAATTATATCAATGCTTTCATATATGACCCTACAGAATGTTTAATAAGGTTGGATAGACACATTTACTTTTAGTTGTCATACATTTTGAAGATATATGTCTTTAAATAAAGTACTAGTGTAATGTTAAAAGATGAAAAACCTTCTGAGTTTTTGAAAAGTGACAATAACTCAGTAGTTTGCTAAGTTTGGTATTAATTATTTATTTATATATTTATTTATTCCTTACTTTATTTCTTAATTAATTAATTAATTTTTACTGTTTTCTGCATCTAATGGTTTATATGGTGTGAACTGTCTCAGAAACTATTCAACCCAGCCACGATGTGGAAGGGTAAAACCATAAACTCTTCATTATTTGTATGTACATCATATATTTCTTCCTTCTAATACTAAACCGTTTTCTTTGACTTAACATCACTGACTCTTTCTTTGAAGAAAGGCATCCATCGTTGTTCTTAGAAAAAAAGTAGTTGTATACGAACACTCTATTTTTCTCTTCAAGTGGCTACTACGTGAGCATGATTTCTTTACTTCTCTCTAAGTCATGAAGGTACAAGCTTAATATTTTCTCTACAATTTTCTTAGATCTGTTTGACAAAGTTGGATGAAGACGAACCTACCTCTTCCCCTGGGTTTACAGGCTGTACAATTTTCAGACTTCACCCAAAAAGCTTTCAACAAATTCTTTAAAAAAAAAAAAACAAAAACAAAAGCAAAAGTAAGCAACGTTACGTGTTAGCAACAGATCTGTCTTTATGAGCATCACAATCTGATCCACCAAGTTGCATTCTGTTTTACGCTAACATTTAACGGATGTTCGTCTCTAAATATCATAATGGCTCAGAAGATTTGTTGAATTCCTAATAGTATTTACATGTAGGATTAAATAAAATACAATTTCTAGATCGTTTGCATCTGAATTTGGCTCTCTGACACCTGTAGGTATTTAATATGTTATCCTTAAATCATATGAGATTAAACTTGTTAAATTTGGTTATTAATTTTATAAATATTCTTTTTAAATCAATGTTCATTGTATTATAAAAATAATTCTTAATAATAATAAATGAATTAAGTATGTGCTTCACAAATCCATTTAGAATGACTATTTTATACATAATTTTGTATAATTCAAAATATTCTATGATTTATGAGAACTATACATTAAGTTAAATTGTGATTAAATATATTTTTTGTTTATTTTTCTCCTTCATTTTCTGTTTTGTCTGGTTTTAATTGTTATGTTATCTAATTTGATTTCCTTTAAATGTATAATCTATACTAAAAAATTTCAAGTGGTTGACCTAGGATTTAAAATATACACTTTATATTAATCTAAACACACTGTCAAACAAAATCTTATGACTCTGAGTATAATGTGGATACCTTATATCACTATTCCTCGTACCTCTTGGTTGTCTTTTATGATTTTACTGTTATTTACTTCAATTATCTATAAGCCTTAATAATTAAATAATTGTTACTGTTATTGTTGTCAAAGCAATTATCTTTTAGATCAACTAAGATAAGAATTCTTTAAAATTAACATTAATTTTTTTTTCTCCAAGTTGTAGGTAAGAAATTTTTTTCTCCAAGTTTGGTCCTTTCATTTTGTAAATATAAGTTTCTTATGTATATTATTTTCTTTTACCTGTAGAATTTTTTTTTAAACATTTCTTACAAGGCAGATCTACTGGTGATGAATTATTCAGTTCTTGTTCATCTAAAAATGTCTTTATTTTGCATTTACTTTTGAAAGATAAATTTTGCTGGATACATGATTCTGGGTTAACATTTGTTTTCTTTCAACACTTAAAGACTTTATCCTTTTCTTGCATTATTTATGGAATGAGAGATTTATTGTAATTTGTATCCTTTTTTCTCTATAGTTAAGACATATCTAACTTTCATCAAGATTTTCTCTCTGTATTTGACTTTTTACAGTTTGCTGATATGCTTAGATGCAAGTGTGTGTGTGTGTGTGTGTGTGTGTGTGTGTGTGTGTGTGTGTGTGTGTGTGTTGCGTGTGTACTTTGTATTCATCATGCTTTGCATTCTCTGAACTTCTTGGATTTGTGGTTTGATGTCTGATACTAATTTTGAAAAGTTCTCAGTCATTATTGCTTCAAGTAATTATTCTGTTTTATTTTCTTTGGTATTAAATTATGAAAATTGTCAAGCTTTTGATATTGTTCCAAAGTTCTTGGATGTCTTATTCTGTTTTCTTTATTCTTTTTGCTCTGTTTGAGTTTCAGTTAGAAATTTTATATTGATCTATCAAACTTATCGATTCCTTTCCTCAGTTGTCTTGAAATTTGTTCATGAACTTTATCTTAGTCTCTTGCTAGTTATAACAACAACAAAAAGATACCTGAGATTGGGTAGTTTATAAAGAATATACATTTTTATCTTTCAATACTGGAAGCTGAAAGCCTAGACTGTGCTTCCAAGGAGGCTCATTGTTGCTGCATTCTCCAGAGAGAGTGAACACTGTGTCCGTAGATTGCAGAATGGTGAAAGGGCAAAACAATCCTAGCCAATCCCCATTAACCCTTTTAAGGTTACTAATCACATTCATGAAAATGGAGCTTTTATGACCTAATCACCTACCAAAGACCCCACCTCTTAATACTGTTGCATTGGGAACTAAACTTCAAAATAGATTTGGAGTAAACATGCACAAGCATTCAAAATATAGCAAGCCTATTAAAGTCACCCTTAATTTCTGTTTACATGTTTTTAATTTCAACATTTCCTTTGGATTTAAAAAACATTCCTCATCTCTCTGTTCGCATTATCTATTTGGTATTGCATATAGTGAATTTTTTTTTCGTTAGATCTATCAATATATTGGGCAAAATAATGCGAGCTGTTTTTTCTTTTTTCAAAATCATTCAAAATGCTGTTTTAAAATTTTTCTTTCTTTTCTTTGTTTTTGGTATGTCTTATTATTTTCTGTTGACAGCTGGACATGTTGTATCTGGTAACAGGAACTGTAGCAAATCGGTCCCTAGTGAGAGAATTTGCATTAATTCTGTGGTATAGACTTTATTGTATGTTTATCAAATCTGTAGGTAGCAGAGAATTCAAATTTTGCTAGTGTTTTTATTTTGGGCATCAGTCTTGCCTTTGTGGTTTCCCTTTGTATTGGTCATCAGAAGGAGTCTTACAGAAATTTATTCTGTAATCCAATGTAACTAAACTATTTTTTTTTTTAAAAGAGTACTCATAGGATTTGGGAAGAGAAATGTTCTATAATCCTCTGATTACATAGTTTTATGGCGAAACTGTGGGAATATGGCCTTTACAAATTTTCTTGTTTCTTCTTTATAATGTTTTGCTTTATTATTTAAAAAAATCACATAACTGATTCATTTCTTGTTGCTTTTACTCTCTTCTCTGACCACAGTATTCTCTGTCAGTTTCTTTTAAGCTCTCTTCCCTGCTATGTTTTTTTTTGTTAAATTTTATTTCTACTTAGGTAAAACAGGAAAGCTAAAGGTGTTCAATTGTTGAATACTGTTCTGTTTTCACTTGGGATAAAATTTCAGTATTATTCTTTGGTGAATTCTTGACTCCTGATGAGTAGGTATTTGTTAATAAGAAGGGTTTTAAGGGTTTCATAATGACTGTTTTTACCCACTCCCTTCCAGGATCACCAGAAAATCTTTCTCAGATCTTCACCATGAGAAACTGGTGGGTTTCCTGGAGGGGAAGCACACAAAGTGTGGTCCTCACTGCCATCACTGCAACTAATTATAAGGTGTTTTTTTCTGTCTTATATTCTTTTATTTTGGCTCACAACTAATTATATACACAATTTTAACAGACTAGATTTATTTTTCATAATTACCATATTTCACTCTTCTAATTGATTGATTAGAATGCAACCACATGCCTGGTTTTCCTCAACCTATTTATGTTTAGAGTATGACATTCAGCGTATTAGAAATTTTTTTTTAATTATAAATTCATGTAATTCCAGGTTCTGCCAATATTTTTGTGGACTCTTTCCTTAGGAAGTATGTATTTTTTTCTTATTTATATTACTGAGCTGTTGGGATTCAAGTTTATAAAGGACAGAAAACACTTTGCAGAAAATAAAAAGAAAATGAACACAAAAATAATTTTAGAAAATACATTAAAAAGCTACACAACTTTTAGCATGTTATCATTTATTATTGTAGTTTGTATAGTTATATATTTCAAAAGATTTTTCTCAGATCATTACTGTGGGCAGTTTCTAGAATAAAACATAAAATACGTACTTAAGTAATTCATAATATTTTTTCTACTTTTCAGAAATAAAACATCAAATAAAGATCAATAAGTCAGCAGAAAGCGAGACAGTGAAGAATAGAGAGCAGAGTAGGGAAGAGAGGGAGAAATTATCAGTTTCAGAAATGAAACAATATCACTACTGATCCCAAAACATTTAAAAGAGTTAAGATTAAACAACACAAACAACCCTATGTCACACATTTAAAAAACTTAGATGAAATAAATAAATTCTCAGAAAGAACGAGACCCAAAACTCATACCAAAAGGGACTGGTATTTTAAATAATGTTGAATTAAAAATTAAAAGCACTAACAAAATAGAAATTTACCAAATAAAAAATTTATCAAAAATAGAAAATTCCCACTCCAGTTAATTTTGCAGGCAAACAGCTAAGATATATTTAAGGAAGGAAAATTAACCATTATATATAATCCCTTCAAAAAATAGTCAGGGCCTTTTGCAGGTCTTATATGAATCCAACATCACACTGACACATAAACAAGACCAAAAAATGATAAGAAAAATAAAATACACGTTAATATACCTCATGAAACGACAACATTTCTAATATTTTTCATTAGCATTTGAATGCAGACAAATAAAGTAAGTTTTAATTATTATTTTCTCTTCAAGTTTTTGGAAGAATTTGAGAAGGAACAGCATTAGTTTTTTTAAATGTTTAGCAGACTTCAACACTGAAATTATCAGGTCCTGGGCTTTCCTTTGGTAAGTTATGTTTTATTACTGATTCAATCTCCTTACTTTATCATTTGTTTAGATTTTCTATTTCTTCATGATTCAATATTGGTCAGTTTTATTTTGCTAGGGATTTATCTATTTTTTTCTAAGTTATCCATTTTTTTGGTGTATAATTGTGCATATTAGTATACTTTGTATTTTTGTGATACTTTGTATTTTTGTGGTATCAGTTGAAATATCTTCTCTTTCATTTCTGATTTTATTTTTTTCATCTTCTCTTCCTTATTCTTAGTCTAGCATTACTGTAATATCAAAACCAGATAACGACACCAGCAATAAAAGAAAATTACAGGCCAATATCCCTTATGAAAATAGATGGAAAAATCATCAGCAAAATACTAGCAAATTACACTCAGCAGCAAATCAAATTTCAACACATAAAAGGATCATTTACCATGATTAAATGGAATTTATCCACGGGATGAAAGGGTGGTTCAACAAATGCCAATTAATAAATGTAATGCACCATATTAACAAAATGAAATATACAACTCAGATAATTATTTTACTAGATGTATAAAGAGCATTTGACACAAGTCAACTTTCTTTCGTGGCATAAACTCTCGACAAATTAGATATTTTGTGATAATGTACCTTAGCACCATAAAGTTAATATATGACAAGATAACAGGTAACATCAGACTCAATGGTGGAAAGTTAAAAGTCTTTTCTCTACAATTATGAATAAGATGTAAATATCCACTATCACCATTTCTATTTAATATATGTTGAAAATTCTAGAAAGAGTAATTAAGAAAGAGAAAGATATATAATGCTTTCAAATTGTAATGAAAAAGTTAAATTGTCCTTGTTTTCTCTTGACATAATTGTCCTTGTTTTCTCTTGACATAGAAAACTATTTAGTTCATCAAAAAACTGTCAGAAATAATAAACCAATATATTAGAGTTGCCGGTTACAAAATCAACAGAAACACTCTGTAGCATTTTAAAATACTAACCATAAACTATTTGAAAAAAATAAGGAAATAATCCCATTTACAATAGCTATAAGAAAAAAAATCTTAAGAATCAATTTAACTAAGAGATAAAAGACATGTACACTGACAACTATAAAACATTGATGAAAGAAATTGAAGAAGATACAAATAAATAGAAAGATGACATTTGTTTATGAATTGGAAGAATTAATATTGTTAAAATATCCACAGTAGCCAAAGCAACCAGTAAATTTAATGAAATTCTTGTTAAAACTAAAATCATATCTTTTCAAAGAAATAGAAGAAAAAAATTCTCACATTTTTATTGAATTTTCAAACACTCCAACCAGCCACAGTCATCTTTAGCAACAAATAAACAAACAATAAAACAGACCAGAGTCACCATGTACCTAACTTCAACATCTACTACAAATCTATAGTAACAAAGACAGCATGGTACTGGCATAAAAAGAGACACTTAGACACAGTGGAACAAAATCAATAAATCAGAAATAAATTTGTGAATTTACTGTCAATTTCTTTTTGACAAAGATGCCAAGAACATGCAATTGGGAAAGCACAGTCAGAAATGATATTGGAAAAACTGTATGTATACATGCAGAAGAATAAAATTAGACTCTCATCTAACACCACATACAAAAATCACCTCAAAATGGATGAATCACTTAAACATGTGTCCTAAAACTGTAAAATTCTTAGAAGAAAACACAGATAGAAAGCTCCATTAAATTAGCCTGGGCAATAATTTTTTGCATATAAAGCCAAAGTACAGGCAACAAGAGCAAAAATAGACAAATAGAAAACTAAAAATCTTCTGCACAGCAGAGGAAACAACCAACATTGAAAAGGCAACTTATGGAATGGAAGACAATACTTTAAAGTCATCCATCTGATAATGGTCTAATTTTCAAAATGTATAAGGAACACAAGCAGCTCAATTACAAGGGAAAAAAATCATTAAAAAATGAGCAAGGACCTTCATAAGCACTACTATCAAAAGAAAAACATGTAAATGTCTAAAGGTATTTTTAAAATGTTTGACATCACTAATCACCGGGGTAGTGCAAATTAGAACCACAATCAGATTTAAACTAACACCTATTAGCATGGCTGTTATCAAAAAGACTAAATATAAAATGATGAAATCACCTAAAATAGCTGGAATTACTAGCAAATTGATTAATGGTGCCCATATGGTTTTCTGAAGGAAAAAAAGACTAAAGCTATCAAGTGTTGGCAAGTATCTGGAGAAAAGAAAACTCTTGCATGTTGTTGGTGGAAATGTAAATTATTGCAGCCATTATGTAAAACAGTATGGAAAATTGTCCAAAAAAATTAAAATAGAGCTACCATATAAATCAGCAATTCTTTTTCTGGGAATATAGCCAAAGGAAATGAAATTAGTATCCCAAAGAGATATCTCAACTATTTTTTCATTACATTGTTATTCACAATTGCTAAGATACCAAATTAACTCATGTCTATCAATGGATGAATGAATCCAAGTATCTGTCAATGGATAAAGAAAATTCCATATATAATGGAATACTATTCAATCTTTAAAAAGAAGAAAACTCTGTCATTACTGTTAAAATAAGTGACCTGGGAAGACATCATATCAAGTGAGATAAACCAGGAACAGAGAGACAAATATGGCGTCATTTCACTTACATGGAGAATCTAAAGGAGTTGAACTCACAGTAACAGAACATCGAATTGTAGTTAGCAGAGTCTGGGGTTAGAGAAAGTTGGAAAATGTTGGTCAAAGGTACAAAATTCAATTTTATAGGTGAAATAAATAAAAAGCTGTATTGTACATCATTGTAACTATAGTTAACAGCATGTCTTACACTGGAAAATTGTTGGAAAAGTAAATTTCAAGTGTTCTAACTACAAAAAAAGGTATGTGAGATAATACATATGTTAATTAGCTCAATTTAGACAATTCCACAATGTATACATATTTTAAAACATCACACTGTATAAAACAGATATAAACACTTTTTCTTTTGTCAATTAAATGATAAATTAAAATATTAAAAATATTAGAAAGAAAATACGTATGAAGCTGGGCATGGTGAGACATGCCTATAATTCCAGATACTTGGGAGGCTGGAGTGGGAAGATCATTTAAGCCCAGTCTGAGTGACAGAGTAAGACTCTGTCTCTAAATAAATAAATAATAAAGACAATTCAGAATAAATTATTTGGTTTCATCCTGGATATTCAACATTGGTCCAATATTTGAAAGTTAATCAGTGTGGTTTTCCATAATAAAAGACTTATGAAGAAAAAGAAAACACTCTTTTTAATACAATTAACAAAATTAAACATTCATTTACTTATTATAAAAATCAAAAGCAAATCTCTCTGCAAACTGAATGGAAGAAAACATTCTTCAACTAATAAAAAACAGTGAATATGATACTTGCTGGTAAAGACACTTTTTCTATGATCAGAAGCAAGCCAAGAATGACCTGTCAAACCACTTCTATTCAACATTGTCATGGAAGACTTACTCAGTGCAATATTGCAAGAAAAATAATTTAAAATGATCGGTCTACATGCCTATTCTATTGGCTAAAATTCTGAGAATTGACAATACTTAAAAATGCCGAGGCTGTGGAGCAACAGGAATTTTGGTTTATTACTGGTGGAAATGAACTTTCAGGACAGTTAGAGCAGTTTCTTACAAATGAAATAATATTATCTTACTAAACTTTTACTATACATTCTAGCAGTCATGTTCCTTAATATTTAGTTTACCCAAATAATTTGAAAAGTTATGTGCACACAAAACTTACATGTGAATATTTATAGAAGCTTTATTTATAATTGTTTAAAATTTGGGAGGAACTAAGATCTACTTCAGTGGGTGAATGGATAAACAAACTATGGTACGCTCACATAATTGACCATTATTTAAAGGAAAAAAGAAGTGAACTATCAGCTATGACAGACATTAAAGAACTTTAAGTGAATATTACTAAGTGAAATAAATCTAATTTGACAAGGCTAAATAAGAGTGTTACATGATTCCAACTGTATGACATTCTGAAAAAGGTGAAACTATGGACACAGGAGTAATATCAGTTGTTGCCAGTGCTTCAAGGGGTGGGAGGGAGGAATGAATATATGGAGCACAGGGTACTTTCAGAATAGTGAAACTATTCTATATGATAATGCAATGGCAGATGCATCTTATTATATGTGTGTGTGTGTGTGTGTGTGTGTGTGTGTGTGTGTGTGTGTGTGTGTATGGACAAATGCATCCATATGTATGTGTGTGTGTGTGTGTGTGTTTCTTCTAACTCTGTCCTCTTAGAGTGTCTTGAAGCACTGACACCTCAGTAACAAAAAATATACCATCATCCAAATCTTTATTTCTGCATATACTATTGGCTAATGAAAAAGGAACCATCCCTCTTTGAGGAAATAGTTGATGCTAAAGCTAGGGCGGAACAGCCTGAAGCACCATGTAGAGTCAGAAAGTAAGGAATAAGGAAAATCTAAAAACAGGCAAACTGAAAACACAATGGAAGCATGCCAAAGAAACACAGGAGCAACCTGAAAGTGCACTCAGTGGTGGACAAAGTTACTACAATTTAATGATAAATAAAGAGTAATGGTTTGGATTATCAAACAAAGAATAAAAGAAATATCCAAAAGTCTAGACTAATATAAAAAATAGTTCAATAAATAAATAAATGGCAGAGAAGATAAAAATTATCTTAGGCAACAAATATAGCAGTAATGAGATAATTTTTAAAATCACGGTTAGAGGCAACCCCCTCAGGTCCCCTTCCACTGAGAGCTTTTCTGTTCTCTCAATAAATCTTGCTTTCAAAAAAAAAAATCACCATTAGAACATCACTATCAAGTAGAAATATAAATTAATTTTTTTCAAAAAGTACAATTTTATTTTGTGAAATTTTGGTGTTTTTTTTACAGCAGTTAATATTGCTCTAATATAAATACTAACATTTGATAGATATTAATTTGCATATCATTAAATATTTAATTTCCTTTTATCTAATAATAACTCAATGGCAGATAATATTGTATTATTACTTATAGGTTTCCTGATTTCAATAATCATTAAGTAATGCATGAGATATTCTAAATCATATTTCTGAGATTTTTCTACTTTTCTAGCATGCAAATTATAATCTTTTTCTTTTTTATTATTAAACATATATTTTATTTTAAAATTGTGGAGTACAGTTAAGGGTTAGGTATACAAATATGCATCATTCAGGCACCCTTGTTGATAAGGGGTGTCCCCCCATCCCCAAACAGATATTGACTACCGTTGATTCCACCTCCCTTCCCCTCCCATACCCCCCCGTAGTTTCCAACCACTGTCAATCTTTTTCTTATGGTATTATGATAGATGTTCAAGGTCCACTTATGAGTGAGAACATGTGATACTCAGATCTTTGTTTCTGTGAGAGATCACTCAGTATTATAAACTCTAGTTCCATCCAGGTTGCTGCAAAATTCATGATTTTGTTCATTTTTTATGGTTGCATAGTATACCATCATGTATATGTACCACATTTTTTAAATCCAGTCCTCTTTTGATGGACAGCATGGTTGGTACCAGGTTCTTGCCATTGTGAACAATGCTGCGATAAACATATATGTGCATGTATCTTTTTTATAGAATGATTTGAGTTCTTCAGGGTATATTCTCAGAAGGGGGATTGCAGGGTCATATGGGAGGTCGATATTTAGAGATTTTAGGAATCACCACACTGCTTTCCACAGAGGTTGCCCTAGTTTACACTCCTACCAACAGTGTAGAAGTGTTCCCTTTTTACCACATCCTCTCCAGCATCTGTTATTTTTTGAGTTATTGATAATGGCCATTCTGACTGGAGTTAGGTGGTATCTCAGTGTGGTTTTAATTTGCATCTCCTTGATGATTAGTGAGGTTGAACATTTCTACATGTGTCTGTTGGCTGCTTGTATGTCTTCTTTTGAGAAGTGTCTGTTCATATCTTTGCCCATTTTGTATTGGGATTTTGTTGTTGTTGTTGTTGTTGTTGTTGTTGTTGTTTTTCTTTTCAGCACGTTTGAGTTCCTTGTAGATCTGAGATGTTAGGCCTTTGTCAAATACTTTTTCCCAGTCTGTGGGTTGTCTCCCTGCTCTCTTGACGGTTTCTTTGGCTTTGCAGAAGCTTGTCAATTTAATGAAAACTACAAAACACTGCTCAAAGAAATCAAAGAAGACACACACAAAATGGAAAAATATACCATGCTCATGGATTGGAAGAATCAACATTGTGAAGATGTCCATCTTACCTAAGGCAATCTACAGATTTAATACAATACCCATCAAATTATCAGCAACATTCTTCTCAGAGCTAGAGAAAACAATACAGGAATTCATATGGAAACACAAATGACCAAGAATAACCAGAACAATTCTTGCAAAGAAAAAAAAAAAAACACAAAACAACAGGAGGTATCACATTACCAGACTTCAAACTTTACTATAAAGCTACAATCATCAAAACAGCTTGATACTGGTACAGGAACAGGCATATAGACCAATGGAATAGAACTGAGATTCCAGAAGCAAAATCTCAATTTCTCAACCAACTCATCTTTGACAAAGCCTCCACCACTTACCACTGGGGAGAGGAGAACCTATTCAGTAAATGGTGCTGGGAAAACTGGCTGACCACATGCAGAAGATTCAAACAAGATCCCTCTCTATCCCCATACACAAAAATTAACTCTAAATGGATCAGAGACCTAAATATAAAACTCAAACCATAAGAACCTTAGAAAATGCAGGACA
Organism: Cephalopachus bancanus; assembly: GCA_027257055.1. Lineage (NCBI taxonomy): Eukaryota > Metazoa > Chordata > Mammalia > Primates > Tarsiidae > Cephalopachus > Cephalopachus bancanus. The sequence goes on along the minus strand of JAPVLO010000312.1, from coordinate 2,878,613 downwards.
TACCCTTATGGAAATTGGAACTGGTATGCAATTCCTGAACAAAACCTGAAACACACGGGCCATAAGAGATAAGATAATCTTTTTCTTTATTTTAATTTTTAAAAATTTTATTTTAGAATCAAGTTACATGCACAGGTTAGTTATATGAGTGTACTGCCTAATGGCGAAGTTTGGCATTCTATTAAACCCATCACCCAAATAATGAATATGGTACCCATCAGGTAGATTTTCAACTCTTTTTCCCTCCCTTCCTCCCTGCTTTAGGAGTCCCCAGAGTTTGTTATTCCCATATTTATGTTCTTGTGTCCCCAGTGTTTAGACACACAGGAGTTGGTCAATCTTTCTCTGGAAGCTAATGAGAGATTCAGAAAAACAGAGGCTAGAGGGTACAGAAACAGGAAGAGGAAAAAAAAAATAGTTTCCCTTGTATCTCTTGAGTATAATATGAATTGATTAATATTTTCTCCATCCACCTCATTTTCCATTTCTTGGCTTTCATTTGTCCTAATTAAGTATATTTCCATCTTTAGTCTCCCTTCTCTATGAAAAGTTGACATTCTTTATATGGGCATATAACTTATGTCTATGGTTTTTTAGCTTCCCAGGTTTCAGTGGCTTGAAGTATCACTTGAATTTGTTATAACAACCCCTTTTAATAGTCTTTAGCTCCATTGACTAAAGAAAAGAGATTTTGAAGTGCAGGTGGGAATGCTATCATCTCCCTGGACTTTCTAAGAGCACAACACTTTTTTTTCTTTTTTTCTCTCAACTCCTCACATTTTCCTTTTGTTTTTATTACTATAATCATCACATAGAGTATAAGATTTGGAATCAAGTTTATTTAATGTAAAAGGAAGGGAAAGTGAAGCTGCCTTTGTAAAATTAATAAAAGACCACAAGTTTAGAATGCAATACCAGAATTTTGTTAAGATATAAGTATAACTACCATAAGATATTTATTATACTTATTTTATTTTCTCTTTGACATTTCCTCTCTCTATGCATATCCTAGCCCCTAAAACTGCCTGCAAGACTGGTGAACTTCTTTATCACACAGGCCTTCTGTAATCCTCAGGTAATGCTGACCTCTTTGGTGGTGAATTCTGCTTAGGTATAGGCTTAGTAAAAGAGTAACCAGCCTTGTTACCTAGCCTTTATCCCAAATTGCTTATTGTTCAAGAGTCATGTAGTTAGTCTCAAGATTTGTAACTCTCCCAATTACTCCTACAACATCGCTACTGTGAAACCCGTGAGTGGCGTTTGAGATAATTTTGACTCCGCATTCTAGTAGACTATCAGATTCCAGTCAGACGAGTGACCTGTGACCCCTATCCAGAAACTGGCTTGGCATATAAAGATAATCCCAACATGTTTATGATTTCATCCTTAACCAATCACCAGTTCCAATTTCCTAGCCCCTGCCCAGTAGTTACCCTTAAAAGCCTAGCCTCTGAGAAGGTAAATTCTTCAGAAGGTGAATTTAAGAAATATTTCCCATCTTCTTGCTTAACTAGTTTGCATTTAATAAACTCCCTCTCTACTGCAATGACTGCTGTCATAGTGCATTGGATTTTCTGTGCAGTGGGCAAAAAACTCAACAGGCATTACTAAAAGTCTAGGGAAAATATATAGCTATCGTTTGTCATTCTGATAACATATAAGCCATCCATTTGATTCCACTGTAGTTCTGCAGACACTGTATCTTAAACACAATAGTTGCATCAGTTTGTTTTGCATTGCTGTAAAGAAATTCCTGAGGCTAGGTAATTTGTAAGAAAAAAAAGTTTATTTTGTCTCACAGTTCTACATGGCACCAGTATCTGCAAGGCTCCCGTGAAGCCTCAGGAAGCTTGCAATTATGACAGAACATGGAAAGCGACCAGGCATGTCACATAGTGACAGCAGCAACAAGAAAGGCAGGTGTCAGCCTCTTTTAAACAACCAACTGCACACGACCTAATACAATTAGAACCCATTCATTACCACAAGCATGGCACTAAGCCAAGCATGAGTTATCTGCCCTTATGGTCCAATAACCTCCCACTAGGTCCTACCTCCAGCATTGGGGATCACAATTCAGCATGAGATCTGGAAGGGACAACCATTCAAATTATATCAACAGTATAGTTTTTTGGCACCCAGTTGTAATTTATTTCTCACAGAGATCAAAAGTCACATATAATTTACAATCATTAGTACAGCCTAGAATCGCCCCTTTCTCAAACACCAAATCTCTATGTATTCATATCCTAATAACTGTTTATTTAACTAAAATTGTGTCCTTTCGTTTGTTACATTTATCCGAGGCTTCAACATATTTCTGGTACATTGTGAGTTGCTGGGATGAAAGGCAAATTCAGACAAAATATACACAGAGTAAGTGTCTGTGACCTTATAGATTTTCCAGATTGCAGCACAGGTGACAAATTGAAGTCTTAGAATGAGAATTTGTCTTGAAGATATATTCAATTTGACTTTCAACAGGTTCCCATCCTTTTTATTAGGAAGGATGTGAATGTCTTTTGAGACACTTCTCAAAAATGCATTTCTCCCTTAGATGGTATGTGTCTACTAGTTTTATTCCACAAACTGTACAATTCTTTGATTTTATGCATGGTCTTTCTGGAGTTGTAATTATTTGATTTTACAATCTTTCAACCTGTGGTCTCTTAGAAGATGAAAAATTCAAACAAATAATAAATTAATGAGAAATTCTAACGATTATGAGCATCTCAAAGGAAAAGTCATTGGTGCTATGAAGATGATACCAGATGTGTCAGAGAAGATTTCTTTGAGTACAAAATGTTGTAAGTTTATATTTGAATATGTGTCTGGTGTTTCTTGGGCAGATCGAGAGTTTGAAGAAGAGCAATAGGAACAGAGTAAATATGTAAAAGTCTTATGTAAGGATTTTCAAAGTGTGGACTGTGAACCTTTGCAAGGTCTCTGATATCCTTTCAGGGAGTTTGTGATGTCAAAATTATGACGATTCACTGTGTTGAAATTTGTAGTGATCATGCAAACGCAATAGCAGGAAATACTGTTAGAACCATAGCATGTATCAAGACAGGGCACCAAATTGTGTTTTTGTGTTTTATTCTTTACTTTCACACACTTGTTGAAAATAAAAATGCCTTTTTAAATTCACAATGTTAAAAAAAGAAAATGTAAAACCAGTGGGTACTTATATATTCAATAAAAAATAAAAAATAAACGTAGTGGTTTATATAAAAAAATTCACAATGTCCTTAGTAAAAAAGGAAAATTTTAAAATTTATTATTATTATCATTATTATTACTTTAATTTTCTTTATTTTAAAGATGTGGGGTACAATTCGGTGTTAAATATACAAATGTTCATTTCGCAGGTACTCTTGTTGATGAGTTGTGCACCCCCGCCATGGCAGAATCCCACTACTGCCAATCCTATCCTCAACTCTGGCAGTTGCCCACTACTGCCAATCCTTTTATGTATAGTATTACGATAATTGTTCATGATCCACTTATGAGTGAGAACACGTGGTACTCAGTCATTTGTTTATGTGATAGATCAAATTCATTATATAATAATAGTGCTTCAGTACCTGTCTTTTGTTATTTTGTGCAACAAGAAATTGTTCTTAAAGCACCTCTGTTGAAAGTACAATGCTTGAAGAGCGCAAGCGTACATCCATGAATATTTGTGTTGTGAGTGGAAGCAGCTACATGTTACATGGAATTTCATTTCCACTTAAAAGCAGCAATATGCCTAAAATAAGATAGGCATGGTTGGTGAGGGAAAGATCATAAAGGGTCTTTTGGCTACATTAGAGATTGTGCTGCTTAACATAAATATAGACGGAAGTCATTTTAGGAACTAAACATACACTTACTTGACCAATTGTACTTTCCTTTTTTTTTTTTCTTTTTTGAGTTGGAGTCTCACTCCGTCACCCAGACTGGAGTGCAGTGGCCGCTCCTGGCCACCGCAGCCTCCACCTGCTGGGCTCTGGCGATCCTTCTGCCTGAGCCTTCCGAGTAGCTGGAACTACAGGCGCACGCTACCACGCCCGGCTAATTTTTGATTTATTGTAGAGATGAGGTCTCGCCAAGTTGCCCAGGCGGGTCTCGAACTCAGGCAATCCACTCACCTCAGTTTCCCAAAGCGCGGGATTACAGGCTGAGCCACCGAGCCTGGCTGACCAATTGTACTGTAAATAAATTATTTCAAGTTGGAAATTGTACTTCGGTAATGCCCCAAACCCAACTATTTTCCCCTACCACATTTACTTCCCCACTTCATCAACTGAAATTTCCTGTATCATCTGATGTCTTTGTGTTCCCCATCCACTTTCCTCTATTCAGATATTGAGTTGATAGTTGCACTTGTACCTCATTGAGTGAAAAAGAACACATCAGATGGTATGATGGCAACTCCTTCATTATATTGAGAATATAATACTGGGTCCTAAGAGGTTTTGTTTTAGGGGGGTGTTCAGAGTCTCACTCTGACACCCAGACTGGAGCGCAGAGGCCCGACCACAGCTACTGCAGCCTCGACCTGCTGGGCTCAAGCAATTCTTTCACCTCAGTCTTCTAAAGCTGGAACCACAGGTGGGGACAACCACACCTGGTTAATTTTTTTATTTATTGTAGAGACAAGGTCTAGCCATGTTGCCCAGGCTGGTCTCAAACTCCTGGACTCAGGCATTCCTCTTTCTTTGGCTTCTCAAAGTGCTGGGATTACAGGTGTGAGCTACTGCATCTGGCCCTAAGAGATTTTTTTAATAATTGTTTACAAATGAAGAAACTATAGACCTGAACTTTTACTTACAGATTTTAAAGCTAAATCTACTGTCTGCTAGCTTAGCAATATTTATGCCTAGGATATTTATAATTTTTTCAGATCAGTGATTTTTAATACATAACTAACAATATTTATGACCAAACATCAAAAACTAGGAAGATATACATTACCACTATTGTTTCAAAATAAATTCTGAAACTGAAATGCCTTTTCCCTCTTTGGAACAATTTTACCTAGCATGACATTTCAAGCCTGAAGCTCTCCAAACACTTGGAGATAGATGATACCCGACCAGGTCATTTAAAAAAAAGAGACCCCCTAATAAAAACAGTTTTTCCACATCAAAATTTTAAAAAATTACTTTATTTTTAAAGGCAATTTCAGTCAACAGCTAAAGGAAACAATCTTCAGTTCCCCAGGAAGGTCAAGATAGAATTCTTCTTTGCCATCAATTATTATTATTGACTGGTATCTTATCTTTCTGTTGAAATTTTTTGAAGGTTTTATTTTGCCCATCTAATGATTTTCCTTTCTAAAATGGGTTTGGCTGGTCCTGGGAACATTTGTCTATCATTTTTCTTGAAGAAACCATATGCAGTTTTAAATAAATGCCCATTTTATATCTTGATAAAAGATTATAAAACACAAACAGATGGATGGAATCAGTGTCTATCACGGAGGGACCAAGAGAAACATTTATAAGGAACTTGAAGTTCAGACTTTTGATCAAGATTCTCCGTTATGCTAGACATCGACTAACAGAGATAAACACAGAATTGAAGTAAGTTCTTCACCACGCAGCTTCTCATTTAAATCTTGCATAGATATACTGCCTGTGTGCACTATGAATTCATAGGTGTACACATTCTAAAATCAAAGCTAGTATAATGTATATGCGTTGTATTGTATTTTTGCATTAAAATGTTAATTTGTGGGGCAACCTCTTCGGGTGCCCTCCACTGTGGGAGCTTTTCTGTCCTCTCAATAAATCTTACTTTCTTATTTTTAAAAAATGCTAATTTGTTATGTACCGAGACATTTACATTATCCTAACTTTGGTGTTGTCTGTTTTTCAATTCCTCATTTTTGAATACACTCAAAGCCTTTATAAAGTATCTTAGATACAGAAGTGTCTTAGAATATTTCAATACCTGAAAATTCCAGGATGAAGGAATAACAAGAAAAATTTCCCAGTCCCATTTGTACTACCAAGAATAATAATCAATCATAAACAAATTTATTTAGGAAATTTACAGCAGCATACAATTGGTAAGCCTATTTTGGAAGACTAAAATTGTGGTTTTAATGCCCTGTTGCTATGTTTAGTTTATTTTCTCTAATTCTGTGTTATTTCTTCATGAATAATTGATAGATAAAGTGTAGCTCACTAAAATTTTCTTCAATAGCAAAATTTCACCTTTGAAGACTGAAGTAGAAAAAAAGATAATATGCATGTAATCAGATTCATTGAATATTAAGAGAAGAAATGTAATAGGGAAAAGAAAAGAGCATAATTAAAATAAAACTGCTAACATTTAATCTGAGTTCTAATATAACTAAACAACCAACCAAGTTTGCCTTCATTTTAAAGCAAAATTTCCAGTGGAAGTTGTGTGTGTGTGTTTGTGTGTGTGTGTGTGTGTGTGTGTGTGCGCGCGCGCACGCTAAGTCTTTTATTAGTTGTAGAGAAAACTAAAAATAAAATGAGTATTTTCTTTTTTTTTTTTTTTGAGTTGGAGTCTCTATCTGTCGTCCAGGTTGGAGTGCAGTGGCGTACTCATGGCCATCCCAGCTTCGACCTGCAGGACTCCAGCAATCCTTCCACCTAACCCTTCCAGGTAGCCGGGACTACAGATGCACACTACGGTGCCCAGATAATTGTTTTTTCTTATTTATTGTAGGGCCAAGGCTGGTCTCGAACTCACCGGCTCAGGCAATCCACTTGCCTCGGCCTCCCAAAGTGCTGGGATTATAGGCTGAGCCTGGCCTAGTATTTTCAATTTAAACATTGTTTCATAAATACAGACAAATTATTTTGAAATCTGCATTCTCCCATTTGTTTTCTTTATCAGAACGATTTCTTTTGCTTTTCCTAGCAGAAAATTATTCTTTCCATTTGTAGTAAGTTGCAAAAATTAGTATTCCTTTTACTTCTTTCTTAGGAATACCCTTTATAATACAATTTAACAGTTTTTTTTGTTTTTTTCAGTTGAGAGATGGTATCTATATTTCCTTCCCTTGAACTTGTATGTGTTTGTGATTAGACTTTGTCTAACAGAATGTAGCAAAAGTATGGTGTTCCAGTTCAGGGTTTTGTGTTCTTCCATTCTGTCTTTTTGGATACCTGGCACCCATGTGACTAAGCCAAGCCTCATCTGATATATAAGGAGAGACAGTGTAAACCAGAGCCACAAGTCATCCAACTGGATGCCACCATGTTCCCAGGTATGTAAGAGAGATGACTCAACATCAGTAAAGTCAACTTACAGTTAACATGCATCTGATAATAGATAAATGGGAAAGCCCAGGTTTGACTCAAATGGTCACCAAGCTGAACTCAACATGAACTGGCAATTCACAGAATTGAAAGCTAAATAAATCATTAGGCACTAAATTTTAGGATGCTGTGTCATGCAGCAACACCTAACTTATGAAAAGACATATATTGTCATGTTACTTAAATACCAGGATGTTCTACAAATCATTTGTAAAACCGATTATCTTTTTATTTCACTTCGAGGGAGATACGTAAGAAGATAGACACTATTAGAAAATCTGCATTTGTTTCATTTTCCTTGTTTTTTGTTTTAGTGTTATTTTTATAAGATGTCTGTATTTACAGAAAAAAAATGTGGTTGTTATTCCACTATCTTATACATAAATAAAACATTGCTTATTTTATATAAATTGTTAGGTGAGCAAAATGTTTTACGTAACTATTCAAAAGTTTGTAATTATTTTATATACCACACATTTTTAATGTGCAATATAATTTATCTTTGTTTAGTTGTAAATATAATATACAAATAACTGATCAAAATGTAATAAAAATACATTGAAAAGTCAATGTTGCAAATTATGGTACATATATAATTTTAGATATTTAACTTTTAGATTGTCTTTGCTAAGAAAGTATAGTAAAATATAGCAAAGTAAAACATAACTTTAGGTAATAGGTACTATTTCATTAGTTTGTAGAACCTTGGAAAGACTAAAATCTGTTAAAATAGCTTTATTTTAACTTCCACAGCTGAATAAAGTGGCACTTGTTTTGAAAAGTTTAATTTTTCTTTTTCTTTAAAAAAACTTTAATTTTTTTTAGAACTTATTTCAGTTACATGGATCTTATATAAGGCTCACACTATTCGTTTCCTAAATTATATAAAATATTATATTTCTTCTTTTAGCAAGAAATCTTTCTTATTGTAGCATGTAAATACTTGTGTTGAATTGTATGCATAATTGTGTATTTGTACACAAAGTTTCTTTATGTAAATTTAAAATAATGTGTGATATATGATACTTACCATGCATTCTCTTTTAAATTGAAAAGACACACTGATCTCATATAGTTTTTATAAAAGTAATTTTATTTGTTCATAAGTCATCTCTGGTTGTAAAGTGTGCAAAAATGTAAGGGATTCAAATAATATGGAGAAATGTATACTTATGGTTTAACTTATCATAAAATTATTATCCTAGATCCCCCTAAGTAGAGATATTTCATGATATGTGCTCTTTGTATTGTTGTTTACCTTTTCAAGAATCTTCCTGATTTATAATGTGCATTTCAATTTGTGAAATATTTAATGACACAATATGGTTCTTGGTATCATAAAGACAAATATTATGGCATGGAATTCAAAGTCATGAGTTCTTGAATTTCGCTCATACTTTAAAAATGATCTCCATTTTAATATTACATTTTAAATTACTTTGCCATAAAACATAAAATGTATACATTTGTCTGTTTTGTAAACAGCTTAAAAGTTTTTAAAAATCTATGTGCAATTTCGTGTTGAGAACTGTTACATTTTAGTGTTTTATACAAATAAGCCAAGATGTGAGAATTAGGGAAGTGAAAAGATAATAATAGAGAAATATCATTTTTAATATGAATAAACCTAGAAATTTTGTATCGGGAATGTCATTGATACAAGTTTGCAGTTTAGACTTTAGAAAAATGACCAGTTATCACTTATTCTACTTTTTCCATTTCTTTTCTTTCTCCCTTTTCTTTTCTTTTCTTTTTTCTTTATTACACAGCAAGATGGATTGCAGTGGCGTGATGTTTACTCACAGCAGCCTCAATCTCCTAGACATAATCAATTCTCCCTTCTCAGCCTCCTGAATAGCTGGGAATACAGATGTGTGCCACTACATTTGGCTATTTATTTAAATGTTTTGTAGAGACAAGTTCTCACTATGTTGCCCAGGCCGATCTGAACTCTTGAGCTCAGGCAATCCTTTGCGTCGGCCTCCCAAAGTTCTGGGATTACAGGTGTGAGCCATCATGACTGGCCTTATTTCTTCTTTTTGTTGTATGGTATACATTTGTGAATTTTGTTAATGTAATATGGGAAGGTATATTTGAAATGTACATGACCAATAATAAAACTTTTCTTCATATGTGCTGATTAACATTTTGAGATACTTAATAATTGCATTAATTAATTAATTAATTAAATATTTAGGAATAATTAAATATAGAAGAACTACAGGGTACAATCGGAAGGAACACTGTATGATGAATCAAAAACATTTTTTCTAGTCCCAGAAATTATTATTACGAATTAATTTTTAATATCAACTGTAATTCATACAAGTATTAGAACGAATATATATTTATATATCTACATATAGGCAGATAGATATTAGAGTCTAAATCTATATATAATTTAAATTATAAAAGTCACAATGAAAATATTAGAGCATTATATGTTATGTACTTTAGTTAGAAAAACTTCTACCCAAGGATTTGATTAAAATTTATAGTTGAAATGCACCATAGAGATTATCTTGTTAAAACAAATCATTGCACAGAATAAATTAAGAATATTTACTAATATTATTAGTATTACTATAATACTGGTCAGTATTATAGTTCTCATAGTAATAATAATGACTAATATTATTTATATTTTAATAATAAAATAATAATTTACTGGAATAATAGAATCAGTATTTAAGGTTCTGAGTTTAGACTCACAATATAGGTACAGATGTTATTTTAAGAAACAAATCTGTTGATTAATTTAAATAAATTATTAAATTAACTGCATAAACATTTGTATATTTAAGGTTTAATGTTATATTTAGGAACAAATATAGTTAGTATGTATGCAATCTAATGATGAAAACATTAAGTATGAAACAAGACAAGTGTTCTATAAAACCAAACATCACTCCTCTAGCATTATGAAAAGTCAAACATTTCAAAGGGTTGCTGCAAGTCAGGAAATAATCATCGTAACAACAAAGACGCAAAGCCAATGACTATGATTTATTATGCTGCTAACTCAATGTTAAAATAAATAAGGCACTAACATATAAACAATTTTAAGTATTTTTATGACAGTGAAATAAACATCCAATTTAGTGAAATAATATTGCAAAGAACATTTTGCCATTTTTCTTCTTACAGAAATGATCAAATTTTCTGTATTACTTTATATTTTTAAAAATATTGTAGGTTAATTAATCTGAATGATTTGAGAGTCTAAATGTTTTGTAATTACACTTAATGTTTGGGAGATGTGTTTTAGATGGCTCTAAAGTCAAGTTTTGTAACTCTGCTTTCTGAGATTGAGATTACCAATGTTACACACGTCCATTGACTGACTCATTTATTAAATCAACCTCGTATCTGTCAACAAAGACACTAAAGGGCAGTGGATAAAAGTTGCTGCTCTTAAGAAGATTGAATTTTAATGGAGGATACACACAATTAACAAATGCATCTATTGTAAATTGAATTTAATGATAAATATTTTAAAGATAATAAATAACATCATGCGATAAAAAGTGCCACAGTGGAGCTATTATAAACACAATAACCTCTCCAAGGACAGGCACTTTGGGCATAGATGTGAATGAAGGCTTGAGTGAACCATGTGAATATCTCAGTAAAGGACACTTCAGGCACAGTATCCATGCCATGCAAAGGTCTGGGGCAAGAGCATACCCCAAGGTGTTTGGAGCACAGTGGTGAATAGGCACACTGGGATGTCAGATCATGTAGAATCTTGTAAGCAAAGAAAAGCACTTTTGATTTTATTATGAGAAAGATTTGAAGACACAGGAGGAGGTGATAATGTGACACAGTTATATTAGTGTATTATAAGGGTCAACCTGGCTGCTGTATATAGACTAGAATAGAGCAGAACAGTGGAAGAAATTTTGACAGTTAAAAGGCATATGACAGATTCTAATTGATTTGGACTATAATGCGAGCAGTACAGGTATTGAGAAGGAGTTGATTCTAGATGTAATTGGAGTCAGAGTACACAGTCTGCTGAGAGATGTAATGTAGGATGTGAGAAGATAAAATTATCTAAAAATATTGAGTTAAAAAACTGGAAAAATGAATTTAACACTCATAAAGGTGTTCAATACTACAAGAGATAAAAATTTGGAAGAATATTAAGCTTTGTATACACGTAGTTAGACATGCCTTTTTGAACTCTTAGAGGATTTGTTAGGCAGAGAGTTGGATATGTAAATTTTGAAATCAAGGGTTAGTGTAGGATAAAAGATAAAAATTTAAGAGTCGAGGATACATTCTGCCAAACAATAAATAGTATCTATTTTAACAGTTTGGATGTCTTTATATATGTACAGATGCTTAAAACTGTTGCTGTAGAAAGATAATTAACATGTCAATTACTCGCAAAGGTTTCCTCTTGTAACACTATAATATTTTTCTCCATCATACCTCAGTTCCCAAGCATCCTCTGTCGCTTTGCTTTCTGTCACCAAAGATAAGAGTGTATTTTATAGAATTTTGTATAATTATAATCAGAGAATGTGTATTCTTTACAGTCTAAGGCCCATCTTTGTGGCTACAGGTATTAGCAAGTCATTCTTTGATTTCAAATTCCATTGTGTGAATATTTCACAACTTATTTGTCTATTTATGTGGTGATGGATATCCAAACAATTTCAACGGTTCGGTTATTACCAAAAAATGGCAAACAATATTTATGATTAAGTCTCTGTACAGAAGTATGCTTTCATTTTTCTTGGGTAAATATAGAACTGTGTAATGGCTAGAACAAATGGAAAGTATATGTACATCATTTTATAAAATTGTCTTTCAAAGGGAATGGCATTTTTTATTTGCAACAGTCATGTATAATAATTCTACTTCTTTCATACCTTCACCAGCTGTTGCTATGATTAATGTGTTAAATTTTAGATATTTTAATAGGTATATATGATACACACTTATAGTTTTGATTTCCTCATTAATTAATAATATTGAGCAAAATGACATTTTGTATTTAAATTCATACATCATCTGTGGTAAAGTCTTTGTTAAAATCTATGGCCATTTAAAAATTATTCTGTTTATTTTCTTGTTATTTTGTTTGGAGAGTTTTTTAAATATATATTTTAGTTATAAGACTTTTGCAAAGACCTCTATCAGATCTATGATTTACAAATATATCCCCTATTATGTGAGTTGTCTTTTATTCACTTCAGAGTATTTTTTGAGGAGAAATTCTTACTTTTGATAATCTACTTTTTATCAGTAATTATTTTATGGATTATATATTGTATCACATCAGAGACATCATTGCCTAATTGATAATTTCAAGATGATCTCATATGTTTGCCTCTATAATTTTCACAATTATAGGTTTTAACATGTAGGCTAATGTTTTTTTAATTTCAATAGTTTTACAGAGGTATAATTGATAAAAAATAAATAGCTTATATTTAAAGTGTACAGTTGTTTTGTTATCCATATCTATCTATCTATCTATCTATCTATCTATCTATCCTTGAAATCATCACCACAATCAAAAGTGAATAAATCTCTTACTCTGAAGAGTTTCCACACTCTCATTAAATATTTCACTCTTTCCAACCTCTGCTTCTTCCCACCCAGGCAAATATTGGTTGACTTTCTGTCCCATTGATTCATTTCTGTACTCTAGAGGTTTATGATTTTTTAAAATGTTTATTCTTTTATCTTTCTATCTATTTTATAAATAAAAATATGTTATGTATTCACTATGCTTATTAGTTTTTACTCAGTGCACTTGCTTTGAGTTTCATTTTTGTTGTTTTTGTTGCAAGTATCGAAATTTCAGTATTTTTGTCCAGTAGTATGGCACTGAATGGATGTATTTTTATTTTTTTAAAAAACTATCAGTTGATGAACTCTTAAATTGCTTCCAGTTTTTGACTGTTTATAAAATTATAAACTGCTCATTTTCAAATCTTTGTGTGGACTTGTGCTTTCTTTTATCTTGGAAAAATACAGAGGCATAGAATGACTAGATCACATGAATGGTACATGCTTAACTTTTAAAGAAACTGCAAACCGATTTGAAAGATACATTTTCCATGTTACATTTTCACCGACTATATATGGGAGTACAGTTTCCTCTACAGTCTCACTAAAACATGGCATTATCAGTTTTTAAAATCTTAACCATTTAATAGATGTTTAGTGTTGTGTCATTTTTATTTTGATTTGCATTTACCTCATTACTGATTCAATTGAGCACTTTTCATATTCCTATTTATGTACTATATATTTTATTTGGTGTTATGCCTGATCATATCATTTCCACAATACTACTGGATTGTTTAACTCAAATTGATTTAGGGAACACTATATAAAATATACACAAAATTTTTTATGTGATACAAGCTTGGTACATATTGTCTCCCAAGCTAAGGTTTGTTTTTTTCATTCTCTTAAGAGTATTTTTAAAAAGCAACAAATTTTAATTTGATGAAATCATATTTCTCATTTTTTAAAATTTTATGTTTCAGGCTTATAGTGTCAATCCTAAAAAATTTTGATTAAGTCAAGGTTACATGTATTTTTGTCTTTAAAAAAAATGGTTTCGTAATTTTATGTCTGTGGTTCATTTTGAGTTCATGTTGTTTTTGGTGTGAGGTATGACTTGAGTCTGTTTGCTTATATGGATATTTAACTACCAGAACATAATTTCTAGGAAATAATCTGTCTTTTCCTCTGAATTACCTTTGTACTTTTGTTGAAAATCAATCATCCATTGACACATGGGTTTATTTTTGGAATTGTGATTGTACTCCACTGTTCAATTTGTTTAGGTCAATATTGCACAGTCTTAATTACTATAGCTCTACAGTGCATTTTGAAATCAGGTAGTGTTGGCCTAACAACTTTGTTTTATCTCAAACTGTTGTGTCTGATGTGTGAGATAAACGTGGCCAACACACAGGGAGTTGGATTATGAGTCCTTTATTAGCTGCTGATGGAATAGCCAGCAGTGGAATGGCCAGCAGTGGGGAGGGGGTTCATGCCTCCGAAAGCATGGGCTACAAACATAAGGTACATTAAGTTGCATGGAATAAGGCATGAACATAAAGACCATTAAAATTAAAAAGCAAAATGTGCAAACGTGTACAAATAAATGAGAAATTGTGGTTAGGGAGTTTTTAATAATTGGAGAAACCAAGGGTGTAGGCTCTTAGTTATGAAAACCAAGCGTGTAGGAACCCCTGATTACTGGAAAGCTATGTAGGGGGTTATTTTTAGGTTAAAGCAGCTAAAACAGCTAATATGGAGAACCTGTTACAATGTGGGGTTGCTTATAAGTTTTACAGGTACTTTATTCCCCCCTTTTACTTGTTTATGAGTTAAACCATTGACTTGTGAGTTACGGACAGAGGATTATAAGTTTTAATATACATGAATTTGACAGAAGTAATTCGTTGCTTAACAAACTGAATAAATCAATTGATTATAAAAGGCCCTACAAGCAAACCTAGGAGGAGGATTATAGGGCCGGCTGGACTGGTGATAAGAGTTGTTGTTAGCCAAGCGTTCCAATTAAACATAGTTTGGAACCAGGAGTTGTTACTGTATATGTTTTTTTGACATCAGTTTATGTTTTCATGGACTTTCCAGAGGGTATTTTTAATCATTCCTGATTTGTTTGTATGAAGACAATAAGTCTTTTTAAGAGCAACACAAAGTCCTCCTTGAGCTAGGAAGAGCAAGTTGAGGCCTTTACGATTTTGGAGGACAACCTCTGCTAGAGAGTCCACCTGGTCATGGAGTTGGTTTATAACAGATTGCGTGTAATTTAAGTCAGAATTAATGTCTTGTGCAAAGTTAGTTAGTCCTAATTTTCTGCAGACCAAGGCAGTGGCAGCTGTTCTAGCTACGCTTAACCCAATTAAGGAGGTACTAATAAAGGGACAGTACATTTCTGACAAGTTGCCAGAAGACCAGGAGGATTAAATAAGAGGTTTTCTTTAGGACTACTATAAGCATATATCTGGGACAGTAGATAGACAGTAATACATAAAATAGACTTATTGTGTAACATTTCAATAGTAACACCGGTTGTAAGACTGGTAGGACAAGCAAACCAAGTATTGGCAGGAGCTGCATAGGTCATGGATTCATTCATAGTTACAATAAGAAACATATTGCAAATATTAAAAATAAAGTAGCCATTAAGTTGAAATTTAGAGTTTTAAGACAAAACTCTAAATTTCCAGTTACATTTTCTATAGTGAAATGAACTGTTTTTGGAGAAGAACATGTAGTTTTGTTAGTGCTGCTGACAACAGTTTTGACCCCTAGGCCTACATAATAAGGAGGCCTTGATTTTAAGCAAAGCCAACAATCTGCAGCTAATTGTGGCCAAGTATTATTAAGCACACGATGCATGTGAGTTAACATGGGAAAAAGACTTGAGGGAGACGGGCTAGATTTGAAAATGGTAGAGGTGACCTCGGGAGTTGCTGATGTGAGTCCAGGGTGCTGGTTTGGTTGGCAGAAGGCAGAAGCTGAGGTAGAGGCTGGTGGTAACCAAACATAGGATTTTTTAGCTCCACCAATGACCCTATTGGCTTGGCCACAGTTTTGTAGGTGAGCGTGCACCGTTGGATAGTGAATAAGGCACCATGGTCATAGCCATCCATGTAGAGTTTATTTTCTAGGTATCACCTGTTCTTTAAGAATAATGGAGAGGATTAGTAACCTTTATATATGTAGCCATTTGGGGCCCGTTGTTGGCCAAATGGTGATTTGAGATGTGTCATTAGGTTCCCCACTGTAAGTTGCAATAGTGACATATTTCCAGTGTGTACAGAAAAAGTGTCCAGCCTGATTACATTGTTGGTTGACAAGGTTACTGGGGCAAAGGTAAAAATTTGTGTTCCTTATATAATAAGGGGTTGCCCAGTCTGTACAAGATTTAGTATGATAAACATTTGGTGCAGATGCTAAATTGATTATTCCAGACAACTGTCCAGCTAGACTTTTTTTTTTTTAAATGTTTAATAGGTTAGGAAGGTTTACCTGAAATTGGACTGAGCTGAGCCGTGGGTCCAATTTTAGATAGCTAAGACCTTTTCTGATGTAAAAGAGGTCAAAGAGAATGTGAAGATTGTACAGTAAGCCATTATGAAAGAGGAAGAACAGATTCGGAGTTAATACCAGAATAAAAACACAGAAGTTTTAGCTTGAAATATCCATTTCCAGGTGTGGCTGTTTATTTTGGGGTGGAACAGGATGGCAAGCTCAGAGGGTGATTTTAAGAGGGTTATTAGGAGTTTTTTTGTACAGTCCAAAGATCCGAGGGTGGTATGTTGTCATCAAGTTCATTGAATCCGGTTTTCTTGACTCGCGAGTAGTGAATTTAAGCAGCAATCCTGTCAACCTTGAATGCCTTCGGGGTGATGAGGATGACAATGAGGGGTCCTTTTCAGGTTGGGGCCAGTCCTTCTTTCTGGAACTTCCTGATATAGACCAGGTTTCGAGACTGAAATGGATGGCATGGCATGGACAATGGGGTCAGCAAAACGGCACGGATGTTGGAGTGGACAGTAGCTTGGACCTATTAGAGGGACTGGAAATACTTTAACAAAAATTGATTAGTACTTATTTTTAAAAAGAAGACAAAGGAGTCTGTATTTTTTGAGAGAGACTGTGTTCTCTGAAAAGTAGACGAAATTAATTTTGTACTTATACCATGTATGTTTTTAAGACACAGCCTTTATTTGTAGTAAAAAGCAAAAAATGACTTCCTGCTTTTGGGTTGTTTTATATTTTCCTATTTTTGCCCCTGGAAACATTTTATAATTTTATTAACTGGGGTGAAAGTAAATTTTCTGTAACTATTTCCTGCTGAGGTGGGCCATAGAGATGTCTTATTTTTTTATTTATTTTTAAGGGCATAAATAGGAAACAGTAAGACTGTAACCCAATATCAAGTGAGAACACAGAATAATTAAGCAGACAACGATGGAAAAGGCTATTGCTCAGAAATAATGCTGGAAAATAAAAGTAATTTATAAAAAAAATACTGAATTTGTAACAAATAACTTTTATAACTTTTTTACGTAGCCAGATTGGCAATTTTAAGATTTAATCTAGCTACCTAAATGTCAGCATGGATGGTCAGAACCAAAAGACTGGCACCTGTGTTAACTTGAACTTAACTTGGGTTCCAGTGCTCTGGTATTTATCTAGGGGGTTTATTGGAGGGATCGTGAGCCAGTGCCAAGCAGTTAAGCAGGTTAGCAGGCCTTCCTATGTTGCCACCATTTACGAGCCAAGCATTCTCCCCTTTCTTCAGAGAAGAGTGCACCTTTCTCTCAATGGTTACTTGGCCTGCATGGTGGACAAGGTCCAGGAGGTTAAGGCCTTTTAGGGCAACTTCACTTCCAGTGCCCTTATAGACTGTACCCATAATCAGTGGACACCATCCCCTTAGCAGATTCGTGGTTACCAGGTGTTTTATGGGAGTCTGGAGTTTTGGTTGCCAATTGTGACTGCCAAATGGGGTGCTTTCTTGGCTCTCTGGTTCTGCTGTCCTCCAGGCTGGCACTGATTTGGTTTGGTTAACAAATTCCTAAAGCTTAAAAAAAAAAAATAAACCAGGTTGTAAATATGAAACTATCACTTATTGTCTTGTAAAGTTTTTATAAAGGGAACAGACTACAGGGACGTGCAATGATCCGTCTGCCCAGTAAATGAATAAGAACAGATTATTACTTATTCACACAGTCTACCTAAAGTTGTTAAAATCCTTTAAAAACTATTAAATTGTGGTTTTAGCTAGAGGGTGTGGACAACCTGTGTGAGAATACCCAATATGGACTTATCTGACAGAGGAGTAACCCAAAACAACAACCTGAGCATGTTAATCAGGCATAACAGATGATTTTTTTAAGACCAAACACATGAGCACTCCCTTATTTTGTAAATTATTAATTAAATATTCATGTTTTTAATTTTAAGTCCAGTTGTTTGGAACCAAAAATTTAAATTAGTCATTCCCGCAACAATATAGTTATATAAATAATTGTTACAAGAATGATCAATCCAAAACCATCAGTCTTATAGTTCTAGAACATTTATATCACACTGTGATATTTTACAATTTAGGGTTTAACATAAACGTTACAAAACCATCAATAAATTTAGATAACCATGTATGTTAACAATGTTAAGAGTATTTTTATATTTTTACTAATTTTAAAGTTGTTATTTACTGAATGTTATTAAAGTCATATGAACTCGAAAAGCATTTTATGAGCATTTATTTACTTAAAAACCCAGTTGGTAGCATACCGGATTTAACATACACATGTAAACATAATTAAACTAATTTAGAGTTAGTAAGCTTTATTTTTAAATTTTAGATATGAAACAGTAACAAACATCATTTTAATTTGCTTAAAGTTTCAGTTTGCATAGCTACACTTTGTCCTAATAGACAGTTTAATAAAAACTTGTGCAATTTAAAATGAGCTCTGCAACCCACTAGTCATTTTTAAATTATAAAACTTATTTACAACTGCACCCCCCCCATCTTGGGGTGACAAGGGGCAATTTCTACCTAAAGTCCCAGTTTTTACAATATGCACATTGATTTCCAGTTAGCTGAATGCACCGAGCAGCTGAGAAATATTTATTCCTGCAAGATTTTCCAATTTCTGTATTCAGGATTCAACTAGGGGTTTTAGAGCACATACCTTGAGTTAAGGTGGAAGGTTCTGGATAAAGAGATAACCATTGAAAATTCAGTCACATTCAACGAAGGTCATTTGATTTTGCAGAGGGCCCAAAGTTCACCTTTTGAGAGATGGACCCCGTAATTCTCCATGAACCTGACAGAGAAGTTGCAGTCCAGGGGATTTGAAGGGCTTTGAAACCTGCTACCTTAAGTAGTTGATACTAGTAAATCTCAGGAGGCACTGATGAGTATTACACCTTCAATGACAAAGAGATAAGTAAAAACCAAAAGAAGTTTCTGACCTGATGGCCAATTTAAAAGTGCAACAGAAGCAAGCCCTGTAGCAAAGAGAGCAGCAAAAATGCAAAGGAAAGGAGAGGGCCAAGGATGACAAGAATCTAGAAATGTCACAAGCAATCAGAAATCAAAGCAGGCACCGAAACAGAATTCAAATATTCATCAGAGACTCTTGTTCTACCAACGTCTTGGGTCAATGAACCAGAGCCTAAGAAATGGTCCCATCGGGCTCTGTCCTCTTTAACAGAGTTCCAAAACAGATTAAAACAAAACAAATTAAAACAAAACAAAACAAAACAGAAACTTACCTCCCGGGAGATGGCAAATGGGCTCAGGTTCTTTTGAGGTGGGAGAGAATTAGCAGTTGTTCCTTCTCGCTCCGAGTCAGATGAGAGGTCATGGGGTCCTGAGCAACTCAGGTGGTGCCTGCCCTATAACTCCTCTACTCCACCAGGGAGAGCTGGAGTGAGGCCACCTCTCAAGGTTGGCGATTATTCTCACCAGGGCGTCCAAATGTTGTGTCCCAAGTGCGAGAAAAACGTTGCCAACGCAGGGAGTTGGATTATGAGTTTTTTATTAGCCACTGGTGGAATACCAGGCAGTGGAATGGCCAGTGGTTAGGAGGGGGCTCATACCTCTGAAAACTCCCGACCCCGAATGAAGCAGGGAAGAGTTTATAAAGGCAAAAACTGCTTAAGTAGGCTACATAGCATGGGCTATAGACATAAGGTACATTAAGTTGCATGGAATAAGGCATGAACATAAAGACCATTAAAATTAAAAAGCAAACTGTGCAAATATGTACAAATAAATGCGGAAATTGTGGTTAGGGAGTTTTTAATAATTGGGGAAACCAAGGGTGTAGGCTCTTAGTTACGGAAACCAAGGGTGCAGGAACCTCTGATTACTGAAAAACTATGTAGGGGGTTGTTTTTAGGTTAAATCAACTAAAACAGCTAATATGGAGAATCTGTTAAAATGTGGGGTTGCTTATAAGTTTTGCAAGTACTTTAAAACTGTGTTCTTGGATATTTTGGTTCTTTTTATTTCAAAAAGAATTTTAAAAATTTCCACATACACACAAAAGGCCTGCTAGAACTTTGGGACAACTGGCGTTTCAAAAATGAGTTTTCAACTCTATAAAACAATACATTTCTCTATTTATATGTGTCTTTAATTTGTCCCAGGCTGAGGTGAGAGGCTTGCTGGAGCCCAGCAGGTCGAGGCTGCGGGGGCCGGAAGTGGCCACTGCACTCCAGTCTGGGAGACAGTGAGACTCCAACTCAGAAAAAAAAAATTTGTCCCAGAAGTTTTTTTTTTAGTTTTATCTGAACAGATTTTATATGTTTTGGCAGATTTATCTTTAAATATTTTATGTATTTCTATTTCTTTTTATTTTATTTATTTATTTTTTGAGTTGGAGTCTCACTCTGTAGCCTAGACTGGAGGGCAGTGGCCGCTCCCGGTCACTGCAGCCTTGACCTGCTGGCTCCAGCGATCCTTCTGCCTCAGTCTTCCGAGTAGCTGGAACTACAGGCAAGTGCTACCACACCCAGCTAATTTTTTGATTTATTGTAGAGATGAGGTCTCACCAAGTTGTCCAGGTGGGTCTCAAACCCACAGGTTCAGGCAGTCCACTCATCTCAGCCTCCCAAGGCACGTGATTACAGGCTGAGCTGCCGAGCCCGGCTTCTATTTCTTTTTAAATGGTATTTTATTTCAATTATATAGGCAATATACGAAAATGAAATTTTTTTTGTATTGATCTTGTAATTTGCAAACTTTATAAAATTCATACATTAGTCCCAGTAGCTATTTTGCAGATTCAATTGCATTTTCTAAATAATGAAATCATCTGCAAATAAGACATTGTTACTTCTTCATTCCATTCTGAAATCTTTTATTTAATCTTGTCTCATTATAATGTTGAACAGTATTGATGAAAACAGATATTGTTTTGTTACTGAAATTAGGCAAAATAATTCAGTATTCACGATTATATATAATATTACCTAGAGGCCAGTATTTTTCAACAATAGGACTTTTGACCATGTTTAAAGATATTTTTGGGAGGACTTCCAGCAAGATGGTGATGGGGCAACCCCGTCTGTGAAAACCTCTGCAAAGGAGAACTGCAGTGGGTCTCTGACTCTCGCCCTGGGGGCTACGAACCCCAACATTGCAGCCTGCTCTTAATACGGATTTCGGCCATTGCCACCGATGGGGTATCGCAGCGGTCTGGACAGCCACTGCAGCACAGATGCTGCCACCGCAGCCACCGCCGGTAGCACAGCCACCGCCACCACCGCTGGTAGCACATCGCACCACCCAGGCCAGAAGCGATCTACAACTTCAGTCCTTGAAGCCCCTTCAGGGAAGATCTGCTGGGATCGCTGCCACCTCTCCTGTGACTGAGACGTCCTGCCTGACATAAGTCTCCTGCCATCTGCCCTGAGGCAGGCAGCCATCTTGCCATCCTCAGCCTCTGCCATCCCTGTGCCGCCCCACCCCTCTGGGCCAGGCAGCTGAGATAGCACCACCTGCTGGCCACTCAAGGTAACAACACCAAATCGGGAGAAACAAGCTTGATAAAGACATAGGCCAGAGTGGTGAACAGAGGGTGATCTGAACTGTCCTTCACAGCAGACCAGGGGCAACTGACCCTAACTGCAAACTAATTTACCAGCTTGAAAAGAAAACTAGAAATCAGACCTGAAAGGACATTGGACTTAAATGGAATGTCTCAGAATGTGTTTCATTGATTCTGTTAGTTTAATGACTTAATTCTATTCCTACTGTATTGTTCCTTTTTTTCTTTTTTCTTCTTCCTTTTCTTCTCTCTGTAAACCATATCTTTGTATAGAGGAACAGCACACTAATAAGGTGGTTGGATAGCTGGTATGTTACCATCACTATATGTTTTATTTTTGTCTGTATGAGAGTTGGTTCGTCTGTAGCTATGGTCTATTGTTTTTATCTCTTTCGGTACAGGCCTCTCTCTCTATTTGTTGGCACACTCATTTGTTTCCCCCCTTACCCCTCTATCCCTCCACCCTCCTCTTCAATCCACTGTCTGCTCCATTCTCTCCCCTCTGCTAACCACATTTTATTTCAGGGACTAAACCTACAGCCCCACTACATGGACAGATTCCAAGGCAGTGGGAAGTGGGTTCCAAATTATTCACAGACCTGTCAGCGAATACCAGGACCTGCAGATAGATTTTGAATCACAGCTCCCCCCTTAAGTAAATCTCAAAACTGCAAAAAGGACCACCCCCAACCTACATTGCAACTCCAGAATTGATCAAAGTAATAGGGCATACATAAAGAATAGGAGATTGAACAAACAGAAGTAAAACCAATCCCTTTACCCCTGAATAACAGAATTAAAGAAGATGGTGACGTGGAGGGAAGGAAAAAGTAGAGAGGGGGAAAAACCACACAAATGAAGAAAAACCAAAAGAAGAATATGGGTCTCACACAGACCCTTGGGAGATCAGACACTGAGAAAACAGATTCTGGAACACAATGAAGAACCCCCAGAATGACTGGTTACATGCAACAAACCCAGACATCAAGACATTAAAGGAGAGAATTAAAAAAATTGAGGAGAGACAAGAGGAAAATAGGAAGGAGCTGATGTCAGAAATGACAACAGTAAAGAATACTGTGATGGAAATGAATAACAGACTAATAAGCATGGAAAGCAGAATCAGCCAAGCAGAAGAAAGAATCTCAGAGCTCGAAGACCAAAACACAGAACTAACCCAAACTGTCAAAAGCATAGAAAAGAAGCTCAAAAAGACAGAACAAACCGTGCAAGAAATGAATGATCACTTCATGAGACCAAACCTAAGAGTAATTGGGCTTCCTGAGGCAGAGAGAGAAACAGAAGCCACACTGGAACAAACATTTCAGGAAATCATTCAAGAAAACTTCCCTCATCTCATCAAGGTTGAAAACATTCAAACACAAGAGATTCAGAGAATCCCTGCAAGACAACAAATGAAAAGACCAACTCCCAGACACATAATAATTCGCCTAAACAAAGTAGCTATAAAAGAAAAAATCCTAAAGGCAGCAAGAGAAAAAGGCCAGACTACCTACCAGGGAAAACCAATTAGAATAGCAGCAGATTTATCCACAGAAACCCTTCAGGCTAGGAGAGCCTGGAGCCCTATCTTCAAAGTTCTAAAAGAGAAACAGTTTCAACCAAGAATAACCAACCCAGTCAAACTAAGCTTCATTAGTGAGGGAGAATTGAAATCTTTTCCAGATATCCAATCTCTAAGAACCTATGCTGCCACCAGACCACCTCTACAAGAAACACTTAAGAAAGTACTGAACACAGAAGAAAAAGAACAAAGAACAACAACATTCTTCACAAGAGTACAGGCAAAAGATTAAAAACACACATGAATCAACTCTAAAACCCAAAGAAAGACAACAAACAAACAGGAACAACTCTGTAAGAACCTTATGACAGGGATCAACTCTTGCATTTCAATTATTAGCCTAAATGTGAGCGGACTAAATGCACCACTGAAAAGACATAGAATGACAAAATGGATAAAATATCATCAGACAACAATCTATTGCCTTTAAGAGACTCACCTCACTAGAAAGGACACCCACAGACTCAAAGTAAGAGGATGGGAAACAAACTTTCAGGCGAATGGAATACAAAAGAAAGGAGGAGTAGCGATCTTAATGTCAGACAAAATACCCTTCAAGCTATTAAATATCAAAAAAGATACAGAAGGCCACTACATAATGATAAAAGGCTCAATCCATCAACAAGAAATATCTATCCTAAACATATATGCACCCAACATAGGTAACCAACTTTCATAAGCAACTTCTAGGAAAACTAAAGAAAGATATTGACTCTAACACCATCATTATTGGGGACTTTAATATACCACTCACAACCTAGACAGATCATCAGGACAAAAAAATCAGCAAGAAGATCTGGAACCTCAATGTGACTTTGGGCCAAATGTACTTAATTAATACCTGCAGAACACTCCATCCAAAGACCACAGAATACACATTCTACTCATCACCATATGGAATATATTCTAAGATCGACCACATACTCAGCCATAAATCAAGCATAAGCAAATTTAAAAGGACTGAAATTCTACCATGTACCTTCTCGGACCACAGTGGAATAAAAATAAATATTGACACCAACAAAGTCCCCCCAAAACCCACAAAGACATGGACACTAAACAGCATGATGCTAAACAACTCCTGGGTCAATGATGAAATCAAAACAGAGATCAAAAGATACCTGGAAACAAATGAAAATGAAGAAACATCTTACCAAAATCTCTGGGATGCCCTGAAAGCTGTAGTAAGAGGGGAATTTATATCCCTACAAACACAAATGAAGAAAATGGAAGGAACAGAAATTCACAACCTAACAAGCCACCTAAAGAAGCTGGAAAAGGAAGACCACAAAAACCCTAATTTCAGCAGA
Organism: Cephalopachus bancanus; assembly: GCA_027257055.1. NCBI lineage: Eukaryota > Metazoa > Chordata > Mammalia > Primates > Tarsiidae > Cephalopachus > Cephalopachus bancanus. The sequence goes on along the minus strand of JAPVLO010000312.1, from coordinate 2,853,847 downwards.
AGAATCCAGATCACCAAAATAAAAGCCCAAATCCAGGACATAGAAGACAAAAAGATAATACAAAAATCAATGAAACAAAAAGCTGGTTCTTCAAAAGGATAAACAAGATTGATGGTCCCCTAACTAGACTGACCAAGAAAAAACGAGAAAAAAAAAACCAAATAAGCACAATCAGAAACACAAAAGATGAAGTCATATCTGACCCTGAAGAAATACAAAAGATCATTAGAGACTACTACATACACTTGTATGGAAACTAACTTGAAAACCTTAAGGAAATGGAGGACTTTCTTACATCACATAACCTACCTAGGTTGGAACAAGAAGAAATTGACACCCTAAATAGACCAATAACAATCAAGGAAATTGACTGTGTAATCAGACAACGTCCTACCAAAAAAAACCCTGGTCCAGATGGCTTTCCAGCAGAATTAAGGAGGAGCTGATACCAATCCTACTGAAGGTATTCCAGGCGATTGAAAAAGATGGAACTCTCCCCAAATCATTTTACGAAGCCAACATCACATTGATACCCAAGCCAGGTAAAGATCCAACAAAGAAAGAGAACTACAGGCCAATATCTTTGATGAACATAGATGCTAAAATTCTCAACAAGATCCTAAGAAACCGGATTCAGCAATACATCTCAAAAATCATCCACCATGACCAAGTAGGCTTCATTCCTGGGATGCAAGGCTGGTTCAACATTCGTAAAACCATAAATGTAATAAAATTCATCAACAGATGTCAAAACAAAAACCACATGATCATATATTAGATGCAGAAAAAGCTTTTGATAAAATCCAGCACCCCTTCTTGATAAAAACCCTTGAACATCTAGGCATATGGGGAACATACCTCAAAATAGTAAAAGCCATCTACAAGAAACCCACAGCCAGCATACTCCTAAATGGACAAAAATTGGAACCAATTCCCCTGAAAACTGGAACTAGACAAGGATGCCCACTCTCACCCCTCCTGTTCAACATAGTATTGGAAGTCCTGGCTAGAGCAGTCAGAGAAGAGGAGGCAATCAGGGGTATCCAAATAGGAAAAGAGGATGTCAAGTTATCTCTCTTTGCAGATGATATGATTGTGTACCTTGAAAACACAAGAGGAGCTGTCAAAAACCTCCTTACACTGATAAAGGCCTTTGGCAAAGTCTCAGGATACAAAATAAATGTACAAAAGACAATCACATTTCTCTACACCAATAATAAACAAACAGAAACCCAGATAAAAAACACAATTCCATTCACAATAGCCACAAAAAAAAAATGAAATACCTTGGCATCTTCCTAACCAGAGACATGAAAGACCTTTACAATGAAAATTACAAAACACTGCTCAAAGAAATCAAAGATGACACAAACAAGTGAAAAAATATCCCATGCTCATGGATTGGAAGAATCAACATTGTGAAGATGTCCATCTTACCTAAGGCAATCTACAAATTCAATGCAATATCCATCAAATTACCAGCAACATGCTTCTCAGACCTGGAAAAAACAACATAGGAATTCATATGGAAACACAAATGTCCAAGAATAGCCAGAACAATCCTCCACAAAAAAAACAAAGCAGGTGGTATCACATTACCAGACTTCAAACTTTACTATAAAGCTACAATCATCAAAACAACTTGGTATTGGTACAGGAACAGGCATATAGATCAGTGGAATAGAATTGAGATTCCAGAAGCAAAACCTCAATTTCTCAACCAACTCATCTTCGACAAAGTCCCCACCATCTACCACTGGGGAGAGGAGAACCTATTCAGTAAATGGTGCTGGGAAAACTGGCTGACCACATGCAGAAGATTGAAACAGGACCCCTATCAATCCCCATGCACAAAGGTTAACTCCAAATGGATCAGAGACCTAAATGTAAAACCTCAAACCATAAGAACCTTAGAAAAGGAAGGAAATACCCTCATGGATATCGGAACTGTCATCCAATTCCTGAACAAAACCCGAAACCCACAGGTCATAAGAGAGAAGATAGACAAGTGGGACCTTATTAAACTGACAAGCTTCTGCAAAGCCAAAGAAACCATCAAGAGAGTAGGGAGACAGCCTACAGACTGGGAAAAAGTATTTGCCAACTCCAGGTCTGACAAAGGCTTAACATCCTGGATCTACAAGGAACTCAAATGTGCTGAAAAGAAAAAAACAAACAACCCTATTATAAAATGGGCAAAAGATATGAACAGACACTTCACAAAAGAAGACATCTGAGCAGCCAACAAACACATGAAGAAATGCTCAACCTCACTAATCATCAGGGAGATGCAAATCAAAACCACACTGAGATACCACCTAACTCCAGTCAGAATGGCAGTTATCCACAACTCAAAAAATAACAGCTGCTGGAGAGGGTGTGGTGAAAAGGGAACACTTCTACACTGTTAGTGGGAGTGTAAACTAGTGCAACCTCTGTGGAAAGCAGTGTGGTGATTTCTAAAAGCTCTAAAAATCGACCTTCCATATGACATCGCAATCCCCCTACTGGGAATATACCCTGAACACTTCAAATCACTCTATAAAAAAGATACCTGCACACGTATGTTTATCGCAGCATTGTTCACAATAGCAAGAACCTGGAAACAACCATGCTGCCCATCAAAAAAGGACTGGATTTAAAAAATGTGGTACATATACATGATGGAATACTACGCAGCCATAAAAAAAAAAAAACCAAATCATGAATTTCGCAGCAACCTGGATGGAACTAGAGTCTATAATACTGAGTGACCTCTCACAGAAACAAAGATCCAAGTATCACATGTTCTCACTCATATAATGGACCTTGAACATACAATGTAATACTATAAGAAAATGACTGACGGTACTGGGAAACTATGGGGGGGAGGGGAATGGGATTAACCTTTGCAAATATCTGTCTGGGGATGGGGAAACACCTCTTATCAACAGGGTGCCTGATTGAAACTTAATTGTACACCTAACCCTTAACTGTACCCCACAAAATCATAATAAAAAATATCGATTAAAAAAAAGATATTTTTGGGTGTCACAACATAGAGAATGACTTGTAGTTGGTCGAAACCAAGTATGCAGCTAAATTTTCTTCAATACACAGTACACTAACCCCTTACCTCCCAAAAAGGAATTATTTGGTCCAATATGTCAATATTCCTGAGGTTACCAAATTATGTTCCATGTCTAAGTGATATTACTTCACGTAAGGAGCTTGTCTAGCCAGGCTCAGTGGCTCAGCCTGTAATCTTAGCCCTTTGGGAGGCTGAGGCAAGTGGATTGCCTGAGCCCACAGGTTCGTAGACCAATCTGGACAATTTGGTGAGACCTTGTCTCCACAATAAATAAAAAAACATTAGCCGGACATGGTAGCGCATGCCGTTAGTTCCAGCTACTTGGAAGGCTGAGGTGGAAAGATAGCCCAGACCAGCAGGTCGCTGCTAGGGCGGCCATCAGTGTGCCACTGTACTTCAGCCTGGGCAACAGAGTGATACTCAAATAAAAAAAAAAAAAAACAAGAAAAGAAAAAGAAGTTTGCCCGAGTGTGCTTCCATTTTTTCCTCCCAACCTTTGCATTATTGTTATTGTACTTTTACTTTATGTTATGAGCCTAACCTCACCAAACTATATATTTTTTTGCTTTAAACATTTGTTTATTTTTTTAAAGTCAGAAAAAAAAATCTCTAATATTTGCCTAGTCATCAATTTTTCGAGTTACTAATTATTTTGTAGGCCTTTAGGTGTCTCTGGCCGCTATTCATATTATCTCGATCATTCTTTTCAGTAATATGATTATAATGTGCCACCCTTGCGTTGCATTTCTTTTGTATTTATCTTGTTTAGAGAGGTTTTTTGTTTGTTTGTTTTTGTTTTTCCTTTTTTATTAAATTTTTTTGTCTTAGTTCATACTTTTAATCAAGTTTGGAAAAAATTTGGTCGTTATACTAAGATATTATTTTCTGTATCTCTCTTATGTCAGTTTTTTCCATTCATTATCTGTATGGTACACTGCTTGATATCATGTTATAAACTACCGAGCCATTACTTAAAAAAAAACTAAAACTTTATTTCTCTATGATAGTGCTAATGGTTTCTATTATGCTTCTGGCCCTTCTCTAATTTATTCTGCTTTAGTCCATAATTCCTGTCAATCCACTCAGTAATATTCTTATTTTGGATATTGTCAATTTTATCTCTAAAAAATTTTTATGTATTTCTTTATTTAAAATATAATTTTCTCACATTGTATGGAACATGTTGAATATTTGAACATATTGTCAACATTTATAATAGCTGTTTTAAATTTTTTTTTTGGTACTGCATCATACCTGTCATTTCTCTATGTGCTAATATTGATCAACTTTTTTAACTTTGTAAAGACAGTTTAGATCAGGCATTACTTTATAATATATTTATCTTCACTACTAAGTTATAACACTGGGGTTCTTTACTATGTGCCATATTTTTCTGGCATGGACTCTCAACTCTCATGTCTCTCTCAAAAGTGAAACACAAAGTTGCTGCTACTGCAATTGACCATCTTTGAGAAACTGTGTTCTTCCACAGATGAATAAGCATATCAAACCATAAAAGACTATGCAGTGATCAAAGAGACGAAATCTGGAGTCATGCAACAACATAAATAACCTTAAATGCATTACACTAGGAAGAAAAAAAAAGCAAGCTAATCGCAGGCCATTAAGGATCTAAATCTTGAGGGAAGGATGATTTCTGTGACTGCCCTAGAAGAGCTCCATCTAATCAACATGCTGATGATGACAGACATAGTCAAAGGAAAATGCAAACAATGCAATAGGAAGGAAACTATCATTAGCGGTTAAGTCTCATGACACTTGAAGAAGTGCTATGCTAGCAGCTATATTTTATGTGAATTAAATTTATTTGCATAGTCCTTCTTCTCTCAGATACATCATTTGAATCTTTGTGACTATTTTCAGGTGGGAATATATCTGTAATAATATCATCCTTAATAATATCATGTTTGATGCAAATTTGTGGTATTCTGTGTTGGAGATAAAGAGTTTTTTCATTCAGACAAATGACAAAGGAAAAAGAGGTAGACTACTAAATGAGTTTGTCTCTCCACTTCTACTCTCTACTTGTTCAACCTTGTTCTGTCTCCTGGGAGTATATTAATGGACGGTGTTATCACTGTGTAGTGTTATCACTTCTATTTAACTTCAGCTAGAAGAAAAAGAGAACAAGAGTAAAAAATGTTGGCAATGGCTGTATCCTCTACAAATTTCTCCTATGCTGTATTTCAGCTCTATAGCTTCTAGCAATTCCTCTCTGTTATGGACAGAATTGCTCCTTCTTCCCCCAAATATGTTGACTTTCTAAACTTCCAGTATCTCCGGATGTGACTGCATTTGAAGGTAGGGTCATTAAAGAGGCAGTTAAGTTTAAATGAACTTATTGGAGTGGACCCTAATCCAATATAATGAGTGTTTTTTTTATAAGAAGGGGAGATTAAGACACAGACACGTAGAGAAGAAGGACCGTGTGAAGATATTGGGAGAACAAAACCATCTACAAGCCAAGAAAAGAACATTCAGAATTAAATCAACTCTGCTGATACCTTAATCTTGGGCTTCTAGTCTCAGAACTGTAAGGAAAAAAATTCTGTTGTTTTAGACATTCAATATATGGTAATTTGTTATGATAATTTGTTTTATATGTGCCCACTTTTTTGTCTTTTAGACATAGCATCCTCTTGATAGCACTGAGATGCTGTATTATATCTTTTTGATGTCACTTATTCCTGAAAATTTTATAAATTATTTTAATCTCTGAGTCTATTTTATATATATTTTTTTCTTTTTTTTCTAGCAGAATGCTACTGAGTGTATCACTATGTCACAAAGTGAACAAAGTGACAATTCTTTTCCCTGGACATTCTAATTAAAATACCTGTCAGTTTTGTGCATGATAATATAAAATGTGAATTATAAATAAATATTCTCAATGATAAATTGCTGACGTTTGTATGTAAATATCACACTAGTGGTCATTTTCATAGCATTTATCATCTGCAGAAATTTAAGTTTATATTAATGAGATTAATTTATAAGCCTACCAAAATGTATATATGTAAGCAGCTGGCCTCTTCAATATATGTCTCTTGAAAGAATAAGGCAACCTTTCTTTTTAAATGTTCCACCTTCATTTTGAACCTCATTTGAAATCATTTCATGATGCACATAAGATAAGCAATCCTATTATTTTCTATTACATATTGGCTTGATAAATTTGGTATTATTCATCCAGATTACTCTATTAAAAAATAAATCTTACTGCCTTCTAGTAATGTTGAAGATTGTCATCACAGAATACAGTAAAATAATCTTCTAGAGATGTCTAGAAGTGAATTTTTTTAAAGTGTGTCAAAGTGTGACTATATTTATAAAAAGTTACATCAGATGAAGTATTTGTAAGCTGATAACTATTTTGAAATACTAGTTATGTAAGTGTGTGTGATGAAAGTTAATTTATAATTGTTTATTATCAAAATGTATTTTACTCTATGATATATTTACTTTAGAGAAGCATAGATTAATAAGTGCTGACAAAATATGTTTTAAAAATTCTTTATATTAAAGAAAGGAGAAAAATAACAAATTTTTAATAAATTCCAAATGGTGTAACTTCATGTATTGCTTTATGTAGGCATTAAATTTCTTATTTATTTACATATAGCATTTTTTATTTTTAGAATATTAGACAATTTCAAAGAAATCTTTACATTTTTTCACTTACATGTTGCTAAATGTAATGCTTACATGGACAATAAAATAAAATGACTAAAGTTGATTTATATGCAGAGAACACATATCTTTCCAATGGATCCAAATTTAGGTAAGAATGCAATCCCTTTGAGTCTTATATAAATGTTCACAAGCCATTGCTTCCTTCAATTTTCAGAGAGAAAAGAAAAAAATTATTTCTAGTCTTCTATAAAAATGTTGTCTATCAGCTAGCATTTAGAATGGTACAGAAAAATTCACCAGAAGAGAAATCCATGTCTGTCAGTCAGACTAAAATGGATACTTTGGATATCATAGAGCATCGAAATGAAACAAATGCCAAGCTGATTATAGGAAAAATCAGTAAATTCTTCTGCAACATCTGCTAGAAACTGGTAAGTGTTTGCTGATATGAAGTCTGTGTTCTATATCCAGCCATCACTCAAACAAGTTCTATCCAGTATAAATATCATAAATCAGTGTTCATAGGTGCATACAAATACCAGAAACTTGTGTTATATTTTCAAACAATTGATTTTTTTCTGTATCTGTTTAACAAATATTCATTTTCAGATTCAAAGATATTTATGGAATCATTCTGAACATTTTAATATTATCTAGGCCGGGCTCAGTGGCTCAGCCTGTAATTCCAGCGCTTTGGGAGGTTGAGGTGAGTAGATTGCCTGAGGCTGCATGTTCGAAACCTGCCCGGGAAACTTGGAGAGACCTTATCTCTACAATAAATCAAAAATTAGCCTGGCATGGTGGCGCGTGCCTGTAGTTCCTGCTACTAGGAAGGCTGAGGCAGAAGGATAGCCGGAGTCCAGCAGGGCGAGGCTGTGGTGGCCGGGAGCATGCCACTGCACTCCAGTCTGGGTGATGGAGTGAGACTCCAACTCAAAAAAAAAAAAAAAAAAAAAGATTAACCTAAATTTTTCACCAAACTTTATATTTAACAATAGCAATGAAATTTATATTTGCTTAGCCATAAATAGCTTCCTTGATTCTAGTCTTTAAAGTGTAGAATTGAAAAGCTAAAGGAAAATAAAAAGAGTGAGAACAAACTCATCATTTTAAAATTTAAATGTATTAATTATTATGGGTACATTACAGGTGTATATTTATAGAGTACAAATGATGTTCTAATACAGACATACAACATGTAATAATCACATCAGAGTTATTGAGGTAGCCATCACATCAAGCATTTATTATTTCTTTGTGTTAGCAACATTCAAATCCCACTCTTTTATTTATTTTCAAATATACAGTAAATTATTGTTGACTATTGTGTTACTGAACACTAGCTCTTATTTATTCTAACTATATTTTTGCACCCATTAACCATACTCACTCACCTCTACACGCTGCTATCCCTCCTACTATCTCTAACTTAAGATTTCAATGGCATTGGACAAAGGGGTCTAGGATGACCAACTAGATGCTATCCTCTCCTAATTCTACTTTAAACGCTCTCTGGTCTTTTATTTCACTTCTACAGAAGTTCTTGTTCAATCATATTGCAGAAAAAGACATGTTTTAGAGAGGTTACCTGTATTAATATACATATCTTAATAATAACATATATCTCAGACTGTAGGAGTAAATTAGCTATTGAAATGTACTTGGAACAATGTCTGGCACATATTAAGAGAGAAATGTTACCTATCAATCAACATCACTCTCATTATTATTATCAGAAGAATAATTTGATTAGCAAAGGTGAATTATAGAACTCTGCTTCAGGAATTAAAAAGAAAAAACACTCTGGAATAAGTTCAAATTCAGATGACTGCTCAGTAGAATAACCCATTACTTGACTCCTGAGTGATTGGAGCCCCTGATGGTTTGTTTCTTCCGGGAGAATTATTAGAGAGTGCCCTAGAAAATTATCTAGATTACAGTCACTTTTCTTTTTGGACCTAAAGTTGTCAGTATCCCTATTAATATTGATGGTTAAGATTAATTAATTCACCCATTAAGATAACTCTTGCCGTTGCTTGCTAGTTCAGTAAAGACCTTATTTTCTTATTGAAGAAATCAATATATATACATTAATAAAATATTTCTCACATGAATAACAGACATTCTAAACCAAACTATCACAGTGGAGTAGCTCAGTTTAAAAAAAAAAACAGAACTGTTTTGGGTAGAAAATTTTCAGATGAAATAGTGAAAATCTGATTGTTTTTACTTTTAATTTTTATAAATACATAATACTTGTGCATATTTATGGGGCACGCGATAATCTGATACAAACATACAATGTATAATGCTCAAATCTGGGGAATTGGGATACGCATAACCTTAAACATTTGTGTTTGTGTATGTTGGGAGCATTCTTGGTTCTTATAGGATAGGATGTGTTAGGTCAGACCAGGGGTCTGTGATCTGGTACCACATGTAAGATGCAAAGAATTGCACAGAAATTAGATTGGAATATATAGTTTATTTAAAAAGTAGATGAGAGAGAGAGAGAAGAGAAAGAGAGAGAGAGAGAGAGAGAGACAGAGACAGAGACAGAGAGGAGATTCAACTCCCTAAGATAGGGGAGGGGCCAAAGCTTAGGAAAACATGGTCCAGCCATAGTGCAAAGAGCCACATGACCAGACCATAGCTTAACAAAAGCAATGGCCTTCTTTTTTTATTTAGTGCTTTTTTTTTTAACTCTACCTTATGACTAAAAAAGAAGACACATCATTATGCATTGCTAGTTCACATCACAGGTCTTTAAATTAACCCCTAAACATAGTATTACCCAACAGACATTATTACTAAATTTTCAATATGTCATTCTATATTATTAGGATGATTTCTACCATGTGCTGGGGAATACGATAAGCCCAAAGAAGGAGGTGGGCTTTCTAAAATTTTATTTATTGTATATATAGAGACAATTATAAGAATTCTGAGAGAGAAATTGAGTTAATATTACTAAATATACAAAACAAATTGGTTTAAGTCAGGACTATACAAGAAAAACCTGAATTCAACGTTATCCGCCACTGAACATCATGAGCCTCAACCATCATTAAATATATGCTTGTATAAAGTATTTGCATAAAAACACTACCATTTCAGGGCTTTTTATAATATTGTGTAGGGCATTAAGCAATCCCAAATATGTTGGGACTGGCAGGAAGTAGCAGAAAGAAATCCAAATCCCAAGTAACTCTTTCAAATGACTGTTACTCCAAACATAATCAACCTGCCCGTGTTGTGATGTATTTGTTTTGCTGTGAAAGGGTATTGCAAGATATTATTCCCAGAAATAAAGTTGTTTAATAGTCTGGCAAGTGTTTCCTTCAATAGCAGAATATCTTCATCACTTTTAGTGAGATTAAGTCTATACCTGTGAGTCCATATTTTGTTCCATTCTGAATTATTTGTTGATTTTTTAATAAATTGATTTAGTAAGAAATGAAGAGGAAAGGTAAGGTGAGAGAGGTGACATTCCCAGAGTGAAACATTTTCTGCATTTTATTATTGAATTACTCCATAACCATAAAGGCCTTGAGAATAGTTGCTTGCACTGCAGAGTAGACATCCAATTCCTTCCTTGGTTTGTTTTCACTCAACACAAAATAGTCAGATCAGCCCACCAAATGTGGTTTTTGTGGTTTTTAAAGATTACTACAAAGAATCATATTACTTCCCATATTTTAGAAAAGTTATTTGACATGCCTTATAACACTAGACCATCATAAATTTTTCTGAAATAAAACACCTCATTTTTATGGCATTTACTTTCGTATCTTGTGCCCAAAATAAATATTCTTTTAGTACTATAAGAAAGATGAAACAAAAACTGTATGCCATAATGACCTGTGACATTTTAGACAATTAAATCCCTTTTATTCTAGTTTGTGTCTTGAAGCCAAGGGTTGGATAAAACTAAGTGTGACAGAAATGAACATAGAGAGTTGTCTCTTTCTGCCTTCTGCTTCCAGTATTCTCTAACTATTAGAGTAAGGGAGGAAAATCACACATTTCACAGTTTAATGCTTGTTTATCAAATTCTAGGGCTGTATTGATTTGCTCAAGCAAAGAGGACATGTGAGGAAAAATCATTAAATTTGAAATTGCCAATTAAAATCTCATGTTACCCTATTATTTTTCCCTCAAAACCAACTTGCTTCTTCAGAGTAAAAACAGAAAGTCATATTTTATGTCTTTGATGGTAACCCTAATCTCTATGATTAGCCAGGAGAGAGTAGTGCATTTGATTTACTATTTTGAAAGAAAAAAATGTTTCATTTTGACTACTCATCCTCTAATGATTATTTAAGGATTAAACATGATAAGAGAATTATTCCAGTTCTTTTAAAAATATGCATTTAAAGACCAAGAAAATAATTTTAGATGAGATTAAAAGACTCTCAAGAAAAAGTATGTAGTCTGTGACAAATTAAGCTTCCTCTGAGCAGTGAGCCACAGAGGTATTCACTTTGCTAGGATTTCCTAATTAACTCAGATTTAGGTTCTAATATTTTCTGTCATGTTAATGTCTAAATGCTTTGGTTTTCTAGTATTTAGTTACTCAGAAAAAAATATGGCAGCAGTTCTATTCAGGAATTCTAGGAGCAAGATTTATAGAACATACCTATGATATTTTATGAAATATTTTCTCAGACTTTGCTATCCTGGGAATCCTAGATTTCAATTGAAATCAGAAAGACAATTTAACTGAGGTATCTCCCTACAGAGAACAATTAATCTATGAAAACTTTTTAAAGACCATGAAGTTTTCTCTTTCGTAAATTTCTTAATGACTTTATGAATAAATTGACCTCTGTTTTCTTCAGAAGATGTAGTTCGGGGTAAGAGAGTATCTTAAATTTGATAACTTTACTCAATTTTTAAAAATCTCATATTCTTGAGTTTTTCTTACATTATAATTACAAATTTCTGTCATAGCAAACTTAGTTTCATTGCTCCACTACTAAATCGAAATTTATCAATGACTCAAGAAGAGTGATGATAAACATTCCCATCTGCTTGACCTAGCGCATTGAAAGCAGAATATGAGTATTTGGCAAGTGTACTCAGACTCAAATTCAATCCAAACTAAAATTATGTTCAACTCTAATTTTCTACAATTTTCAGAAATCATTAACTGATATATTTCTTCTGATTATTTTCTAAATTATAAGATTTACAATAATCTTACTGTCCTTATGTGTTTCTGTTCCTAAGCTTGACTTTGTAATTGGTCTACAAATATGTTCTAATCTGGTTTAATCTGGAGAAATGAGAGACAGTATCAGTGGGGCTTGAGTAAAATTGCTTTCCAGTTGCAAGCTGATTTCATTAGGAAAGGCTGCTAAAGACCTTTAGAAAGAGGCCAGGATTGGTAACTCATGTCTGTAATCGCAACACTTGGGGAGGCAGAGGGTAGATAATTGCTTGAGGCTAGTGGTTTGAAACCAGCCTGGGAAACATAGCCAGATATTTTACCTACAAAAAATTATAAATATTAGCAAGGTTTAGCTGAGGTAGAGAACTGCGTTATCCAAAGAGCTAAAGGATGCAGTGAGTTATGACTATACCATCATACTGCACAACAGAGAAAGAATTTATCTTAAAAAATAAATAAACCCTCAGAAAGGAGAGGGAGAAATAACTTTGCAAGCTTGGGAGAATCTTCATCATAAGATAACTTTCATGAAAGAAGTGACTGTTCTCTTTAGAATCTAGAACAGGATGTTACACATAATGCTCATAAAAGCACTCAATAAAGATTCACTAAATGAATGAATAAGTCTAAACCTTCAGATTGCTCCCTGACTTTTTTTCAATCAATTCTCAAATGTTCATACATGATGTCTAGAAGGATATGAATTTAAGTGATATTGAAATTCTACAACAAAAGATTTGAAATTTGAATTTTGGTCAATTATTTTAATTGTGTGGTTGAAAGAATTAAAACATTCTTTCAGCATAATTCTAGATGCTATCTGGAATTTAATCCATTGAAAAACCTAAAAATGTTAATCTTTCATACTCTTTATTTAAACAGAATATTTGAGAGAATCATCCTTCCCCCAGAGTCTTTGAAATACTACTGTAATCTATCATTCACTCATTATTCATTGTATATATCTTATTTATCTATTCAATACAAAATACTTTTTGAGAATGCATTCTATTTCAGATGTTTTTCTAGACTAAAGAGAAAACAGTGAACAAAACAGATAATATTTCTATCGTATAGCACTAACATTAATAAAATGAGACAAGCAATAAATAAACTGGATGAATATATGACATGTTCAATGATGATGGGTACTATGAGAAGGAAAAAGGTAGTATAAAGGGGTCTAGAGAAAGATGACAAGGAGAATGGGTTATTACTCATTGCTTATTCTTTCCTAAAAGGAGTCCATTTTTCCAGGTGATGTCAGGAGAACATTTGATGAATTTTATCACTGATAAATACTCCCATCCACTTGACCTAGTACATTGAAAGCAGAATATGAGTATCTGGCAAGTGTATTCAGATTCAAATTCAATTCAAACTAAAAATATGATTGACTCTAATTTTCTACAGTTTTCAGAAATCATTAACTAATATACTTTTTACGAGTTTTTTCTAAATTATAAGATTTACAATAATCTTACAGTCCTTATGTGTGAACATTTTCTGTTCCTAAACTTGACTTTGTAATTGATTTACAAATATGTTCTAATCTGGTTAAATTTGGAGAAATGAGAGACAGTATGAATTGGGCTTGAGTAATATTGCTTTCCAATTGCAAGCTGATTTCATTAGGAAAGGTTGTTAAAGACCTTTAGAAAGAGATCAGGAGTGGTGACTCATGCCTGTAATTTCAACACTTGGGAAGGCAGAGATTAGATAATCGCTTGAGGCTAGTGGTTTGATACCAGCATGGGAATCAAAGCAAGATCTTTGTACTGCCATAAGGTCATCCTTTATTTTTAACAGGATCATCACTGTTCTTTTTTTTTTTTTTTTTTTTTTTTTTGAGTTGGAGTCTCACTCTGTTGCCCGGACTGGAGTGCAGTGGCCGCTCCCGGCCACCGCAGCCTCGACCTGCTGGGCTCCGGCGATCCTTCCGCCTCAGCCTTCCGAGTAGCCGGAATTACAGGCATGCGCCTCCACGCCCAGCTGATTTTTTGATTTATTGTAGAGATGAGGTCTCGCCGCCCAGGCGGGTCTCGAACCCGCGGGCTCAGGCAATCCACTCACCTCAGCCTCCCAAAGGCGTGGGATTACAGGCTGAGCCACCGAGCCCGGCCATCACTGTTCTTAATCTTACCAGTCCAAATACTTTCTCCCAGTCGTGTTCAGATAGTCTACTCTTTGTCTATAATCACTGCAAGCATAGTTGTTCTATCATTCAAGTTTTGATATTGAACATGTATGGAATAAACAAATTGCCAAATTCACATAGGAAAAGAAAAGTATTAGAAAGTATTAAGTAGAAAATGAAAGTCCAAGATTGTTCAAGAAATAAGAATGTGGTGTGGTTACATAATCAAGGAAAATACCTAAAATCATGGTACATAATTAGTTCAGTGTCAATCCTCTCAGGGCAAAAATACACTGCATTTTCTATGACTACTGCACAGTTGCAGGATACTAGATGCTGAAGCCAAAACTTTTGCAACCACTACTTCTGAAAATTATTGCCACTATCACAACTCTTGCCAAAACTTGAATCATTGACTTCTGAGTCAGTGACTGGGATGTGTGCTGATATTAAAACATGACTGTGACCTAGGTTCAAGAAAGCTCAAAACTGCTGACTATCTTGCTCAGGTTTAGTTAGGGGAATAGAATCTAACCAAGATATTTCATCAGAAAGTTATATATACAGGGCATTAGAGACTTACCAGAGGGCTTGAAATGGATTTCAATAACTAGGAAAGGTGCTATTAGAAATGCAGAAATTATAGCAAACCAACATTAATTATCTCAGTTACCTGATACAATAAAATGATCCATTCATGGAAGAAGACCACATGCTTCTAGAAAAATGTACCATTAGATATCTTCCAAACCCCATAAGATTTCTATCACAGCCAAAGCAATAATGACTTCTACTTCTATTTTGGTTTCCTAATTTCAAGTGATTGAATCTTATTGGTGAAATCTAACTCAGAGTCTTGCTATAAATGATGTAGGGAAGATAGTTCTGAAGCTTCCAGACATTTTCATAAGGAGAGAACATAGAAGGAGGCGGGACTGGAACTAAGATAACAAGAGGCAATTCGGTGCATTTATTTCATCAGTCTTTCCAGAATCTAGTCACAGACAAAAGTACTCTCCCTATACCCATGCTTATGCTAAAAAATGTAATTATACAATGACTGCTATAATGAGACCATAAAAAACTTTTAAAATTTAGGAAAATATTACTGGAAAATAAAAGGTTAGAAATAAACTGGTAGATCTAAAAAAGAAATGGATAAAAGTACAAAGGCGTTATAGAATTTAGGTGACTATGAAAGCTGCAGAAAAGAACACAAAACTGTTAATATGAAAAGAAGGGTAAAAGGTATGATGATGAATAGTGAAAGAAAGGAAATGAAAATTAATAAAGTATTAAATAAATTCTGAGATAAATAGTTGAAATAGAAGACAGGAAAGGAAATACAACTGTTATCTAATAGTTATTTTTGAGAAAATAATTAAAATAGATTAAAAAATGAAAAATTGAGGAGAAAAAATACAGAAAATAATAAATATCCATGCCAAGTAAACGGTTATATCTTTTCCAAAGAAAGAAATAGATTTGGGCATAGAATAATCAACAGGAAACATCTCTTGTTAAAGGTACTGAAAATCTAATATAAGTAAGTAATATTTAATGCAGACAGGCAAATTGTTATAGTCATCTTTATGGGAAATGTGAGACTTATATCCAACTACTCCATTACAACATTCAATGACAGAAATAGTAACAAATAAGATGTTTTCCAAGATATTTTGTAGTAAACAAACTATCATCCAAGAAAAATAGTAGCAGAAATTTATAAGAATTAGTTTCCACAGCCCTTCCTTTGGAAAATACTAAATACTGATCTTCATTAAAGAGAAAATTGAAGTTGTTTTTCCAAAACACCTGGTGGTGACCATTGAATCTATTCCTGTAAGAATAACAAACAAAATATTGTTACAAACAAGAGCAATAATGATCTAAACTTACATATGTAGAAATAATTTCTAAATATAAATACAACATGAAGCAATACATGGAGATATATGTGATTTGTTAAAAATTATTTCTTTACATGTGTGATATGTGAAAACATATCATCTAAATTATTACTGAAACACCTTAAAAATGGCATAAACAAATATAGCAAATATCATGGTTTGCATAGTAAGTTTCTAAATGATGAAAAAGCCCTTTCCCCTATATCAATCCATAGATATAGTGTAAAACCCCAAAATAATAATAGTGTTCTGAAAGAAAGAGATGAAACACAGAGACTTGTTTTATTTTTTTATTAAAATGTATTTTATTATAAATATATGGGGTACAAATCAGGGTTAGGTATAGGTTAGGTATATAAATAGTCTACATGCAGGTGAGGTTTGGGCCTCCAACTGGCCCTCATTTCCCTGGTTGAGGTTCAGGTACCCTTAGTGTTGTTACTTGTCCCCCACCCCTCCCTTGGCCGTGTCCTGCCGCTGCCAATCCCTCTCTTGCAATATTGTGATAAATGTTCAGGACCCATTTCTGAGCAACAACATGTGGTATACAGTTCTCCGTTGCTGCAAAGTCCATAATTTTGTCCTTCTTTATATCTGCCTGTATAAGTACCACATGTTCTTTATGCAGTCAACTTTTGATGGGCAAGAGGGTTGGTTCCATGTTTTTGCTGTTGTGAATAGTGCTACAATAAACATGCATGTGCAAGTATCATTTTTTTTTTTTTGTAGAATTATTTGAGTTCCTCTGGGTATATTTCCAGGAGGGAGAGTGCTGGGTTGCATGAAAGGTCAGTTCTAGTTCTTTAAAGAATCACCACACTGTTGTCCATAGAGGTTGAACTAGTTTGCACTCCCATCAACAGGGCAGAAGCGTTCCCTTTTATCCACACTCTCGCCAGCATCTGTTTTTTATTTGTTAATGATGGTCATCATTGTTGGAGGATGTGGTTTTGATTTACATTTATCTGATGATAAGTGAGGCTGAGCATTTTTCATGTATCTGTTGGCTGCTTGAATGTCTTCTTTTGGGAACTATCTACTCATGTCTTTTGCCCATTTTTTAATAGGGTCTTTTTTTTTCCATTCTGCTCGTTTGAGTTCCTTTGTAGATCCTGGATACTACACCTTTGTCAGATATACAGTTAGCAAATATTTTTTTCCCATTCTGTGGGTTGTCTACCCACTCTCTTGATGGTTTATTTACTGTGAAAAAGCTTTTCAGTTTGATGAGGTCCTACTTGTCAATCTTATCTTTTTGGCATATGCTTCTGGGGTTATGATCAATAATTGGTTGCTTATTCCAATGTACATGGGGGTGTCTCCTGTGTTTTCTCCTAAGACTCTTATTCTTTATCTTTGATCCATTCAGAGTTGACTCTTGTATGTGGTGATGTCGGGGTCCTGTTTCATTCTTCTGCATGTAGTTAGCCAGTTTTCCCAGCACCATTTACTGAATAGATTCTCCTTTCTCCAGTGGTTGTTGGTGGAGGATTAGTCGAAGATGAGTTGTTTTAAAAATTGATGTTTTGCTTGCAAAATATCTATCCTGTTTCATTGTTCTATATGCCTGTTCTTGTACCAATACCAAGCTGTTTTGATTATTTTAGCCTTGTAGTAAATTTTAAAGTCTGGAAATGTGACACTTCCCACTTTGCTTCTTTTGCTGAGGATTGTTTTGGGTACTCGTGGTCATTTATATTTCCATATTAATTTCGGTATTGTTTTTTCCAGGTCTGAAAAGAATGATGCTGGTAATTTGATGGGTATTGCATTGAATCTGTAGATTACCTTGGATCAGATGGAAAGCTTGACAGTACTGATTCTTCCAAACTATGAGCATGGAAAGTTTTTTCGCTTGTGTTCTCTTTGATTTTTTTGAGCAGTTTTTATAGTTCTTGTTGCAAGTGTCTTTCACTTCTTTGGTCAGAAAGATGCCAAGATATAATTTTCATGTTGCTATTGTGAATGGTATTATGCCTTTTCTTTGGTTCTCTACCTGGTTCTATTACTGGTGTATAGAAATGCCATTGTCTTTTGCACATTGATTTTGTATCCCAAAACATTACCAAAGGCATTTATCAGTGCAAGTAGGTTTCTGGTTGACTCTCTTGGATTTTCAAGGTATAGGATCATATTGCTCACAAAGAAGGATAGCTTAACTTCCTCTTTTCTTGTTTGGAGAACCCTGAATTTCTTTTCTTGCTTTATTGCTCTAACAATGACTTCCAACCCTATGTTGAACAGTAGGAGTGAGAGAATGCTTCTTCTAACTTCTGTTCATTGAGCAGTATGTTTGCTGTGGGTTTATCATAGATGGCTCTTACTATTTTGAGGAATGGTCTTTCTATGCCTAGATGCTCAAGGGTTTTATCAAGAAGGGATGCTGGATTTTGTCAAAAGCTTTTTCTGTGTCTAGTGATATGATCATGTGGTTCTTGTTTTTACATCTATTATTGTATTGAATTATGATTATAGTCTTTTGAACGTTGAATCAGCCCTGTATCACAGGAATGACGCCAACTTGGTTATGGCGGATAATTTTTGAGATGTGTTTTTGGATTCTATTTTCTAGAATTTTACTGCTAATTTTTGCATCTTTGTTCATCAAGAAGATTGATCTATATTTCTCTTTTTTTAAGCCCAGTCTTTACCAGGTTTGAGTATCAGTGTAATATTAGCTTCATAAAATAATTTGGGGAAAGTTCCATTTTTCTCAATTTCCCATAATACTTTCGATAGGATTGGTATCAGGTATCATCCTTCTTGTATGTTGTGTATAATTCTGCTGGAAAGCCATCTGGTCTTTAAAACTCATATGAAATATTTCTAGCTATCAGGCAAATTATAATATCTCCTGATGTTCTTATGTATTATTCAAACATTCTTTAAACTTTTATAAATTATATGCAGTGAATATTTTTTCAAAAAGGTTAAAATTGTCTCTATGTCTCTCCATATGATCTTCCAATTACCTCATTATAGAAATTATAGTGCAATCAATCTTTTCTTTACACTGATTTAAAGTAAACCACTATGCACACATTTTATCACAGACTTGTACATATTTCCAAATTTTGACTTTGTTTTGTAAATCTGTGCATTGTTATAGTATGCTTCAATGTCTGGTAAGCTTAACTCCCTCTGCCCTCCTATCATTATTGTATGTTTGAGAAATTACTAATATCATTGATTTATTCTTTTATATGAGTTTTAATTTCTAAAACATACAGTAAATTAAGACTTATTCTCTGTCTTAAATCCATCTCTAATATTGAAATAATTTTAATTTTATTTGTAAGTTCCACAGTAAAAGAAAAGAAGTATAACTTCTATTTGCAAGGTTTTCTTAAGAAATTAAATTTTATGACGTGGAAATACTAATTGAAATAAATAAAAAGTCTTATATAGTTAGTCACTATATTTCTCATCTATATATTGATTTTCAAAGTTTTGAAATACCTATTATACTACATAAATATATTGATAAGACAAACCATATGCTTTGCACCTTTAAATGTTAAGATAATATATACATTTAAATATATATATAATTTAAATATATATAAATATAATATATAATTTAAATGTTAAGATAATATGTTAAAATATGATATGTTAATATGATATGTTAATAAGATAAAATGTTAAGATAATATATACAATAATTTTATAGTGCATTTCTCAGTTGTAGTTCAACATTACAGTCACATATAATTAATTTTTGGTTTATCTATATACCAGTTTTGGACACAAATAATATACACTAGATAATAAAAATAACTGTTTAAGAACTACTACTACCATGATCAAATTAAAAGAAAACAAGTGTTTCACACACTGAAATAATTCAACAAGCGACTGAGTAAAAAGATACATATAAATCAATGGTCATGTCATCTGTAAACAGAGGTGTTTTTACACCTTCCTTTTTTGGTTTGTATGTTTTTTGTTTATATTTCTAGTCTAGATGTTCTGGCCAGGACTTTCAGTACTATGTTGGATAGAATTGGCAAAACTAGGCATCCTAGAATTATTCCTGATCTTACAGGAAAATCTTTCTATTTTCACTATTTCACCATGATGTTGGCTTTAGGGTTGTCCTAATTGACCATTATTATTTTGAAGTACATTCCTTATGTTTCTAGTTTATCAAGAATTTTTTTTATCATTTTTGTCAATTTTTTTCTACAACTACTGAGATGATTTTAATGTTTATTTAATGTTTATTGTGTGATTTTAATCTTTATTCTGTTAATGTGATGTATCATGTTAATTGATATTTCCAAGTTGAACTATACTTACAGCATAGGGATAAACCTCATTTGATTGAATTATATGATCCATTTAATGTGCTGGTGAATTCTATTTGCTCTTATTTTATTGAGAATTTTTGCATCTGATTTTACCAGGAATATTTGCCTGTAGTTTTCTTCGCTTGTAGTCTCTTTGTCTGGTTTTGACATCAATGCAATACTGGTCTCATAAAATGAATTTAGAAAACTTTCTTCCTCTTCAAATTTTTGGGAGAGTTTGGGATGGTTTGACAATTTTTCTTTAAATGTTTGGTAGAATTTATCAGTCAAGCAATTGGGTTCTGGGCTCTTCTTGGTTGTGAGGTTGTGAGTTTTTTTGATTACTGTGTTAATCTCTGTATGAGTTATAGATGTGCTATAATTTTTTTGTTTCTCTATAATGTAGTCTTCATAGGTTGCATGTTTTTAGAAACATAATCTTTTTTTTCTAGGTTTTCCAATTTGTTGATATATAAGTATTCATGGTAGTCTCTTCTAATCCTTTGTATTTTTTTGTTTTAAGTTGTAATGCCTCCCTTTTAATTTCTGATTTTAACTGAGTTTTCCAATCTTCTTTTTTCTTAGTTAGTCTAGCTAATGTGTTGTTCAAAATTATCTGTTTGCAGATGACATGATCTTATATGTAGGAAACCCAAAAGACATCTTTACACACACACAAAACTGTTAGAACTAATACACAAAACCAGTAAAGTTTCAGGACACAAAATTAACAAAGAAATATCAATCACATTTCCATACACTAATACTGAATTACTCAAAATGTAAAAAAAAAACACTATTTTATTCATAACAGCATCAAAAATAATAGACTATTTGGTCATTAACTTTACCAAAGAGGTAAAAGACTTAAGCACTAACAAATGCAAAACACTGATAGTCTCTGAAAGAAATGGTGTTTGGAAAATTGAATATCCACATGCCAATGAATAAAACTGGACCCTTATCATACACCATGTGCAAAATTAATTTAAAGTAGATTAAATGCTTAAGCATAATACCTGCAACTGTGAAACATCTAAAAGAAAACACAGTGCAGGGAGGTGGGATGGACAGTAGTGGAAATCTGCCTGGGGAGGGAGGGCATACCTCATCAACAAGGGTACCTGCACAGTGAATATTTGTATACCTAACCCTGAAATGTATCCCACAATTTTAAAATAAAAAAACTTTAAGAGTTATAAAAAAAAAAGAAAACACAGTAAAAACTTCATGACATTGAGCTTGGCAATGATTTATTAAATATGAGACCAAAAGCACAAGAAGCAAAAGCAAAAACAAAGCAGTGAAACCACATCAACAAACAGAGTAAAACAGCAATTTATAGAATGAGGAAAAATATTTGCAAATAATATATCTGATAAGGGGTTAATATATAATGAATGTCTACAGTGCAATAGTAAAAATAAACAAAAATACAAATAACCCCCCAAAATGTAAAAATACATAAAAATGTATCCACAGAGGACATATAAATGGCCAACAATATATTGTAAAGATATTCAACATCACTAATCACTAAGGAAATGCAAATCAAGCCTACAATGATATATTATCTTACCCATGTTAGATTAGTCATAAAAACAAGATAACAAGAGAATTTGGAGAATTGGATTCCTTGTGTACTATTAGTAGCAACTAATGAGTTTGTCATGTTTGTTTTTGGCATGGCAACACCGCAGTGTTGGGAGTTTGTTGATTGTCATTTGGAATGATAATGTTGTGTTTGTGAATACACCTTGCATTTTGTAGATTTGAAGAATGTTAGTGCTATTTGTGGGCTAAAGAAAATGGAAAGTCAAGTGGAAAAAAATGAACACTTCTGACTTATTCTTCTGTTTGAGTTTAACAGAGGCATAAAGGTAGCAGAGATGGCTCAAAATATTTGTGCAATGTACAGGGAGAATGCCAATGGGGAAAGCATGACAAGAAAATGGTTTTGTTGTTTCAAAGAGAGTCACTTTGATCTGAGTGATTCTCCACGTTAAGGAAGACCATCAGACTTTGATGAAGTCTTTAAACTCTAATCCATGATGACTCATATCAGTCAACCTGAGAATTGGTAACATTTGCATTCCAAGGACAAGCAAAAAATGCTATGAACTTATGCATTGACCCAATAAATGGTGCAAATAACATAGAAATCAATATGGAGGTTTCTCAAAAAAATTAAAAATAGGATTATCATATAATCAACATTCATCCTTCTGATTATTCATTCAAAATAATTAAAATAAGAGTCTTGAAGACATCTGTGATCCTCCATAAATATTGCAGAATTATTCATAATGGCCAAGATGTGGAAGCAATGAATACCTATCAATAGAGAAATGGATAAAGAAAAGGTGGTATACACATATTTGGAATATTGCTGAGATTGAAAGAGAAGGAAGTACTGAAATATGTAACAATATGGAGGAGACTTGACGGTATTATGCTAAGTGAAATTAGCTAATCACAGAAGGAAAGTACTGCATGATTCTGTTTATGTAATGTATTTAAAATAGTCAAACTCATGGAAGCAAAAAATAGAATGACAAAGCCTGGAGGAGAGAAACAAATTTCTAAGTTTCTAATTAACTTGTATATAATTTTAATTATGCAAGATGAATTAGTTCTAGAGATCTGTTGTACAACATTGCACTTCTACTTACCAACACTGTACTTTACATTTTAAAATTTGTTATGAGATTAGATCTCATGTTATTTCTTTTTGCCACAATAAAAACTAAAACAACAAAAATCAATGATCGCATATAAAAAATAAAAACCTGTTAGTGAATAAGACCCAGATACATCACATTTTCAAATAATAAATAAGCTCATCTTTTTCTAACTTATCCTGAGATCAGTTTATTCCATTTGTTCTCAGAGGTTCTTAAATGGTTTCATTTTAAAGAATATTTGTAAATTACTGTGTTACTAAAAAAATGCAAATTTTAAGCCCAGTCCACTTTTACCTTTAGGAAAATAATTCTTTGAAACATATTAATGAAACCTTGAAGGATTCAGAAGCCAAAGGTTGGAAATGCTTCACTAGACTGTGTGTAACTGTGTTTTCTTCACTGCTGTGTTTGTAGAGTTTAGTATTGAGCCTCCCATCTGCCAGACACCGAATAAATACATGAAAAATACATGAATGACTGAAGAAGAGAATAAAGAAATGAAGCCTCACCAACATGACTTGACACACAACAAGCTCCAATTATTTATATGATAAATGCCATAAGAAGCAGCAGCTTTTTCTAAGAATAATGTTATTTTCAGTTATAGAATTTTAAGTTTTAACATATTCCTAAATATTCTCTATATAAATCCTAAATTCTCAGTCCAGTAATGAAGCAAATGATGTCTTAAGCTTTTAAGAAATTTTCTGAATGAAATAAAGCTTATGTTTGACAATATCAGAACTGCCACCCAAGTTTTCATGACATCTTTTAAACTTAAAATTCTTTATATATTTTTAAAGACAATTACTCAACAAGTATTTTGAAAAGAATACATTTTATGTAGATATAGATTATATTATTCAGTACAGTTTCAATTTATATCTATTTCTATCGCTGTCCTCAACGTTATCTGTTTTTTTCTGCTTCTTTTTGTCATCTTATATAACAAAACAATTAACGTTAAAATGTAGACCACAACATTCCTCCTGTTGATTCATAATATTGATTATGTTTCATTCTTCATACACTAAGGAATTAAAAAGTGGAAAAGAAGTTTTGTTTTGTTTTTCTTGTAATCCCAGTTTTCTTGAATGATGGATACGGTGTCATTCTCTATCGATTAATGAAGGCCTTAACAAGAATTTATATTATGCTTTGTTAATGTGTATTTCAAATACTCAATCTGACGTTATATGGTATAGGATATGTCTTTAAGTTATTTACTGAACATTGTTTATGTTATTCAGAGTGAAATGTGCTTTCTTTATATCACATAGACTATTCCAAAGAAAAAATTTTGATATAGACACCTGTTATAAAATTAAGTTTCAGAAATAGCATGAATTAATGACTAGAAAATTTTAAATGAGATTATGCATTTTTCTAATGGGGTCTTATTAATGGATTTGGTATGATTTTTATGATAATAATATCTCCAGAAGTATACAGAATTTAGAAATAAGAGGAATCAATTTAATGACAAATAAATGAAATAAAAGGATAAAACAGTTTCTAAATGGTTCATACTGTTCCTTAATTTTTCTTTTTTTATAAATAGAAAATTGCATATTATCCCTAATAGTCCAAAGTCAATGGAGAGACATTGACAATAGGACATAAGAATAAGCCAACCAAAATGGACATGTAAGCATCATTAATGACCCTCATTTTTCTCATATATACACATTACATTAAAAATACTAAATTATACAAGTTGACCAGGAAGAGTGGCTTACATCTGTAATCCTAGCACTTTGGGAGGCTAAGGCCTGAGAATCACTTGAGCCCAGGAACTTGAGACTAGCCTCAGCAACACAGCAAAACCCTGTCTCTACAAAAAAAAAAAAAAAATAATTAGCTGACCATAGTGGTGTGCACTTGTAGTCCTAGTTACTTTGGAGGCTGAGGCAGGAGAATTGTTTGATGTTTGAACCCTGGAGTTGGAGGTTACAGTGAGTTATGGTCATAAACTGAACTCCAGCCTGGGCTACAGAGTAAGATGCAACTCCACACCTCCTTCAAATAAACAAGCAAACAAAAAACAAACAAAAAAAAGTATATGCATTAAGAAAACAGCAGCTTACATGATATTAAAAGATGACACACAAGAAGAAATATTATAATCAAATTTAAAATTACATTTATTTTTCTTGCATCTTTGCATTTTGCTTCTATTCTCCAATATTGCAGGTAATAATTCTGTTTTTTCCCTTGAAAAGTAATTACAACTTGCATATTGTTTTCATCAGGAAAGAGTTGTTGTATATCTCCTTTTTAGCTATGATAACCAGATATAATCCAGTAAGTTTATTCTCCTTCGTGTTTAGGTAGTACTGACTCAAATCTTCAAATTACATTTTACATGGAGCCATCTTCAGGATTTCTGCAGATGTGCTGGAATATTTGTTCTCTTGCTTACTTTTATCTGTATCTCTTCTGTTTTATATATTGTTGATGTGATCCACAATTCAGCTTCTTCATTAATTTCCTCATGCTTTGGTCATCTACATGTGATCATGTACAATATGCTACATTTATTAAGAGAGCCTACCGTGTGCATAACACAGACTACTCGATCATGCCAAATGTTGGTAAGGATGTGGAGATTCATAAGGATGTGGAGGCTTTGAATATTGCTGGGGAAGTTTGTCTAGTAGAGCAGTTTTGAGGAGCGTTCTTGCCCGAATGGAGTTGTACTCCTCTTGTCTCTTTGCAAGTGTTGCTCCTATCTTGTAGAAATATTTCAAATTGTCCTGTTAGGATTAGCTTAACTCTCTCTTTGTCCATATATATTTATTTTCTTTTTCTTCTTTCTTTCTTTCTTTTTTTTTTTTTTGACTTGTCCTCTAACTCATACCTTCAAGCTTTCATTTTCTAAGAGTCTGACTGGCACTTTGCCAAAGGAAAGGAATTCTTTCGTCTTTTTTTTTCTTTTTTGCAAGTGATAAATATCACCTATTGATCAATGGATTACCAATAAAAAGATTTACACTATCTTTTTTATACTTAGCAAGTTCATAGTCTTCAGAAAACAACAAACAAAACCAAACTGCAGTTTTTACCCCCTAAATGGTTACATTTTCCTCTCACTTGAAAATATAAAAATATAAATGACCATGTACAGAGTTGCACTACTGAATTTATTTGAGTGGTTCGGTTTTAGTATTTGACTTGAAAAAAATAGAAAGTTATTAGTTTGAAATTAGAACAGCTATCACACTAGGGGAAACAAACTAAAAAAAGAAAACATTCAAATGACTAAAAATAACTCAGTTGCAAAAGTACAATTTACAGTATCACATATCACAGAAAAATAAAAGTACTAAATGTCTTTCCTTCTAGATAAAAAAAGATTGTTTTTCCCCAGGAAGCAAAAAATGGCAACTAATGATTTGAGAATAAAAGAAAACAAACTGTATTCACCACAGCAGTGTCTAAATAAGTGACCTACACAGCACAAAACTTTCTCATATATCATCACATACAGTTAAATTACTTTTCCCTCAGTTACATAATACGCTTCTTAAAACAATCTCCCTTTAGAAAACCATATTAGTTGTCTATTTATTCTTACTATGAAGTTATTGATTGCATTTGTATAGGTCACACAAGTTTAATTGGCACAGTTTACTTAAGAATAAAACAAAATAAGTCACTCTTATTTACAAGTATTTATATGTTTTCAAAGAATAATCCCAGATTCTTAATTCATTAAAGCAAATTTTCTCCCATCAGCAGTCAAGCTTTTTAAATGATCACTAAGTGTTCACCTGAAGATTATCAATGCTATAGCGAGTACAATTTTGTTTTGAAGAGTCATGTCCACTTTATAAGATATAATTTGTACTGAAGAGTTTTTGAAAAGACAACCTACATACATATGGTTAATTTGCCTCAAATAACTTCTTAGAAATACAGTATAATCATTTAAGAACCACGACAGAGTTGTGGCTCAAATTTCAACAAAGATTTTCTTGAGACCCAGTACAAAGTCTATGGGCTCAAGACCTTATGCCAAAGTGACATCAGTATGAGATTTGATTGTAAGACTCTACCTCCTTAAAAAAAAAAAAAAAGCACACTTGGTTATACGTAGCTTTTAACCTTGAGCTAGAGCTGTGCCACAAACCCCCCCACTCTCGCAAACTGAAGTCAGCCATGTGGAGATATGTGCATTCTCTGAGGACTGCTTAGAATCCTTGGTTTCCCAATTTTGATGGAAATCTAACAGACTTTCAGAAGTCCGAACTTTACAAATTCCACTTCCGTCCAGTAGTGACAGGCCACAGATCCCAAAGTATGCATGCAAAGCATCTGGATGACTGTCTGGCCATTTGGCAAATCCTCCCGTACAAGGAGATCTTGAATTGATAAGATGCAATTTCTCTTTTTTCTCAAAGTTAGTGTATTGAAAATTTTCAGAAGCTTTAGTGTTCCAAAAAGAATAGCAGGTGTCTACAGGCTTACCGGGTCTTCCATGATAACCATTTTGGGTCTCATTATACACCACCTCTTTATCCTGTTCAAACCTTTTTCTGAAAAAGAACTTTTGGTTTCCCTATCAGACATAATGAAACAATGCCACAAAAAGTAGATCCTCCTCTCATCTCCCAGTTGAAGTACTCTCAAGCCCGCTAACCGAGTTTCTTTATTTACTCGCTGAAGGCATCTCCAAGAACTACGCATGAATAGTAAGTCATCTCCAAGAACAAAAAGCATGAAAGGTCAATGCTGGTCATTGCTTTGTGACCACTGCCATGTGGATGAGCAGTTCCAGGATTCTTTGATGGAGTGAATGGAGTGGGATACCTAGGTATGATGAGACTTGGAAACTACAGCAGTTGAGGTTTGATCTCACTGTTTTCTGTGGGAAGGACTTGCAAGAGTAAATCCACCCTATTATGTTGTCTTTGTTCACCATATCTAAGGAATGTAACATATCCTGTCTGGAGAATGCAAAAAATGTGGTCATCAATCTGCTGGTCTCAAGGGAAGAATAGTACCTCAGCAAGACCTAGAGGCAGGGCTGGAAGAACAGCACGTGTAGGTCCTGCAGGATATCCAGCTGCTTCTCCGTCACTTCTCCCTACTAGCCTCTCCCGCTGGAATTCTTTCTTAACCGATGATGTCTCAGCTGTCAAGAAAAATAAAAATTTACTATTTTGAAGCTATTCTTTAAAAACAATTCTTCTGTAACCTTCTGAAAAGTTCATTTCCAAGGAATTAAATGTAATTGCTATACACAAAAACATAATTATATATAAACAAAAATATATAAATATATGCATAATTCTATAAGCATATATTATATTAAAATATAGAATTACAAGAGAAACCATGACTCAGAAATAGATTTAAATAGAATACAGTCTATTGACTTAAATAGAATACAGTCTATTTAAATAGAATACAGTCTATTGACTTAAAATTTATAGTAGTCTTCTTTTTTAAAATAAAAAAGTAAGGCCGGATACAGTGGCTCATGCCTGCTATCCCAGCACTTTGAGAGACTGAGGTGGGAGGATTGCTTGAGGTCAGGAGTTTGAGACAGCCTGGGTAACATAGTAAGACCTCTTCTCTACAAAAAAATTTTTTAAAAATCAACTAGGTTTGGTGGTGTATGCCTGTAGTCCTAGCTACTTGAGTGACTAAAACGGGAGGATTGCTTGATCAAAAGATCTCCTGGTTTCTTCATAAATCGTGCTTCATCTTCCTCCTACACATTTAACAGAAAGAACTACAGAATGCGACTAAATTAGCTATAAGGACCAGAGAGGTTTCTTCCCTCATGGAGAGAAAAGCACAGTAAGGTAAATCACAAATTCCTTCGATGCCTTGTTACCGGCTGCAAAGGTTAAATCACTTAGATTTACCCAGCTTGGTCTCCAGGGTTATCCAGGTTCTCAGGAAAGCAATAGTACACTGACCAAGTTGATTAGACTAGGGGTTTTCAAAACTCCCTGAGACTTTGAGTA
Source organism: Cephalopachus bancanus (assembly GCA_027257055.1). NCBI lineage: Eukaryota > Metazoa > Chordata > Mammalia > Primates > Tarsiidae > Cephalopachus > Cephalopachus bancanus. The sequence goes on along the minus strand of JAPVLO010000312.1, from coordinate 2,824,949 downwards.
AACTATAAAATAATGCTATATCTTTTTTTTTCCTTGTTTTTTTTTGATCAGTGCTACTTCAACTTTAATGTTCAAATCTTTGGGGATCTTGTCAAAATGTAGATTCTGATACAGTAAATAGATGAGTTGGCAAGTGATATGTTTCTAACAAGCTCCCAGGTGATGCTGACACTGTCAGTCTGTAGGCCACACACTAATGTAGATAGGTTTTAATAAAAGTTAGCTAGATACACATATTAGGTAATGATGGAGCTTCCTATGTGGGTTTAGAGCTTACTTTAAAATTATGCATTTTGTTTTCCTCTTTATGCATTGTGTTTTCAGGTAGTTAATGCCTCTTAAACTTTATTTTGAGATAATTAGATACACAGGGAATTGTCAAGGTAGTACAAAGAGGACCCAGGTATGCCAGACCAGTTTCTTGATTTAACTTACACAATTTTAGTACAATATCAAAACCAGGAGGTTGACATTAATACAATGTGTATACATAAGTACATGTCATTTTATCACGTGCAGATTCATGTAGTGACCACTGTAATCATAACACAGAAATATTATTCTTTCCTGCAAAACTTACTGTTGTGACATCACTTTACAGTTAAGAACTATCCAATCCTCTAATGCTCTGTGATTTTTAAACTCTGACAACCACTAAACTGTTAACCATCTCCGTAATGTTGACATTTAAAGAGTGTTATATAAATGAATTAATTCAATATGTAACCTTTTGGGATTGGCTTTTTTTTTTTTCCACTAAAAATAATTCACTGGAGATACATGGCATGGATGTACCACCTTTTTTTTTTTTTTTCTTTATTTTTGGTCATTCGTCTGTTGAGGGGCCACTTGGTTATTTATAGCTTTGGGCTATTACAAATAAAACTATTGTGAATAATTGTGTATCAGTTTTCCTTTGCGTGTTTTGTTTTTTTTTCTTCTGAGACAAATGTATAGGAGTGCAATTATAGGGTCATATGGTTTAAGTGTACATTTAGTTTATTTTAGAAACTTCTAAGCTGTTTTCCAGAGTAGATATATCATTTTACCATCCCACCAGCAGCATACAAGTGATCTATTTTCTCTTCATCCTTTAAAACATTTCATGGTGTAACAGTTTTTATTTTTTATTATTTTTTATTTTTATTTTTAATTTTTTGAGTTGGAGTCTCACTCTGTCGCCATCCCGTGCCTTTGGCAGGCTGAGGTGAGTAGATTGCCTGAGCCCGCGGGTGTTGCAGTTTTTAAGCTGGTCCATAAATGTGTAGTGATATCATAATAGTCTCAAATTACATATTCATAATACTAATATTGTTTAACATATTTCCATGTGTATATTTACCTTTTGTACATCTTTTTAGGTAAAACATCTTTTCTTGTCTTTTGTTCGTATTTAATTGGATCAATTGGTTATTTTTTTAATGGCTGAATATTGAGAGTTCTTATTCTACATGCCAGTTCTTTGTTAGATACTGGGTTTGCAAATATTTTTCTTCAATCTGTAGCTTCCCTTTTCATCATCTTAGGGTATTTTACGAAACTAACATTTTAAAATTTGAATTAAGTACAACTTACTGATTTTTTTATAGATTGTATTTTTGGTGTCATGTCTAAAAACTCTTTGCCTAGGCCTAGATTCTGAAGATTTTCTCTTATGCTATCATCCAAAAGTTTGATATTTAAGTCTATGATCTATATTGAGTTACTGTTTTTTGTTGTTGTTGTTTGTTTATTTGTTTGTTTTAAGAGTTCAGAGGTTTAGGTCAAGTTCTTTTCCTTTCTTTTCTTCTTTCTTTCTTTTTTTCTCTCTCTCTTTTTCTTTTCTTTTGTTACAGATATCTAATTGCTCTAGCACCACTTATTGAAAAGACTATGGTTCTACCACTATCATCAGATGGTTTCTGAATCCTTGCAAAAAATAAGTTTGCCATACTTCTGTGGGGCTATTTTTGAATTCTGTATCTGGTTTCATTGATCTATGTGTCTATCTTAATCTAATGCCATGTATCTTGATTATTGTAGCTATATAATTAAATATGAATCAAGGATGATTCCTCCCACTCTATTTTTATTTTCAAATTGTGTTAGCAAATCTAGTTTTTTTGCGCTTCTTTATGAATTTTCAAATAGTACTGTCTATAGCTACACAAAATTTTGCTGGAGTTTTAATAGGTGTTGCATAAACCCATATCAATTTTGGGATAGTTAACATCTCTATTATGTTGAAACTTCCAATAAATAAACACACTATGAGTCTCAATTTGTTTAGAATTTTCTTTCATTATTATTGTGATGTTTTCAGTTTATGTCTTATATTTCATAAGATTTACACAGAAGTATATCAACTTTTACACCTTTATTTAGGCAAATTTGACAAAATTAAAATTGCATATATTTGCAGTATACAATACAATGTTTTGATATATGTATATATTGGGAAATGATTGCTAAAAAATCAGTTTACATATACTCACTTCACATCGTTTTTTTGAGTATGCTAAGAATATTTACAGTACAATCTTGGCAATCTTTAGTATACATTATTATTAACTATAGTCATCATGCGGTATAATAGATTTCTAGACCTAATTTTTGTTATCGAATTGGAACTTTGTACATTTTGACTAATATCTCTCTTTTCCCTTCCTTCATCACAACCCATAACAACCACTATTTTACTTTTTGCTTCTATGAGTTCAACTTTTTCATATTCCATTTTTAACAAGATCATGCAGTATTTGTCTTTCTGTGCTTGGTTTAGTTTACTTAACCAAATGTCTTCCAGATTCATATATATCTTTTAAAAAATTATCCTGCCAACCACAGGAGAAGCATGAAATGTATTATGTATTTTTTATCATTCATCAGTAGATGGACTTACAAGCTGACTCTATACCTTGGATTTTGGGACCAGTGCTGCAATCAACATGAAAATGACATACTGGCTTTATTTTCTTTCGATACATACCTAGAAGTGGATTGGATCATATGGTTGTTCTATTTCTATTTTGTTGAAAAACCCCCTTCTTTTTTCCATAATACCTGTACTAACATTCTCACCAAGAGAGTATAAGGGCTCGTTTTCTCCACATCCTCTTCAACATTTGTACTCCTTCCTCTTTTTGATAATAGTCATGCTAACAGATGTGAAGTCATATCTCATTATAGTTTTAATTTGCATTTCCATAATGATTAGTGATGCTGACCATTTTTTAATATATCTGTTGGATGCTTTTATGTCTTCTTTTGAGAAATATCTGTTCAGATTCTTTGTCCACTTTAAATGTGATGTGTGTATATGTGTGTTTGCTATTGAATTGTTTGACTTCATTGACTTATTGTGTATATAGCCCTTAATCAGATGTATAGTTTTCAAATACTTCCTTCAGTTTCACAAATTTTCTCTTCACTATGTTGATTATTTACTTTATTTTGCAGAAACTTTTTAGTTGATGCAATTTCATTTGTCTAGTTTTGTTTTTGTTGCCTGTGCTTTTGAGATTATATCCAAAATCCTATTGACCATACCAAGTAAGTAAGCTATTCCCTTATGTTTACTTCAAAGGAGTTTACAGTTTCAAGTCTTACATTTAAGTCTTCAATTCATTGTAATTTGATTTCTGTAAATGAGGTTCAATAAGGATACAATTTCATTCTTCTGCATGTGAATATTCAATTTTGCCAACAACATTTATCAGAGAGATTGTCCTTTCCCCATTGTGTGTTCTTTACAATTTTGTAAAAGATCAATTCATTGAGAATGCTTGGATTTATTTTGGGGTTCTCTATTGTATTCCACTGGTGTGTGTTTTTATGCCAATACCATGAAGTTTTGATTACTAGAGCTTTGAAGTATATATATATATATATATTTTTTTTTTTTTTTTGAGTTGGAGTCTCACTCTGTCACCCAGACTGGAGTGTAGTGGCCACTCCTGGCCACCGCAGCCTCGACCTGCTGGGCTCCGGCGATCCTTCCGCCTCAGCCTTCCAAGTAGCTGGAATTACAGGCGTGTACTACCACACCCGGCTGATTTTTTGATTTACTGTAGAGATGAGGTCTTGCTGCCCAGGTGGGTCTCGAACACACGGGCTCAGGCAATTCACTCACCTCAGCCTCCCAGAGGCGCGGGATTACAGGCTGAGCCACCGAGCCCAGCTCTGAAGTATATTTTGAATTCAGGTAGTGTGATGCCTCCAGTTCTGTTGTTTGCCCAAGATTGCTGTGGCTTCTTGGGCTTTTTGTGTGTGTGTGCTTCTTTGTGCATTTAATTTTTTTTTTTTCTATTCTTGTAAAAAATGTAGAGTTTTGATAAGGATTTCACTGACTTTGTAGATCATGGTAAGTACTGCAAATATTTTAACAATATTAATATTTTTCAATTTATGAATGCGGAATATCTTCCCAGCTATAATAGTTTTCTATTCATTTCACAAATGTTTTATAATTTTCAGTGTATATAACATTTATCTACTTGGTTAATTTATTTTAAGGTCTTTTTTTTTGCTATTGTAAATGGTGTTGTTTCATACAGTTTTTTTTTTTCCAGGTAATTCATTGTTGGTGTACAAAAACACAACAGATATTTGTATGCAGATTTTGTATCTGCAACTTAATTTATTAGTTCCTTTTATTAATTTTAACAATTTTTTAATGGAGTCTTTAAAGAATCTGTATAAGATTATACCATTTTGAAAACAGAGACAATTTTACTTCTTTTCTGATTTGGATGACTTTTATTGCTTTTACTTGCCTAACTGCTCTGGGTAAGACTTCCAGTACTATGCTGAATAGAAGTGATGAGAATAGGTGACCTTGTCTTGATCTCAGAGGAAAAGCTTTTAGCTTTTTAGGTTTTCACTGATTAGTAGTATGTTAACTGTGGGCCTGTCATATAAAATTTGGATTATGTTGAGCTGATTTTCTTCTTTTACTTGTTTATTGAGAATTTTTTGCATGAAAGGGTATTGAATTTTGTCAGATGATTCTTCTACATCTATTGAAATTATCATGTGATTTTTATCCTTCATACTGTTAATGTGGTGAATCACATTTATTGATTTGCATATGTTGAACCAGCCTTGCATCACAGGCATAAATCCTACTTTTTCATGATGTATGATCCTTTAAGTGTGCTAATGAATTCAGTTTGCCAGTATTTTGTAGATAATTTTTGCATTTATGTTCACTGAGAATATTGAACAGTGTTTTTATTTTTATTTTCAATTTTCTTGTAGTATCCTTGTCTGACTGCAATATCATGGTAATACTCTCATTATAAAATGAGTTTGAATATGAAAGTATTCCCTCCTGCTCCAATTTTTGGAAAACCTTGAGAATTAATAAAAATTTTTCTTTAAGTGTTTTATAGAACTCAGCTTTGAAACCATTTGGTCCCTTTTTTTTTTTCTTTTTAAGATTTTTTTTTTATTACTGACAATTTCCTTACAAGTTACAATTTATATTTTCTATTTCTTCATGATTCAGTCCTTATAGTTTGTATATTTCTTAAAATGTGTTCATTTCTTCTAGGTAATCCAATTTATTGGTATATAATTGTTCATAGAAGTTTCTTATGATTTGTGTGTGTGTGTGTGTGTGTGTGTGTGTGTGTGTGTTCCTGTGGTATCTTGTATAATTTCTCCTCTTTCATTTATAATCTCATTTATGTGAGTCTTCTTTCTTTTTATTAGTCTAGCTAAAGCTTCCTCAATTTTGATGATCTTTTCAGAAAAACAACTCAGTTTCATTAATCCTTTCTATTGTTTTTCTGGTCCCTATTTTATGTATTTCTGCTCTGAAATTTTGTTTATTTTTTCCTTCTGCTGACTTTGGGCTTCTTTTTCTAGTTCTTTGAGATGTAAAGTTAGATTGTGTGGGATCCTACTTTGTTGGTGATGCAGGCTTTTATCACGATTCAACTTCCCTTTTAGAACAACTTTTGCTTCATTTCCAAGTTTTTCGTTTTAAGCAAGCAAAAGTGGCATTGGATTTTTAATTTCAGCTTCCACGTGTTAATTGCAAAGATATAAAAACATATTAATTATTTTATTCTTTCTTGTATCCTATGATCTTGATACAACTCACTTTTTTGTTCTGAGTGGATTTTTTTAATTGTTTTGATCCTTAAAGTTTTTCTACATAAAAATACAGTTATTTAAAATAGGAATAACTTTATTTCTTCTTTTTCAAGCATACTTTTTTAGTTTTCTTTTTGTTTGTTTGTTTTGCTTGCATTATTGCTATGGCTAGAACTTCAATACTATTTTAAATAGCAGTAATGAGAGCAGACAATTCTGCCTTATTCCTGATTCTGCAAACAGAAATTCAGTTTCATCAAATAGAAGGTTAGATCTGGAATTTTTTTTAAGTTAGGGAAGTTCTTTATTCCTAGTTTCTAAGATATTGATCATGAATGGGTATTACTTTCTTTGTTGAATGCTTTTTTGCATAAATTAATATAAGCAAATAATTTCTTTCTTTTTCTTTTTTTTTTTAGCCTGTTATTACAGTGGATTTCATTAAATGATTTTCTTTCTTTCTTTCTTTCTTTTTTCTTTTTTTTTTTTTTTTTTTTTAGTTGGAGTCTCACTGTCGCCCAGACTGGAGTGTAGTGGCCACTCCCGGCCACCGCAGCCTCGACCTGCTGGGCTCCGGCGATCCTTCCGCCTCAGCCTTCCAAGTAGCTGGAACTACAGGCGCGCGCTACCACACCCGGCTGATTTTTTAATTTATTGTAGAGATGAGGTCTCGCCAACTTGCCCAGGCGGGTCTCGAACCCTCGGGCTCAGGCAATCCACTCACCTCAGCCTCCCAAAGGCGCAGGATTACAGACTGAGCCACCGAGCCCGGCTATGATTTTCAAATATCAAAACAATCTTGCATGACTTTGGTCATAATGTATAATTCTTTGCAAATATTCTGAAATCTAGCTGCTATATTTTGTTTAAAAATTGTTAAACTATATTTACCATAGCGTGGGTTTCTGGTTTTATTTATTTATCTTCTTTTTTTCTATTTTTTTCCCTCTCTCCATCGCTCCTTTCATCCTTGAGAAACAGATTTTTTTTCTCCCTGCCACCTTAAAGCTCTTCCTCGCAGGTTCCAGACCCGCCTGGGCAGCGAGACTTCATCTCTACAAAAAAAAAAAAAAAAAAAATCAGCCGGGCGTGGTAGGGCATGCCTGTAGTCTGGCTACTTGGAAGGCTGAGGTGGAAGGATCGCCAGAGCCCAGCAGGTCGAGGTCGAGGTTGCGGTGGCCGGGAGCGGCCACTGCACTCCAGTCTGGGTGACAGAGTGAGATTCCAACTCAAAAAAAAAAAAAAAAACCCAAAAAACAAAAAAAAGCTCTTCCTTTCCTCCAAGTGTGTTTGATAGGTTTAATTTCAACCTCTTTGTTTTTTCTTAAAACTTTTCTTCCACTTTAAGTCAGTAGAAAGTATATATTACTGCTTTCATTTATTTATTTTAGAAACAATTCCTTCCTGAGGGCAACACCCATTGTTGAGCACTGGTTTCAACATGTTTTACATTAAGAATGAAAAAGAAGGAGATAATAATTTTCACAATTATAAACACTTGATACATCAGACTATTTTTGGTTAGAATAAAGCATACTAAAACAGTGCTTCTGTAAATCAAGTGTGGGGATATTAAACACTGGGACTGATTCATTAGATTTGGCATGGGCTTGAGACATTTTATTTCTTGTAAATCAAAGGGCCACAATTTGATCATTTTTAGTCAATCTAAGCTAATGGTCTTTTTGTTACATGACTAAATAAATAATCCTTGAAAAAAATATAAAATAAGTAAAATGCAAACTTGGAAGAAGAGTTCACTATATATAAAAAAATATTAATTTATACTTAATTGTATTACCACCATTATTCCTTTTATTTTGTTTTACAGTTAGTTTTATGCAGCTTAAATAATTGAGAATTCACAGTTTGTCTACCACTAATGGCAGTCAGAAAATAATTAAAATGACACAATTTGATTGTTTCAGTAGTACTCTTTTTATTAAAGATTTTCTTTAATATATTTTGTTTCAAATTTAAAACACATAGATATATTCTGATTAAGTTTAAATGCTAAATGTTCATATAAAAGAGACTTTAGATCATTTGTATAAAAATAAATTATTGAAATTCAATTTTCTTTAGGTTATTCAAACATTCATATTCTTATTTATCTAAAAACCCATTACTTTTTAGATCATCATTATTTTAATCACTTCCATAATTTTCATCATAGAATTTAATTACACTGAAAAACTATAACTCACTGTGTAGAGTTAAATTAAAAAATAGCAAGCTACAGGTTTACTAATGGCATTACAGCCTTAATTATACTTCAAAAATCACTTATAAATACTAACAAAATGCATTGAATATAACTTTGTAGTTTGTTGATCCAAATGGGAAAATTTATCTTTATATTAATTAGCTCTGTAACTTGCTGAAAATGAGAAAGACACATTTCTAAGAAGGAAAAATACTGAAAGTTATTTTTAAGATTTCAATAGTATAAGAACTTAACTTCTAAAAAGAAAATGGAATTACCAACCCCACCTCAAAATCTTGCGTGCCATTTAATTGTGTTTGGCTACTTGCTTAAGAAGTTTAATTTGTATTGCTATTGTACTAGCTACTTTCAATATCAGGCAGGCAGCAAATGTTTACTAATATTTTATCTCTAATAATTCTACTCATCATATTCCTCTAGGTGGTAAATATATGAAATGTAGTTATGCAGTAATACATTTTAAAAATATAGTTACTCAAATAGTTTACTTTGAAAGACTACCCATTAATTTTGGAAATAACCTTGTAATCAATCCATTGTCTTTTGTTTCTTTTGGTTGCCACAAAGGTCAGAGTTATGGTTTCAGTGCAAAATAATTTTTTTAGTTTATTCAGAACTTTGGGTGAAATTATGTTCTGAAAAATTCTTAAAGTGTAATATAAATAGTCAAACATAACCCCTCAATTTTCTAACTTTTCTTATATGATGATGTCTTGATGGGCTTTACAATTTTGTTGCAGTTTCAAATAATAAAGAAACTAATAGTTTTTTATTATTAAAGAAATATCATTCATAATATTTCTGAAGTCCTTTAAGATGTAATCTCAGGTCATTGAGAAACCACATAATAAAATCATTCTCATTAATGTATAATTTCATTTCATCTCTGACCTCAGATATTTTTATTCAACTTATTTATCATGTTAGTTTTCTTGCTTTTGGCCCCTGTTTTTTGAAACTCTGCTGTCTCCACGTGGCTCTTTGAGCTATGTTTTCTTTGCTTTATCCCCCTCCCCTACCTTGGAGAGGTGAATTCCTCTCCTCTCTTTTTCTCTCTCCATCTCTTTCTGTTTGCGTTCTAAGTAAACTTTGCTTGAACATTATTTTTTCTTGCTTTAAAAGAAATTACAACAATGATTGTCACGCTTCCTATAATTCCTATAGACATTAAATTACAAACACCAAATTATGAGTCTAAGAAGTAAGGTGAACCTTAAAATCTAGAGGCCCATCCCAAAAGAGTATGTAAGTCAGAATTCAAAATAATTTTATAAGTGAGATATAAACAAGGAGAATCTGCCAACAGCGATAATAAAGATGACCAGGGTTTGAGCAAAGAAAAGACTGACACTTAACTCTAATAAATTTCATTCTTATTGCTATTCATACTATTTTTTTTAACACTGTGAATTCTAGCTACTTGAACTACCTTCCATATTTGATTATACAGACGTTTTGTCTTATTTAAGTTTAGTTGAAATGTCACCACTTTCCCCAGGGAGCATGGTTAAGTCTCTTAAAAATGCTTACTCTCCCTTTTATTAAAGTGACAAGTAGTATGCCATTATATTCTAAATATTGCCTAAACACATTGTGATAACTTTCTTCTCACAAATAAATTTTGTATCCATTTTTAAAAATAAATTTCATAAATAGGCACACAGTAGATATAATAATTAAAATAATAATATAACTAGTATGATGTATAAAGAAGTGGTTGAGAGCAGGGAGGAACTCTGTAGCTAAATTGCTTGGATTTGACTTCACCTCTTTGTGACTTAGTTTCTTTATCAGAAAAAATGAGGGCAATGTTAATGTTGTCCTTTAGGTTGTTGTGATGATTAGTGAGCTAATATATCCAGTAACTTATGCCAACCCTGGAAAAATAATAAGTACTCAGTAAATGTCAGCTATTATTTTTCAACAGCAGCATTTGTGTCGATATTTTCCTATTGTCAAAGCTAATTGCTTACTTCATATATGAAAACAATCAATTGCTAGGTAGTTTATTTTTAAGAATCTTAAGATATTAATTGCAGTGATCTGAATAATAATTTTGTTGTAAACTGTAAATGATAAAATATTTAAATAATACCATGATGCTTTGGTTCAGAATTGCTTTATTTCAAAGTAATCTATATGAATTTTCTTATGTGCTCAATATTATTTAAGCTCTATAAGCTTCTTCTCAGTCATTCATATACAGTGGTTAGGACTAGCTTCTTGCTCTTTGGCATCAGTGGTCTGTTGTGTGGTTGGCCTTCTACAACACAGAATATAGCAAATGGTCCTGTTTAATGAGTCACTGAATCAGTAGCACTCTAGGGGAAAAAGCAATTATGGACACATACCTTCATCATTCATGAGATAATTAGATGAAAGTTGATTGTGGTTTCAGATATGAATAACCAAGGTACTCAAATCTGACCTCATACTTAGATAAGTTCTTGCATCTTTGACTCTAGATTTGCATACCTTCTTCAGAGCAACCAAGGTAGAGTATAAAAATAGAAGTTGTGGAAATGTGCAATCTCATTGCGCCATGTTAAATACTTGAACAGGGTAAGTAGATTATAAACCAAAAACCAAATAATTGGGGGGAAAATGCAATTGGTAGGATATTACATGCAGAATTTCAGTAATCGCTGTATACTTTAATCCAATGCATCTTATTTTGTTTGCTTATTTGTTTTCCAAATTCCCTTTTCTAAAGGAAGGTGAGCAACTTTTAACAAATAGCTGTCTACGAATCAGATGTAAAGACATGTGTGTGTGTGTGCGTGTGTGTGTGTGTGTGTGTGTGTGTGTATGAATCAGATATATATCTATCCAGAAAAACAATGATGCAAAATTTGAAAGAGATATGTGTGATTGCTTAAGAGTTTCAAATAACTGATACAAAATACTCTGCTTCGTGCTTTTCTCATATCTAAATTTAGAATATACACTAAGATAATATTTTAATAATTTGGAATGTGTGACTATTACCTATGCTGATATAAATAAATCATTCCTCATGTTTATGTTAAGCTCTTTGAAAAACATTGTGATGTATATAATTAATATTGATTACATAATTAGAAAAATAATATTTAACTTTTGAAAATTAACTGGCAACATTATGTTGCAAATTATAAAGTAATTATTTACAATTGTAAGTATAATATATTTTTAGCTTAATACTTTACATAGCAAGACTTTACATAAATATCTGTTGATTAAAAAATAGCTTAATGAAGTACTGATAAGTTTGAAGAATGGGACAACACACTGCTCTGTATAAGAAATCAAAACATATTTTAGTTTCTTAAACTGGGTTCAAATTCTGTATTGTCAACACTGCTTAACTAATTGAAATTTCACATGCTATTTACTATCTTTAAACTAGAGAAGTTCCTTTGTCTATTAAAGGCTAGTAATATTACATTGAACAATCTGAAATTTCAATTTTGTATATCCAAATAATCAAACACCAGTAATTTCAAATATTTCAGTTTTACTTTTCTAGTTTTTTTGAGGATATAAAGTTGATACAAAAGTAGCATTTTCTAAGGTTTGAATTACTCTACTTCAACATTATTGTATTAGTGAAACATTATCAAGAATGCCTTATCCATCAAAGGAAATTAGTCAAATAAATTATGATGCCAAAACTATGTCCCAAACAATAATCATATTAATGTCTAAAAATATTGCTTAACTAAAAAAGAAAGTTAAATGTGTGGGATTTATTTATTTTTTTATTTTTTTATTTTATTTTATTTTATTTTATTTTATTTTATTTTATTTTATTTTTTGAGTTGGAGTCTCACTCCGTCGCCCAGACTGGAGTGCAGAGGCCGCTCCCGGCCACCACAGCCTCGACCTGCTGGGCTCCGGCGATCCTTCCGCCTCAGCCTTCCGAGTCGCTGGAACCACAGGCGCACGCTACCACGCCTGGCTAATTTTTTAAAATTTATTGTAGAGATGAGGGCTCACCAAGTTGCCCAGGTGGGTCTCGAACCCGCGGTTTCAGGCAATTCACTCACCTCGGCCTCCCGAAGCGCAGGATTACAGGCTGAGCCACCGAGCCCGGCCAATGTATGGGGATTTTTTACATTTTGTGTTAGAAGCAAATAAAAATTAGAGTATACACTCATTTATATGATATAAATAAACTTTGAAGGCATATAGAGAAAAAATGAATCATCTGCATGGAAAAGATTGATAATTAGCTCCGAAGGAGAAAAAAAGGGATGCTTTTGATTTTCTATTGTATAACGTTACAGCTTTAAAAATTTTGAAGTTGTTAAATGCTTTCAGTAATTACAAGTAAAAACCATACGATTATTTCATTGTTTAAATTTTTCGCATGATCTTCTTATTCAGTCTTTTCTATCTAGTTGTACTAACTATAATACCACTTATTCTAATAAAATGTTTTAATATTTTAGACTTTAATCTCAAAATAGAAAAGTTACAACTTAATCAATTGTTTCCTTTACTTCTTGGTATCCTCCTATTTTATATATTTGCAAAATTTATTTTTTACACTCTTTTTGCAATATCAGCAAAGCTATCTAATACTCATTCAACATGTTAATATACCAGGTTATATGCTATAAGTGTATATGATTTTATGCGTATGAATATAACTGTGTATGTAAGAGGATGGTATACTTCCACTTAGGCAGTAACATGGCTTGCTGGTTGTAAATCCACAGCACTAAAGATAGAATACCTCTTAATTTTAGATCAGAATCTTATTCTGATTCTTCTAAAACAATCAACAGATAATCATTCTTGTATTCCATTTTTAAAAATAATTAATTACTCATCATTGTTACTGTGAGGTAAAATATATTTAACATTCAACATGCAATTGTTTTGGGACAAAAAAGCCTGTAAATGGATTTAAATAATTATGAAAATAGAGCACTATTTCATAAGCACTATTGAATATTTATGTATTGGCAATTGGAAATAAATATTTGTATTTCCCAATGTTTTGCTACAAGAAAAAAAAAGTAATACAGACTGTGTAGTATATGAATCTATGTGCCAGACTACTAAATTACATCTTTTTATCTCCTAAGATTTCTATACTTTCTACAACTGAGTGTTCTCTTGCTAAAGATTTCAAATCTAATACTTGTTAATGGGGTCAGTTAGGCTATAGAAAGCATAAATTTCTAAAACTCACAGACATTTTTCTTGATTTGTAAATCCACAGTTTTCTTATTTGCTAACATAGATCTTTATTTATTTATTTTATGTTTTACCTGATCACATTGGAAGATTTCCAAATATTGCCAATGAAAGTTCAGATTTGTTCTATTTTTTGCATAGCATTTTTATTTACAAATGAACTAAGTTAAAGGTACATACAGAAACTATCTATGTAGAGTGTTTTATTATTTAAATATAGGCATTTAAAGGATTAATAAACAGTAAAATATTTTAAATAATTATTTTTATTATATATGTATATATTTAAGTTTTCAAACAAAATTTATTAGAGAAAAAAGAGAGAAAAGAAAAGAACACATGCCATAGTTGGCATGGGCGAAAGTAACTGTTATAATGTATATTGTTATGATAAAACCAAGTTTTGCAACAAAAAGACATATAGGTTAAAGCATATTAAGACATTGAATCTATGTTATTTGTAAAATTACTGAGATATATATTAAATTCCAGATATTAAAGCTTGTAATTACTTGCTATTTTATATAAAGTGTTTTGATACTTTATTTTATATTCCTTTATAATATTTTTCACATAAATATTTTCTGGTTTTTATATCTAATTGACATATTTATTTATAAATATGCACATCATTTATTATTTCCATTTTTTCCCTTTAACTCAGAGTTCAAAACTGCACTTTTAACTGGAATTCACATAATTGCAAGTACAATCACTCAGTAATCAAAAACTTGCTATTTATAGTTAGCATATAAATGAAGAATGATCATGGTTTCTAACATTTTTTTCTAAATTTATAAAATATTTTTGGTCAAATAAATTTAATATAAAATATTATAAACATATGAATATATATTTTTACCTCAAAGGTTTTTATAAATCTGGTGTTTGTTTTAAGTTATTGTAACATTGTTTACTAGCCTAATATTCTAAAATCACATACTGGCTTTCTGACATTAACTGAAACAGTATTTATATTTTACTAGGTTAAGATAGCTGATTAAGCCGGACTCGGTGTTTCAGCCTGTAATCCCGCACCTTTGGGAGGCTGAGGTGAGTGGATTGCCTGAGCCCGCGGGTTCGAGACCCGCCTGGGCAGTGAGACCTCATCTCTACAATAAATCAAAAAATTAGCTGGGCGTGGTAGCGCACGCCTGTCGTTCCAGCTACTTGAAAGGCTGAGGCGGAAGGATCGCCAGAGCCCAGCAGGTCGAGGCTGCGGTGGCTGGGAGTGGCCACCGCACTCCAGTCTGGGCGACAGAGACTCCACTCAAAAAAAAAAAAAAGGGTGGCATAGGTCACTGAAAGCTAATATAAAATCAAATAACTGAATAAAATATTAACCTGCTTATGTATGTGTGATGGAAATATACTTTAAGTGCATATCAGATATACAAGAAATTGTATAAAGCATTTCAGTGAGAGTAAAGATTCTTCTGAGATTCACATTTCCAAAGCTGCAGTATAGAGCAGAACTTATGGAGAACTCTCTTAATGGCTTATCATATTCTAATATACAAGAGAAGAAATAGTAGTCCAATTAATTTGTTAGCATTTGATTTATTCAAATTTCTTTACATTTCCAACTTTTTCTTTCTTCCTTCTTGTATATTAATATCACACTTCACAACAGAGAAACCCCCATTGGGTGTGTCGCATGAATGTTTAGTAAAACATCCTTCCACATGGGAGTTCTCAAACAATTCCAACGTGTCTAGCTACTCACTGATGCCCAGCCTATGTATTCTTGCTATTGGTTCAGAGATTAATACATAGAAAAATACATGATGGGCATTGTGGTAGGGTAACATTGCATCAGACTTTTCAAAGTCATATGGAAAATTTCATCTGTGAATATTTTGCCAGGGTGTACTCTGAGCATAACAAAAACCTTAGCGTTTCTATGAATATAAATTATTTACATAAACATCAAAGATCATGATAAACTATTGAGAAGATTTTAAAGCATGTGAAAAACCTAATGATAGACTATGATTTATATTTTTCAAATAGATCTTGTGTGCTCCATGAAGAATATAGTTTGAGAGGTTGAGGTGAAAAAAACAATTGCAAATACCAGTGATTTTCTCAAGAAAAAAACACATTAGGAGATTGGTTTAAACCCCAATTCATTAGCTAAGTTTTCAAAATTGACATTTGGAACATGGAAGTACAAACAGAATTGATAGGGTTTCTGAGATAAATCTTGACATTGTTGCATTTTTTTACCCCTAAGATATTCAAGTTGTAATATAGTAATAATATTTTAGTACATTAAAGAGAAGACTTAAATGCAGATATAAATTTAGGGATTAAGAATGGGTAGTTGGCTTTGGAGTCGGAAAGCCCCATCCCCGCCTGGCTTGTGTTAGAGTTAGAGAGCTACCACGTTTTGTGGGAAATGCTGAGTGTGGGTAAATAGAACTCAGCACTTGCTGCTACCACAGACTGGGAGGGTACTCCTCCCCCAGCTTCATGGGACTCCAGGCAGGAAACAGCCTGGATGTGTCACAGTGTTGGTCGGCCAGAGTGCTTGTGTAGCTGGCAACCCACCTGAGCTCTGAACCCTTATAACCAAACCAATACCTGAGAACTCATTCCCAGTGGGCAGTGCTCAGGGGTCAGCTCCCAGGTAGAGAAAGATGCCTGCCACCTTCACTCACCCCAACCCCAAGGCCGATTCTGCCTCCAGGAACTGAAGGAGTTTTTGAGTTCGGAATGTAAATCAGTCTCTAGAAATGGAGGGAGGAGGAATCAGGAAGCGCTCCTAGTCACCGTTCTCTCACCGCATGTTCTGGGTAACAAGCAGTGCCCATTCCTTCAGAACTGCCACAGCAGCCAAAGAGTTCATCCTCTCTTTCAATCCCCACTGAGTGCTCACAGATGAGGATCAGAACACACACAATTCAATCACAACTTGTGGAAAAAACATTGCTGTTGAAAAATACTTTGAGTTCTGAGCACTGCTAGCCTCACACAAGAGCCAGGGAGCCAGAGTGGTGAGGTGGGGCAACTCCTGTCCTGTGTAAACTCTCTCTCCCAGTGTAAACTCCTGTGAACAACAGAAAAGACTTGGCAATCCCCACTGTGGTTCTATTTCCCACAGAGGCAACCAATAATGCCCAAGAGGGGGAGCTGGAGAGAAGTCACGCTGACATAGCCCTCCCTGACCAGCTTCTCCCCCATGCCCTTTGAAATTCCAGAAACTAGGAATCTTCGGGAGTTTCCGTAGCCTCACCTGTTTCTCAGGTCATCTGTACACTTCCCTGGGAAAAGAAAGGCCAAGTCAGAAAAGAAGAAAGGGAAGGAGAAGGAGGAGGAAGGAAGGAAGGAAGAAAGGAGATCCATAGTCATCATCAGTTTTCAACTTCCTCCAAGGGCCACGTACTGGCTTGAGACCAACTGTTAGATCCTGCTACAACATCTGAGACAACACAGCCTCTGAAAAGGCAATCAGAACCAAGCCCATGCCACCATACATTTCACCAATTCATAGACTGAGGCTTCAGATAGCATCTCCACAGGGTCTTCCATGGGCAACAGTGACCAACTCCCCTTAGAATTCAAGTCTTGAGCCCTAAATTTGTGGGTCACTTTGCAGGCACCGTCCAAGCCCAGTCAAAAGGAGAAAGCCTCATAGAGCCCCTAAACCCAGAAGAGCAGCAGGACCCGCAGTGGTGAGGCACTCACAGAATACTACCCACAAGGAAGGGAGGAGTGCAGCACAGTAAAGGAGCACCCTGTGAGATGAAAATAAAAACAAAAAATAAATTCTCCGTAAGGACACCCCAACAGTAGTAACTGTATCTAATAAAATAAAAAACAAAAAAGAGTCTGTCCTCACAGATGAGAAAGAACCAGTGAAAAAACGCCAGCAATCTCCAAACCCTCATGAGGTATCACCCACAAAACGTTCTCCCAAGCCCCACACGATGGAATTCATCCAGAGCATCCTGTCCCTGGTGACGACATAGAATTCAGACTACAGATGACAAAACCAGTTAAGGAAAGCCACAAGAGGACAAAAGCCCAGATCATCCAGGCAATGAAAACAGCACAGGAAATAACAGCTGAGCTGGCCAACATAGAAAACATACAACCTGAAATCTTGGAAATGAACATTCTTTTCCTGGAATTTCAAAGCCCAATGACAAACTGGGGCAGTAGAAAAGAATCTCAGAGCTAAAGGATCAAACTATTGAACTAATCCAATCTAACACAAACAGGAAGAAAAAACTTAACAAGAATGAACAAAGCCTGTGAGTGGTTTGGAATTATCTATGGATAATTGGCATTCCTGAAACTGATGAGGAAAATGAGAATACTCTGGAACAAACCCTCCAAGAGGCCATCCAACAAAATTTCTCATATCTAACTAGAGAGGTGACCATGTAAACACAAAAAATCCAGACCACCGTGAGGTACTATGTAAGAAGATCATTCCCAAGACACAAAGTAATTTATCTCAATAAGGTAAGCATAAGATTAAAAAAAAAAATCCTCAAGGCAGCTGAAGAGAAGGGGCATACCACCTACCAGAAGAAGAAAACAAACAAGCAAACAAAAAACAAAAAAAACATCAGAATTGCAGTAGACTTCTCATCAGAAACTTTACACACAAGCGGGGACTGAGCACTCATCTTTAAAGGTCTCAAAGAAAAGCAAATCCAGTTGAAAAATTTATTTACCTTCTAATCTAAGCATCATCTTTGAAAAATAATTAAAGGCTTCCCAGATATCTAATTCCTAAGAGACTATGACACCTACCAGATCAGCCCTTCAGGATATGCTTAATGAAGTCCTAAGCACAGAAATGTAAGAATTGTTTCAACCATGGAAAATGTACAGAAAAGAGCAGAAGTATCTATTCTTATATCAAACAAAATAGACTTCAAGCCAATGAAAGTTAAAAGAGACACTGACAGAAACTACATAAGGATAAAAGGCCAATCCACCAGCAAGAAATATTCATCTTAAGCATATATATGCACCCAACATAGTAGCACCCAGATTGATGAAACAATTGCTTGTAAACTAAGAGACAACATAGATAGCCATACAAATATAGTCAGTGACTTTAACATCCCTCTAACACTCCTAGACAGATTATTGACACAAAAAACTAATAAGGAAATCTGGAACTTTAACTGAACACTTGACCAATGGGTACTAATAGACATCTACAGAACACTTCACCTGACAACCACAGAGAATAAATTCTTCCCATCAACACGTGTAACTTACTCCAAGATTGACCATATTCTCAGCATAAACCAAATGTGAACAAATTTCAAAAAGTTGAAATAATACCAAGCATCATCTCAGACCATAGTAGGATACAAATAAATATAATCACCAACAGGAGCCCCCAACACAAACACATGGATAAGAAACAACATGTTTTTGAGTGACTTTTGGATTTACAGAGGAATTGGCATCCAACTAACCAACTGACCTTTACAATGAGAACTACAAAACAGTTCTCAAATAAACTAAAGATGACAAACAAATGGAAAAACATCCCATGCTCATGGGTTGGAAGAATCAATACAGTCAATGTGTTCATTCTACAAAAGGCAATCTAAATATTACATGCAGTCAAATTGCCAATATCATTTTTTACAGACCTAGAAAAGAAAACACAGAAATTCATATGTAAGCAAACAAATAAGCAAATAAAAAGCCCAATTAACTAAAGTATTTCTCAGCAAAAGGAACAAAGTTGGAAGTACTACACTTTCATACTTTAAACTTTATTATAAGTCTACAAAAAACAAGATAGCATGGTACTGGTACAAAAATAAACACATATCCCAGTAACAAGACAGGGAATCTGGAAACAAAACCACAGTCCTAGCCGGGCTCGGTGGCTCATCCTGTCATCCCGCGCCTTTGGGAGGCTGAGGGGAGTGGATTGCCTGAGCCCGCGGGTTCGAGACCTGCCTGGGCACCGAGACCTCATCCCTACAGTAAATCAAAAAATCAGCCGGGCATGGTCATGCGCCTGAAGTTCCAGCTACTTGGAAGGCCGAGGCAGAAGGATCGCCGGAGCCCAGCAGGTCAAGGCTGCGGTGGCCGGGAGCAGCCACTGCACTCCAGTCTGGACGACGGAGTGAGACTCCTACTCAAAAAAAAAAAAAAAAAAGAAAAAAAGAAAGAAAGAAAAACCACAGTCCTTTATTTGATTCATCTTTAACAAAATCGGCAAAAACTAACATTTGAGAAAGGCAACCATAAGTGGCTCTTAAGTGGTTCAAAATGTAATTTTACAACATCAATAGAAATAAAAAGGATTTCAATTCTCAATGTTTAGATATAGTTCTTTTTACTAAAAAAAAAAAATTGTAGATACTTTGTCATCTGTTTACCCTTTAAACTGGTTAGTATTTCCAAGAAAAGAGGTATGGTATACAAGGGGGGACTCAAAAATCCCGAATTATCTTTTGGAGATCAGGCCCCTTGTTGAACACTTGAAACTTGTTCCTCTAGATCCTACAGTCAACCGAAGTTTTTATCTGGAAGTTTTGAGAAGGATGCACCATGATTTGTGGAAGAAATGTCCCGAGTTGTGGCAAACAGGTGATTGGTTCTTCCACCATGACTACATACCTGCCCACACTGCACTGAGTGTTCAGCAGTTTTTGACTCAAAACAACATAACCCCTGAGCCCCATTCTCTCTATTCACCCAATCTCAGACAGAACAACATTTTTTCCCCACAGACGAAAAAAGTCCTGAAAGTCAATATTTTGCTGATGTGGAAGAGGTGAAATAGAAAACACCAGAGACACCAAAGGGCTTCAAAATTGATGAGTTCATAAACTATTTTGAGGTTAGGTATGGTACATCAAACAGAGAATATTGTAAAGGTGACTGAAGTTTAAACATGCAAGAAGAAATACACAATTTTTAAATAAATAAATTCCTGGGTTTATTGGGGAGGGAATCCCCCCTTGTATAGATAGGCGGGGACACATGTATATGTGTGTTAGATAGCAGTTTTCTATAACTAGAGTAAAGAATACGTGAAAATTTTTATGTCAAGCAAAAAATAAACTATCATAGTTCACCCTACTATGATAGAGAAAATCATATAGGTATCAAGATGGCATCTCTCTATTTTATCAATGACCCATCTTAAAAAATTGATGTCCATGTCTTCCTTTTTGAATTATGTTACTATAAACAGTGCTCACCCAAAGGCTTACTATCACTGAGTGGTACACAATATTCAGACTCCATGAGGTGCTTCCTCAAGAAGAAAACAGAGATACCAGTTGATCAAAAGAAGTGTGATTAGTGTAACTATGGGTTAGCAAGGGAAAGCAAAAGATGTCTATCATGTTAGTTAACCAGTATCAGATATATAATGTTTATGATTATATTTAAGTAATTTTATATAATAATGAATACATTCTATTACATTGTTATACACGAAGAGAAGGGAGAAGACAAATTATTTATTGGTAAATGTAATCGGCAAGTAAATTTTATTTTAATTAGCTATTATTACAGAGTGACTTCCAAATTTAAGTGCATTTCACAAAGCGCCATGGAATTTCATTAAAACACAAATTTTTTGTTTCTACACCAAAAGATTCTTATTCACCAAGTATAGAGTGACTCTTCATTCCTTCATATTTAATAAGAACCATAGGTAAATCTTCCATTCAGTCAACTCCTTTAACATACTATGTTATAAAGGTTTTTTTAAATGTAATATTCATTTTCCAGTTCAGAAATTTAAATGCAAAATTTAGGTAGAATCAAACGTGTTACATATGTGCGAATGTTCTTTTTTACAAAAGAAAGAGAAAACAAATTCAAATATATATTAACAAAAGCGAAAAGAAATGTGTAGGTTTATGGAAAGAAGATTAAAATAACTTAGAGAGTTCTACATCTTCTCAGGCTATTTGTGGTTTCTACTCTTCACTCATGGCAACAAGATCACTGCAACCTCAAAATTTACAATCTTGCCTAGAATTGTGCTTGTATATTGTAGGCACTCAATAAATACTTTTTTTGGTGAAAAAAAAAATTTACAATCTTACCCTACAACCCAAGTTTATGAAAAAGAGATAAATGTAATATAGCAGCAGCTCCAACAAATGTGTGCAACATTTTCTTGGTTCTTATGAGGTAAAGTGCTTATCCTTGAACCAAAAATATTTTCTAGAAGAAAAGAAAATACACACACACACACACACACACACACACACACACACACTTGGAAGTAGAGGGGAAAATGGATATTGTGAACAACAAAGTGAACTTGAGAGAGTGTCAGAAATAAACATAGTGTATTTATTTTTCTATTTCTGTCATTAAAAATGACCACAACTTCATGGCAGAAGACAAGTCCCATAGCTCTAAAGTCTGACATGAGTCTCAGTTAAAATCAAATTGTTAATAGGGTTGTGTTCCTTTTTGAGAGCCTTGGGAACAGGGGATTCTATTTTCTTGCTCATTCAATTGTTGGCAGAATTTAATTCTTTGTTTGTTGTTATAAGACAGAGGTTCCCATTTCCTTGCTGGCTTTCAGCCTAATTTCTATAGGCTGCCCTCATTCCTTGACACATGGGCCCCTTTCTTTATCTTCAAAGCCAACAATAGAGAGTAAAATCTGTCTCACATTTTGCATTTCTCCTGTATTTTCCCTCTGTCTTCTCTCTCTTTGACTTCAGCAAGGATAGATTCTCTGCTTTTTTTTCTCCTCTCCATCAAAAAATAAATATAGGCCAAAAAAAAAAAAAAAAAGATAAATTGGATGCTTCATTTCTCATTGGCCTTTTGCAGTCAGAGGAACACATGGCACAGATGCAGAAGTTTCAACTTGCAAACTCTCCTGTTCCTTTTCCTGTCCATTCTTCGTTCCCTGGTCAGGGGTGGAGATTCAGTGACTTCATAAGGTGTAGTGAAGTAGGTGGCTTTAAGCTTTTAGAGAATCTGTAGAGGTTGAACTAGTTTGCATTCCACCAGCAGTGAAGATGAGTTCCCTTTTCTCAGCATACTTGCCCACATCTGTTGTTTGTTTTGTTAATGACGGTCATTCTTACTAGGATTAGGTGAGATCTCAGTGTGATTTTGATTTGCATTTCTCTGATGATTAGTGAGGCAGACCACTTTTTCATGTGTCTGTTGGGTGTCCTTACATCTTCTTTTGAGAAGTGTCTATTCATGTTTTTTGCTCACATTTTAGAGAAAGTTTTTTTTTCCTTCTCTCATCACATTTGAGTTCCTTATAGATCAGGATGTTTGGCCTTTGTCAGATACAGTTGGCAAAATATTTTCTCAATCTGTGGGCTCTTCTGATGGTTTCTTTTGTTTTGCATAAGTCTGGCAATTTCTAAAAGAACTAGCAATTGACCTTCCATATGACCCAGCAATCCCCCTTCTGGGAGTATACCTGGAGGAATTCAAATCATTCTACAAAAAAAAATACCTGCATATGCAGGTTTATTACAGCACTATTCACAATAGAAAAAACACACGGAACCCACCTGCTACCCATTGAAACTGGACTGGATAAAAAAAAAATGTGGTACATATGAATGATGGAATATCATGCAGCCATAAAAAAGAACAAATATGTGGACTTTGCAGCAACTTGGATGGATTTAGAGTCCATAATACTCAGTGATCTATCACAGAAACAAGGAACAGAGTACCGTATAAGCCCACTCATAAGCGGACCCTGAACATTTACCATAATACTATAAGAAAGGGATTGTCAGTAGCGGGATACTGCTGGGGTGGGTGTGGGGAGACAGCTTGAATAAGAGTAACTGATATCAAGCCAGGCAAGTGGGGACCAAAGGGAGGTCCAAATTTTACCTGTTTGAAATATACTGGTATACCTAATCCAGAATCGCACCCCACAACTTTAAAACAAAATATATAAAAAAAAGATTTTAGAGAATCCCTTCCAATGCCCTTCACAAATGTAAATGACCAGGAGAGGTAAACTATGCACTTTAATTGCCCCAATATACTGTGCAGGCTTTACAATAACCTCTTAAATTGTATACTCTCATAAGCCTGTAAGTCTGACACTCCACAAGTCACCTGATATCTGCACTGTTTGACAACCTATTCAAGAGAATCACAAATGCTTCCAGGGACATGGGCCTGCTCTGCTTGGCAAGATGTCAGACACTCCAGGTTTAGCCAAGAACTGTTGATGGCATTGACCATATGCATCTTACTGGGCTAAGAGAAAGGTTCTCTGCTCTCAAGGACTTATGAAATAAACCAGAAATGTATCCCATCTCATAAAAAAAAAGATTGCTATATAACATATTTACAGATTTTGGAAATTAGAGCACACACATTTGGAAAGAGTGTCATTATTTGATCTATCATGCATTGAATGTTGCTATAAACTGAAAAATCTATGCTAATTTACCAGCATTATTTTTGTTAGCTCTATAAATGTAAACCTATGGTTTACTGTTAAATCAGAAACTGTGAAAATTTTACCCCACTTTCAAGCTAACAAGTACCCTGTCACAGTACTTTATACACACACACACACACACACACACACACACACACGTATATGTATATATGTATAAAGTATACACATAGATATATAGGTATAGATGGATAGATATAGGTATAAATGTGTGTGTGTGTGTGTGTGTGTAATTATATAAAGTTAAAACGTTCTTAGGACAAAGAAACAGACCTCTTGTTACAGCAGAAGCTGCAGTCAGAGTAGTATATTGCTGTGATGTCGGTTGGATGTTACCCATGTCTGCATCGGAGTGTGCTACAGGAGAAGACCCCCCAAATTAGGAAATGCTGAGCTTCACGGGGCTGCTGACATAACTTCCCATTCTCTCTTCAGAGAAACAGATGACTCAATAACCTTAAAAACGGATAAATCTTCTCTGGGGTATAAAGGGGTAGATATTATGGGTTTATTACTTTGGTATGTAAGCAAATGTCTTTGAAGATTGTATGATAGGACATGATCTTTAACACTATGAGAGGTCTCTAGGGAATTCATCTCTACATTTCTCTGAGGAGATACACCAACCCTGACTTCAAGCTTATTTATCATGCTCTCTGTTCAGAAGGTCCAGGTCACGCAAGAACAGCATCACTTTATGGAGGATTTGACTCCAAACATTGATATTTTCATTTAATAATTCTCCATATTAGTCAAAATCAAAGTATTCAACTCTTCAAATATAAGTAAAAAATTAAGTAGAGGAAGTGTCCTATCTTTGGCAAAATATATATGTTTAAAGATTCACAACTGTCATTTCTTTGAACATCATAATTAATAATTAAATATGTACATTAAATAGTGTAAATAACAGTCTCTCTAGTATTATCTATTGGGGACAATGTTAATTATGTGGTGATGAGTATACTAGAAACTCAGACTCACCATTAGACAAAATATCCATGTAACAAACCTGACATTACCTCTTGATCCAAAATAAACATACTTTAAAAATACATATATATATTCATACCTATTTTTAGATAGTGCCTTATCCCTTATAATATGTGAAATAAAAATTAAGTTATTTCTAATACTCACAAGGTAATACTAAAATATTTTTAGCAAATTTTTTTTTTTTTTTTTTTTTTAAGTTGGAGTCTCACTCTGTCGCCCAGACTGGAGTGGAGTGGCCGCTCCCGGCCACCGCAACCTCCTCCTGCTGGGCTCCGGCGATCCTTCCACCTCAGCCTTCCAAGTAGCCGGAGTTACAGGCACGCGCTACCATGCCAGGCTAATTTTTTTGATTTATTGTAGAGGTGAGGTCTCACCAAGTTGCCCAGGCGGGTCTCGAACCCGCGGGCTCAGGCAATCCACTCACCTCAGCCTCCCAAGGCATGGGATTACAGGCTGAGCCACCGAGCCCGGCTTCATAAAGATTTTAATATTGAATTTACTCTCAATATATTCCTAGTTGCTTTGTCTCTGGAATAGCTAAACTATTGCTTTGTCTCAGAATTTTATCATTATCTACAAAAGAATTCCCACTTCTTTGTGAAGTCTAGAAATACCATTTATCTCATTTTAATTGAGCAGATTCAAATTCTTATTTTAGACGCATTGTTTTCACTCCCTTTAGTGGCTGCCACTGCAAAAACTTCGGCCAAGCAAACAAAAAGTACAGTGAAATAACAGAAGGAACTAGTGGCTTTTCACATTTAAATACACTCTTTATGCCATACATTGAAATGGCATCTCATTTTTCAGTGAGTCCCAGAACAGCAGGCATATACAACTCCATCAAAGCACATGAATCAATAGACTAAACAAGTTACACTGTCGCAGTTTATACATCAAAAGTACTTGTCTATTTCTGTGAGCAATATCATCAAAATCAATATATCCCCCAATCTACAGCTATTCCCCAGAGTACTCTTTCATATCACATATTCAAACAGCTGTAAACAAATTAATAAATTGCTCTGGACTTTTGTTTTCTCTCCTCCTGAATTTTAATTGATTCGTATCACTGGAAAATTCATGCAGGCTAGTTATCTTGGCTTTTTTCCTTTCTCTGGCATGAAGACAAACACAGTGAATAAGAGCTTCAACCTTACACTTCACTAACCACTTGTAGTTTTTATGTTAAACTCAAAGAGAGTTCTTCTGTTCATCATTTAGTGTGTAATTTTCTTCTATCATTGAAACACAAAGCAAAAGAGTTTTCTTCTTTAGACCATACTGATGAGTCCTAAAGCACTAGTGAAGCTCAAAAATGTACAGATTTCCTTAGAAAACATTCAATCTACGCAAGCTATTAAAGTAGGTATTCAGTAACTTCTAGCATGAGTTAGAATCTGAAAGAAGAGTTAATTATAAAATCTCTTACTTGCATGTTCTATTAATGAAATTTCCCTGTTGAATTTGTTCTTTTGTATTTTTTTTTCTTTGTTGGTGATATGCTTGTGTTCTTATACTGAAATGATATTAAGTTTGGAATATAGTATCTAGAGAAAAACTTCAACCAACAGTTTAACTGTATTTAATTTTTTATTGCTAAAATAATTAAGTTGATTTCAGAGGAGGCTTGTATTAGCTACAATTCTAGATATAAGATTACAGATATTCTATGGTAATATGTATATATGCAAGAGATCATGGAGGGCACAGGCTTTGGAATTGAGAGGCAACATAGCTATTAACCTGGTCATCTTATGTGAATGATACTAGATACAGGTTGTTTAAAGATTAATTGTTGATAATGACACATACCGCATATGGTTGTTCTCAAGTTTAAAGATAAAACGTTTAACGTATTTAGCAAAGTATACATATACATACACTTTTCTGTATATTCTCACTCTACACAGTAATTTGCTTATGTAATCTAAAGAGTTCTAACTCTTTTGTGATAAGTATTGAGTGGTCAGGAATTCCAGGCAATTTTTCAGGCAAGGTCATACAATGTCCTACCCAAACACTCAGTCATTTCTCTATTTGGGACAGGTTGGAAATACAATTCATCTGTTCTGTCTTGTGACAAGTGTGCAGGTATATCCATACTGGTTTTCTTATGACCTCAACAATTTCTCTCTTTAGGTTTTACATTTGAGAGGGAATTTCAAGGTTGTAAACAGCTGATCTAGATACTCACAAATATATAAATAATGCCAACTCCATTTTTAAAAATCATCAGTGAGATTTAAAGACAGCTCCTACCAGGTGGTAGATTCATTCTGCATTTTCCGTTAGCTCCCAGAGATCTCTTTCTAGTACTCACCTGTATGCTTGTAAGCCGTTAGGCCCACAATGGTGCAAGAAATTTCTCTCATACTTTAAAATCTATGACTTCAGCTTTATCTCATTTCTCTCTAACTTCAGCTGGAGAAAGTCCTGTGTTTTTAAGGACTCAAGAAAGAAGTACACTGGATTTCCCAGGTAAACCAGGATAATCTCCGTATCTAAAGGTTGATTTTCATAATTACATCTCAAAGTCCCTCTTGCTATATAACTTATTCACAGACTCTGGAGATTAGAATGTAGGTGTCTTTGGTGGTTCATTTAGCCTATTTTAATAATCATGTTTCAAAGTGGCTTTAAGTTCCTCATAGTGTCATAACACCAACACTTTTCTGTTGTATAAATATGTCAAACATTGTCATTTGCCAGTTTGGTAAATAAGGCTCTGGTTTTTCTCTGAACTTCAGCTTTTTTTTTTTCCCCCTTGATTTAGAATCTGAATAGACTACTTGCTGCATATAGCAGTTGATAGGATTAATTGAGAAGGTGTATTTGCTCTCTTACATATCGTCCATAAATTGTACTCTTCTTTCCTTTACCTTTTCATGGGAAGCCATTTGCAGGGCAGTTGTCTGGGTGGCATTGGGCCAACAAAATTCCTCTTCCTATCACACTTACAGTTCTCAGAATAACTGTAGAATGTGCTGGGAGTGTAACATCCTAACATAACAAAGAACTGGCCTGGGCCTATTCTGATCCCTCCTAAAAGATTCCTACCACACTGTATCCCAGGGACTAGCGTCTCACACACCGAAGGATAAAACCTAAGAAAGTCTGCTTTTCGAGGTCCCTAACTATGGTGCAAGTGGGTCATGTGCAGATAAGAATACATCTGTCTTGAGTTGCTTTTCAGAGCCTTCAGGGACTGGCTTGCCATGAATCCCAGGTTTCTGTAAATAAGAAACCTGCTTCATGCGACATGTTGTGTGTCAGTGTTCCATCTTACTGGATTCATGTAAGTGACAGAAATGGGCCCAGCTCAAAGTGCAGTGGGCAGAGGAGTTTAGAGTCCTCCCAGGGATTGGTAACAGTGTAGCAAACCTACTTTGCACCATTCTCTCCACCTTGTTAGCACTGAAGAGAAAAATCCTTGTTAAATTCACAAATCTGAAAAATAGATCCCATTTCTGCTCTGCCCACTTTTGAGGGTCATCCTGCTAATGCAGAGTAGAGCAAAGGCCACTGACTCTAAAATCTGTGCTATTAAATCAGGAAGTAGTTCAATGCCTTGAGGGCAGATCAGCTGACTGGTTTAGCTGAAGATGTAACTTTTAGAATCTCTGCAAGTGTATCCACATGCTTCTCAAATGTAGGGGAAAATGGAATATTTCTGAGCCTGGCACTGTCTGGAAACTGATTAATAGCTCTGCCTGTGACCACTGTCTTCCCCTGTCCTCTGGGACACTACACTCTCATATACCTCAATAACCCTAAAATAAATAACCCACTCCTGAGTTCTAGAACCATCTGGCTAATTTTACCCCATATACTGGTTTATTCATTTATTCACATGACAGACAGCATTCGACATCTTCTGTGTTCCAAGTCTGACTCTAAGCATCAGTGCTCTTTCCATCCTTTCTCTACTCTTATCTTCCCTGTTTCGTGCTCCAAGTGGCTGCCCCATGTGGGCTGAATCCCCAGAATTCCCAGTCAGTTGACTTTTTATTGAGGTTAAACTAACAGCAGTCACTGGCAAGGCAGTGGAGGATAAGGGAAGCGAGGTTATCATATTTCTTTCCTGGTTCACGTTGGTACCATTTTTATTCCCATTGGTTTATACCTACAGCTCCAAAGGATAGTCCTGCCCTACTCCTTCAGCTCTTACAGGACTGTGGTTAGCAATCAGTAAGCATGCCTACTACTTGTCCTGGGGGGAGTCATTTCCTCCTCCCCATCACTGCTCAGTTCAAGTAAAATCTGAAAATTGGCCTGTGTGAAAAGCAGCCAGAGCCTTGCGCTTCTGCTATGCACGCTAAGAAATGGAACATGAAAGGCTAGACTGAGGAATAAATGTGGTTTGTCACAAGTGGCTCTGGCTTCCCAATCCCAGGACATTCCTCTCCATTCTCCTTCCCTTAGTATGTAATACTGACACAGGTTAGTAAATCCTCCCTTTGATTCAGCAGAAATCCAGATCGGGAAGGAGGTGTCAGTTTCCTTTTATCAGCAACAGTGCAGATTTATAAGTAGTTTTCCCTGAGTTATGGACAGGGGAGCTAATCAGTGTTTCCCTCTTCCTTTTCCTATGAAGGATTAGGTTGTGAGAATGGTTTCTCTTCAAATTTTGCTCCCCACAGGACAACCTTATCCTTATCTTTTAGCTTACTTTACAGGATAGGAGGGAAAAATGTATATCTCTTCTGCAAAGAATTTCCCTCTCAGCAATTTTTACTTCTGATAGTTTGTTGGTTTTGTTAATTCAGAATATGAGCTATATAATTATAACCATACATATGTCATATAACTAGATTTCAGTCAAAGACAGCCACACAAAAGATTACCAGTAAGCCAACAGTACCATATTTGTATCATACTTTTTCCATGTTTAGATATGTTTAGAGATACAAATACATATTATTGTGTTATAATTGTCCACAGCATTTGGTACAGTTACACACTGTACAGGTTTGTAGCCTAGGATCAGTGGACTACACCCTATAGTCTTAGTGTATAGTCAGTTGTATCGTCTAGGTTTGTGGAAGTACACTCTGTATTATTCTTACGATGATGAGATGGCCTAAGGATGGGTTTCTCAGCATGTATCTTAGTTATTAAGCAATTCATGACTGTGCTTTCTTCCCTCCTTAGGAAATATTTATTAATTCTTGGAAAAATTGAATATATATTCATAAGAAACTTATTCTGCATTACTATCAGTCATTTATCCACATAAGTTTCATAACAGGCTAGGGTACTAATCCTGGTACCCTGTTTTTGGTAATAATTGTCATAGTGCTAAGATTTTGTACATTACTTCCAAAATTTATGTGGGCTGGAACCATGGTTTGACTTTTTCATTACTGTATCTTGAGCATCTAGCATGTTACCTGGCACATAGTTACTCTTATCTCTATTCTTTTTATGATATGCTATGAATTGGATTTTTTTATTTGGAAAATTTGTCTTCCAGACCAACACTGTGGAGTAACCTGCATCATGTAAAAATATTTTCAGTCCAATATCATATATCAGTTAAAATAAGTATTTGTAGCAGAGATTTAAACATAGAAAAATCAAGGGCATTAACTGCACACATTTCTCCTTCACCTGTGACTTCGAAAAATATATTTTATAGATTAGCCATTCTTTCCTTTGGAATGGAATTGACTTCTGTAGATGCTGCAGAAGTTATACTGTCTTATATCAAAAACATAAATTAGATTTATTTTCCTTCTCAAAAAGATCCAAAGGAATGGGGTTTGATCTCAATTTAAATAACAAGATTTGCTGTTAGATACAGACTGTAGCAAGAGTTAAGACCTTTAATGGAACTTGACCCTGCCCTACTTTTGTAAGTTCATCACACTTCTCTCACAGAATAAGGACAGTTCTATTGACTGATCCTTTTCCCCTTAGCCTGTTATATTACAAGAGGCTTATCTCTAACTGGCTGTTTTCCCTTAAATCCAGTTCTAGGCTTGAGGATTAAAATTACTTTTTTGTTCAAACATTTTATCTTACTTAGCAAGACAGGTATAATAAATCAAACATTCTTCTCACTAAGTTATGATAATCAGTGTAAAATTACCTAGGCTTCATAGAGTATTTTATGCTCAAACTCACTCACTATTTAAACTATAACTATGCCCAATGTTTTGCTTTTCAAATCATAGAACTCAAAATATTACACATATGACATGATTTTCATAGGAAATTGACATTTTTTAAACTATTCTTGTTTTCCTGTTGAGTTCATCCTAAACAAGATATCTTTAAAGTATCAAAAATTAGCATTGACAAATTCAGTCTGGAATCTGGATTAAGAAGAAATAATTTTGAATTGATGAATACTTACTTTGATCAGATATTTTCTAATTTAAATCTCAAGGCAGTTCAGGAGGAAAGTGCAGATGATGATGATGATGATGATTTTAACAAATGGGAAAGATGAAGAACAGAATTACTAATTCCTTCATCTGAGATCCTACGTCTGTTGAGCGGTCAGACCAAAATTCCATCCCATTTCTGTTAGGCTCCCATGTTTTTTACTTACAAAATGCTGAGGCCTTAGAATGACATTTGCTACTGCTTTTATAATCTTTTGAATTCAGATAAAACCATTTAGTTAATTTTAGCATTTTATCGTCATTATGTGAGAAAAATATTCTCATTTACTCTTATTAGTTTGTTTCTTTTTAATGGCTCACACTTAATTGATCGTAGTGTACTTATTTAAGGAAGGGAAATTAGTTTTTTGACAAGGGGATGTTTTAAAATAAATTTAATATACATATCTTATGTCAATAATATCTGAGAATTTTTACAGTTTTTATGAAAATTGGCAATTTAGGCTACTTGTGTGTTTTTTTTAATGTAAAGACATTACAATTAGAGCGAAAGTTAAATATAGATCAATACTAGCATTCTTCTCAATTAGGATTCTATATAGCTTAAACAACTGAACACATTTAATTTTCCCTTACTTTCAAGCTTGTAGTATCTTTCATCTGATATCACATTACCGCACAGTCTGAATATATTAGTCCATTTTGCATTGTTATACAAGAATGCCTGAGGCTGGGTAATTTAGAAAGAAAAAAGTTTTCTTTTGGCTCATAGTTCTGCATGGCACCAGCAACTGCAGGGCTTCTGGTGCAGCCTCAAGAAGCCTACAATCAATGCAGAAGGCAAAGAGAAGCAGGTGTATCACATGGTGATAACAGAAGCAAGAACAAGAAGGGGAACCCTTAAGCAAACAGCTCTTGGGTAAAAGAATAAAGTCAGAACTCACACATTACCATGAAAACCACACCAATTCATTAAGGGGAGTCCTACCTAAAGACCCAAACATCCCCCGATAGACCCCAACTCCAACATTCACATTTCAGCATGGGGATCACATTTCAGCATGGAATTGGGAGGGGACAACCACCTAAATGATATTTCTGACCACAACCCAATTTTCACTTCGACATTCATCATATTCAAAACTACTTAATGCATTCTGCTATTGCTTAGTCTTAGAATACTTTCACTGACATATTTTCCCTCAAGTATTTTTTCTCAGGAATTTTTATGTTAATTTATCAATTTTTCATATTAACCTTCAACCTTTCCAGTCTGTTTCTGTACCTAAATTATTCTTTACCGAACCATTTTTTTTACATAACTATTCTCCATTCCATCAATTATTTCATCATGATAAGAAGCTCTGCACTACAGTCTAGGTGAGTTGCACCTAAATATGAACAGAAAGCATAGCAAATGTAGCAATAATTATGGAATAACATACGAGACTATACAATACAATTAAAACGAATTTTAATTCTGAGGTTAGAATACTTTATACCCTGCCATCACCATAGAATTAAAAGTCCCCAGGGAAATTTGTTTAATCTTCTTACATGTCAGTTTCTAGAAAATGTGGGTAATAACAATCCGCATCTCCAATAGTTGTGAATAGTAAATGAGATAATATATGTAGAGTGCTTAACCCATGGCCTGCAACTATTTTATTAAATTCAATGTAATAAATTTTTAAGTTATATTCAAGAAAGTCATATCACTTTCAACAACTAAAATTCCTTTTCTTGAGGAAGGCAGAAAAAGGAAAAATATGCCAATATCTTCAAATTTGACTTTTTAAAGAAAGTTTATAACATAGCTAGATAATAGAAATCAGATATGAGATTTCAGACCATTTTAGGCAAATCCTCATTTTTTGAAAAAAAATAAAAATTGAGGAAAATATATTTGAGGAAGCATACTAATAATCTCTACTCAAATCCCACTCCTCAATTTTTCCTTTTACAGTCTTTATACTAGAAATCTGAAAATCAATCTTGATTTTTCTTTTACCTGCATTCTTCACATTCAATTTATCACTTACACTGCCTTCAGAATGCTTTTTAGAGCCATCCACTGTTTCCTACCTCTACTGCCAACACATTTAGTCTGAACTATTGTTAATGTTCTATTGTACAATGTAAAAAGCTTTCTAACCATGCTTCCTACTAGATACTTCCCTGCACCTCTTCATTTTCCCCATACTGTCCAGAATTCCATTTAAAAATTTGCATCTGATTGCATCACAACAATTTTAACTGTTACTAAATATATTCCCATTGCATCGAGCAAAACTTCCAAAATTTTTATCAGGACATATAAAGTACGAAACTGTGTGTCTTTCAAGTTCCTTCAATTGTTTCTCTCTCTCTCATGACGCGTTTTCTTACCATTTTAATATCATCGCTTGACTTCTGAACTTAGATAAAAAGCAAACGATGGGAATTTCAGAGCACAGTGAAGAAACTTGGAAGTAGAGGGGTGTCAGGAACTTTGAATGACGGAAAAAAGAAAACGGAAATAATTTATACAGATAGCCCCACCTTCTTTCCACAAAACTATCTCACATTTTGTTCATTTCTTATAGCCATCCTGAAAAAGTCTCAATTTCTGAGTAAAACACATTTACTCAGTCTACAGCTGAATCTTTTCTCAGCTCTTTGTGTGAAATAAAGGAAAACATTGTGAATTACTGCATTTAATTATTATTATTATTTTTTTTTCATTTTGCTCACTTCTGTTTGATCTTCAGTCTCACAACATGGCAGGCTTGTAACACAAAAATGAAATGTCGGCATTTTAATCTTTACTTCAGATTCTCCTGTTTGTGGACGTGATTAATTCACACATTGCACAAATGTCTGAAAAATATGTTCCCTGGCTCACTCTGCTACGTTGTCTCCTGATTTTCTGCCCCTTGAAAACTGGGCTGCAGACATTCTGTTGCTCTCTTATATACCAGACTACATTAAATTCTTCCTTGCCTCAGGCCCAGAGCAAAATTTATTTCTTTCCCTCAGATGCTCTTCCTCCACATGCCTTGCTCCCTGTCTTCCTGTGGGTTTAAATGTCACTGTTTTCAGAGATGCTTTGGAACACTGTGTAATTAGATTTTTTCTCCATTATTCTTCTTTACAGTATCCTGTATATTTCTATATGCATCTGTTCAGATTTTAAATATACATTCATTTCTTTTAATATTATTTGTAATCTTTACCAAACTGTAAGATACATATGAGTAGAAATTGTTTATTTTATATAACTAGAGTCTGACCCAGACTATGGCATTTATTAGATATAACTATCTTTTCATTAAATAGGCTCCAATATACCATGTATATAGAGAATAAATGTACCATTCCATGTCCTGAGACAAATCACAAGTAATACTAACCAGAAATGTTAAGAATCCATTAGCTCCATAGTGTTTTAGAAGATTCAAATGCCATGATGAATACTGGCCTCTTCCACATAGAAATATGGAATGGGAATAGTGTTTCCTTAAGAGTCATAAGCTCAGTGGTATGTGTGTAATAAACATTACCAAAAATAACAACAGCAAAACATGGCCAATTTTTTTTATGACAAAGTTAATGCCATTTTATGGATATTTGTAATAATACTTACATTTATAGCTAATCAAACCTAGTATTATTGATTACCTAAAGTTGTTAAACCTTTTGATAGATGATTAAGTAAAACTAAATGTGATTCTTTAGCCCTTAACTTGTCTCATCCCTTCAATAATATTTTACCTGTGACTTATTATCTGCATATCTAAAAATTTAAATGTCGTGAACAAAGAGATAAGACAATATATCTAGCAATGTATCTATATAGCAATAATTAAACTTGAGGAATTTTGATAGAAGAGATAAATACTTGTAAAGAATTATTACCAGAAAGTTATTTACAAGGTAGATGAATCATTCTAGTCTCAGATTTAACTGTGAAATAAAATATGAGCAGCTAATGAAGTCATATTTATTGAATACAGAAAAGGTAATACTATAACCCCCCAACAAAACCTATCAGTTATATTTTAACAGATAACATTTATAACATTTTTACAATATGTAAGGCCTAAAAAACATACCACTAAGATAATCTTCTAAGAAAAATATGGGTATACATATATAAACTTATATATGTGTGTATGTAAATATTCAAAGATGTTATCAAAAATAAGAACTTAGTAAGGGGAAGTCATAAAACTAAAAATCTTGTGTTTAAAATTTAGACTATTTAACAATATATTTCTGTTGTATTTTTAAAGTTCTTTTGGTTAAGTGACAAAAACTTCATTCTAACTAAAGCAAAAACAAAAAACTTGCAAAAAGGGATTGACAGATTTAACTGAGATGTTTAGAAAAGTCTAGATAAGACCTAGCTTCAGGTATACCTGAAATTTAGGCACCTATAAATTTTTAAAAGGTTTCAGGAATATCCTTTTCTAACTCTCAGTATTTTGCCTTTGTGTGTTGACTTTATTTTCAGTCACAATCCTTCTAGTGACAAAACAACAAACTTAAGCTTATGACTTGTCAACTTATCTATGCCTATGATGGTATCGCAATGCACTATTGACTTTATTAGTATCTAATTAATTATCTAAATAATAATAGATTCATATGCTCAACCTAGTGACTCGTTCATGCAGACTATAATAAATCACTGTGTTGAAGTATTTAATGATAAAGTTAATTTCATATGATCTAACCAACCCAACCTATTTTTCTAGTCAGTAACTATTTGTGTAAATAAGTCTATTTAGACTTTGAGAAATATATTAAAGAAAATATTACTTCTTGGACAAAATATGGCCAACATATTTAGCACAATAAAATGAGATTTTTCTAATAAAGTTTAGGATATAAAGATTAAATAAACTTTAATCAATTGCTTTTAATCAACATTTCTCAGAGCATTTGCTAGTCAAATATAAATTGCAAATTTCCAATAAAAATAATATGCATAATTACTTAAAATATTTTGCCCTGAGGAGTTTCTTTCCAGACATAATTAATAACATCACTATGTAGACTAGTGTTCCATGCAAAAGAGCCTGGGTCATTTTATTCTACAGTCAATATTATTAAATATTTTTCTTTGTATTGTTTCACTTTTATTATAGGATCTACACAGGACTGGAAGAGAGAGAATGATATGGAGGGTGCTTCCTTGGTGTCTCAAACCCTGATGTTCCCTTGTGTTTAGTATAGAGGGTATGGAAAACATATATTTTTTAAGTCTCATGACAAACTAATCAATTATACTTAATTTGTCATGAAATCCTGATGTAGAAAGTGATGTAATTTTAGATCTTTATAATTTTTATTATCTACTCAAAGTAGCCAGATTAACTTGATACAAAATAAGTTTTAAATATTTCTACAACTTATATATTGTATTAGTTGTAATATATTGACATGTATTAAAATATGCAATACTGATGTGTACAATGTATATGAGATGGCCAAAAATAGAAACATGGAATGAGTGTTTTCAAAACTTGCATTTTATCAATGTAAACGAGAAGTATAATAGGAATAATTGACATGGGTTAAATAGAACTGTGAACTCCTTACTGATTTCCATCTTCACAATAAAATAACCCTGTGATCTCATTCTGAAAGTAACCATATGGATCTGACAAGTCAGCTGACTCTTAACATATTTTGAAATTTCCAGGAAGCTTAGTTCATCAGTGGCATGATTTTCAAATTGCTCTTATAAGCTGACTGGTCAAATCCCATGATATTTAAAAGACATTTTGGCAACGGCTTACTTTTAGGTAAATGAAATTGTTAAATTATTTAAATCACTAAACAGAATATGAAATGTTCAAATGAATTAATATTGCCCCATCACTCAAATGTCCTAATTATTTAAACTACATGTTTATATGGTTTGTCATAATAGCAATAGCTTTAAGAGTATGTTACAATTTCCTTTCTATTCTAGGAGAATTTGTCATAAAATCTTGTTCCACCAATATTCAGCTCAAATGTCACCTCTTTTACCATCTAAATTCTGTGGGCATAGACATTTGTTTCATTTGTTGTCCATCAGACATGTCACTATGTCAAACTGTTATATATCTTTTTACATGACTATATATTGATCAATTAGGTTAGTATTTAAAGGTATTGTGTAAAGCACATATTTGAATACTTCTGAACCAATCCTATCAATTGAACAACACTATCATTTACCTTCAGCAACAATGAGCTTTCTGGAGCTACTATGGGATATAACACTATAGAACCTTTTAAACATAGCTTTAGTATGTATAGTAGATCAAAGACAAGGAGGAGTTTTTTATTGCTACACCTCTACTTGTCATTTGGGCAAGCTTACCCCATAAAATGAAGTGAATGTATACCTTGAAACAGCATTATTTAGGAATGTTTAGCCAATCAGATACATGTTGACTAGAATATTGATGGTAAATAAATAACCTTGCTATACAAATACCTAACTTTGGAAGGTGTTTGACAGCATAGACTCTGGAGCCAAGTTGCTCCATGCCTCAGTTTCCTGATCTGAAGAATGAAAGTAATCAGTTTCTTACTCGTAGGACTGCTATGAGTAATGAATATTATTTTAAATACTCAAAACATTTTAATAAAGTTTCTTTTGCCTTTAGAGAAGATGCTAAACACTTCAATTTTTAGATTTCAAAGGCACATTTAAAACTGAAAGGTAGTAAAGCAGGCATGACTATAATTTTCCACATGTATTTGCAAACTGATGAGTAGATATGAGATAAGAAGTATTTTCCAAGTGAACCTTTGAGAACCAGTGATATTTTCTTGAGAACTGAGGTATTTGGAGAACAATGCCTTCAGTGAGGTTCAGTGATTTGGAGGCTCTTTCACTGTGTGCTTTTGAGGACTGTCTGTACTAGAGATGTAGACTGAGATTCTTAAAGACAGCTCCCTGAACTTCACAACTCTGGACCTCCAACTGCGGTGTTATAGACCTCTTACTCTCTATATTAAACCCTTCACATTGGGAATACATGATTGATACCTCATGTTAGGTAATAACTTATAAAATATATTCCAATGCTTTAGTCTGGTAGATGCAGTGTTTTCCATTGCTTCAGTCTAGTGATGCAGTTTTCTGTACTGAAACAACCTCCATTCATTCATTGAATTTTATACATATTTCTACAATATCTGAAATAACAACTATGCAAATGTCTCAAGAAGAGGTATAAGTCATACAGAATTAAAATGAAGATGGCACATCAATCATAACTCCTATCCCTGAGAGAACAGTGAGGTATTTTGACTGAAATATAAAAGATGTTCTATAAACCCAACTAAGAAAACTACTACAGGCAGGTCATGAAAAAGTTGCTGAATCCTCTACAAGGCAATACAATATCACATCAATTGTGCAATTTCCTATTAGTTCATGTAATTAGAAAATAATTAAAAAAATGTAAATCTATTTTAAAAGATCAGGAAATATTACCATTATGTTAAGATGATATAATTAATGTCTGAAGAATCCAAGAGTAAACTAGAAACTAACTGGGATCTAACACAGTAAAATGCTTATTATAAACTAAATATTTGATATCTTAAATAAAAAAATTGTAACTAGTTATAAATTGTAATTGAGTGAAGACCTCATTCATATGTTGTACATTCTTAATGAGACACCAGGCTTCATATCTACTGCAGAGCTAGGTGTGTGTGTGTGTGTGTGTGTGTGTGTGTGTGTGTGTGTGTGTGTGTTAGAATTCAGGACAAATTTCCAGACTAACCAATTAAGTGAACGAAGCAAGTTGCAGAAATAATACAAACTATGATCAATTTTTTTCTCATTCAAATAGGTCACACACACACACACACACACACACACACACACACACACACACACATTTGGATAAAAAGCTTGAAGAATAAATAGAAATCTTTAGCTTTATTTTTGAACACTAAGTTTGATCACTGAGACTGTTTTAATATCCTTTTACTACAATATAAAATTACTGTTCAATTTTGAGATATGTATATAAGTTAGTAATAGTAATAGTTAAAAATAGCAATATCACCATATATGGTCATTATGATTGCAATACTAAAAATATTCAGGTTAAAAAATTTGAAGGTACTAAATCAAAATTCAAATAGGCATTGCATCAAGTAGAGGAATTATGAAACTTATTCTTTGTCTAGAGGATTTTAATTAGTCGTAAGGTTTAAAATGTAAACATGATGTTAAAAGACTTCTTATCAAGTGTAAGCCAATTTTGGAACAGAATACTTGTGTACAAAATAGTTTTTATGTGATCAGCATATCTTTAATGCCTTTAAGAAATCATTTACTTCTTTCTAGTGAATATATTATTTTTCAGAAAGCATTTATTAATATCATTTATAAAGAGACTAGTTTAAGACACAAAATTAAAATTGTTCAATATGCTCATAGAAACATATTAAATAACAATTAATTAAATTATTTATAACATTTATATAACATGAATCCAAATATTACTTCAAAATATAAATATTGGCAACAAATATGCAGAAAGTTTAGCTATATATATAAAATATATTTGGCCAGATCGTTTCAACATAAGAGATATACTCAACTAAAATTTTAATAAGTCTTTTGCAAATTATTATATCACTTTACCAATTATATCTAGTCACATAATTCAACTGGTTATGCAGGCATAGACTGAAAATTTCTATGTTACTTGCTGTAGTTACTGCATTGATTATTTTAGAGCCTGTCTTGAAAACTGTCAATGTAATAATTTGCAAATGGATAAACATAACAAGAAATTATTTTGATATCCATAAAATTTGGATGCCAAACTTAGATTATCATTTCTTAGTCCAAATTTAAAGATAAGGCAAATATTTAGACATAAATCTGAAAAATTAATGTTATATAAAATTTTTTAATATTTTGTTCAAAAGTTAAGTGGCAATCATGGAATTTTTTATTATTTATGTAATTTGTATCCAACAATGAACTCTTAGCTAATGATGATGCAATAAACTCCTAATGAGATTCTGCAGTATAAATAGTTCTGAAGTTATTTTTGCTTTGCTCATTTTCTCTAATTTGTTTTAATAGTTATATTATCTACACGTGGAAAGGAGGATGAATAGTAATGGTTTTCTGACTGCATATCCTAATTTTAATTAAAATAGCCTTGAAATAGTCTGAGAAACATCATTCGGAGATCAGTTTCCTCAGCATTCTGAAAGAATCATATAGAATGCACTAATACAATTTTCTTATATTTGATAGAAATACTCTACAGATTTTACCTCTTCATTCATTGCATTCTAAACTCTTCAGAGTGAAATGTATCTTGATTTGCAGAATCTACAGTGATAGATATTCTCTAATAAATCTTGGAAAAATCATGACAGTACTGAAGAAACTGCATGGTCCCAAATTTCATCTGTTTAAGTTCTCATACTGTGTCTTTTCCCTTCATCTATTGATTAAAAATCTCTCAGCTACATGGCCTGCTAACAACGCTTTTGTTAAAAAAAAAATAATAAAGTCACTTTATGAAGAAGTATTGTAAATTCAGCATCCGTATGATATTTCTTGGAAAGGCAGTGTCAACTAAAGTTAGCAGGTTTGGCTGGTGAACAACCAACAAATTCTTTTTAAATGCAGACAATCTATTATTTATAGACAGTGAAAGCAAGAAAACCAAAGGTGTTAACTCCTGAAGTGCCCTGTCCTATGGGGGACATTGAAACAAAAGGTCCAGATGACAGAGAAAAAAAGGGTGGTTATGCTTTTGTTGAAGAGTTGACTTCATTCATGCCGCCACTATGGAGTTTGAGAGTCTATACATGTACCTTCAGAGAGAGAAGAACGAAACCTAAGGCTTCATCAGAAACCAGAAGCTGATGAGAAACTTTCCCAAAACAGCCTCCATAATAAATACAAGGTTAAATGAGAAACAGTAGCATATCAACTTCTTATTTTCTCTTATTCCACACAGATCGCAGGGCATTCTGCAGAGACTTAAATCAGCTGTCAGTAAGCCTTTCCTGTGTGGCCTATGTAGATAACTGTTAGACATCAAGGGGACACAGCAGAACTGTTACCCTACAGGAAGGCTAATATTATTGTTTAAGAACAAACTATTAAGTCTTCTCTAAATAAATATGTGGGCACACACATACACACATGTATTCATTATAGGTAATAACATGCTTAGCATCATATCCTGCGGTAAATGTTGAAAATAAGTATTAACTAGGTTGCTTTGTGAATTTACCTCTTTCTGAAAACTAAAATAACATAAACCATTGTTTAAATGTCCCTTTAATATGAAAAAGAAATAAAAATGTAAAATGTCTGCCAGTTTTTAAACATCTAAGCTCACGACAACCTTTGAAAAATTGCAGAAAATACATTGAGACTTCACAAAGTTATATATTAACATTTATAAATTGCAAATATCTGGCTCCAGAAGACGTAAAACAGTTTTAACCTAGAGATTTAAGAAAGGACAAAGTGGCATTTGAATTTACTTCAGATTACATTTTGAGGTTTTAACTTAACATCAAAATTCACCTAGTAAAATACGTTGGTTTGGAGGAAATAAAATATTTAATAATTCAATAAAAATGTGCCCCAGAATTTAAGTTTTACCATATTCCCTATGCAAGTTGGTCCCTGTTTTTCTATGTAAGTTTTTTTTTGTAAATTGATACATATAATGCTATTAAGAACTATCCTCCCCTTGGCAAGGTGGTTCATGCCTATAATGCTAGCACTTTGGGAGGCATAGACGAGAGGATTACTTGAGTCCAGGAGTTCAAGACCAGCTGAGAAAACTTGGTGAGACCTTGTCTCTACAATAAATCAAAAAAATTAACCAGGTGTGGTGGTGCATGCCTGTGGTTCCAGCTATTTGGAAGGATGAGGTGGAAGGTTAACTTGAGCCCAGCAGGTTGAAGCTGCAGTGGCAATGAGTGTGCCAACTTCACTCCAACCTAGTGACAGAGTGGGAGTCCAACTCAAAAAAATAATGAAAGAAAGAACTATTCTCCATCTTTTGACCTCTTTGCTAACTTATTTGCTTTTATTTTCAGTTTTTCTAAATTCCAAAGTTACAAACATTATTTTAAACAATATTTTTGATATCTTATGCATTGCAGTGTAAGATCACCTCACAAAAATAATTTATCATTATGTTTACTTTCAAAAATGTTTTACTTTTGAATACGTATAGCTAGTAGATGGTTTTGTGTTTGTATGAATATGTGTGTGTTTTCCCAATCGACCTCTCTCTTCAGATTAACCTTACCTTCCTCTTTTTCTTTATATCGAATCTATTCAGATTCTTGCTGGCTCTGATGATGTCTATTCTCATTTTTGTTTATGATTGTTTTCAATATAGTTATCTGATCTGTTGAGATTTTTTTATAAAGAAATAAAATTGCAAACATTGCTCCCAGTGTATTTCAAGTTATGGTAAACTTATATCATTAGTTTTTGCTGTAAGTTGAAGTTGAAACTTCGGTAAAAACCTAGAGCAGTTTTCAAAATAAACAGAACAGTTTTCCAGTCAACAATACAGGCTGTAACAGTAGGGGGTGTTGTTGGAATTGAATGTGTTCATTGTTGGTAGAGATAAGATTGGACACTAATAGAAAATTCTTACTTGTGTAAGGCATTTGATTAGAGTGTCAACATTTTTCTTTCACATCTCCAGTGTTTCTTCTAATGGAGGTAGTGAATTCCAGTGGAAAGCACTTTAGACAAAAAAAAATAGAGTGCACCATATTCTGAATCAGTTCTGCAACTGACTGGCTGTGCTTAAATGTGCAGGCTATTTTGACAATTTAAATGTTAGTAACTCTATTTGAAAATATAAAAACAAAATACATCTTAGGTTGAAATACTAAAAAGCATAAAGAATATTGAAAGGTTTGGGAGAAAAAAATAATTTTTTTCCTTGTAGTCGAGTAGCATCTATAATATGCTGCCAATCACCATAATATTAAATTTATTTACAGCTAGTTATTTTATCTTAAAATTGTTCTCAACAATTTTGAATGATCTCAAATTATTTACTTTATAATAAATAGCATATTTTCTATGTCATACTATTATATCACATAAAAATTTTATATTTTTTAATTGTTAACCAATTAATGAAATATTAGCCACAAGTTTGTAGTATAAACACACTATGATTAAATTCACAGTTCTTTCAATTATGTTGTCATTATAACTATCTTTTCAAAGTGTGAGAATGAAATAAAAACGCTGTAATTATTTAAAGAGGTAATGACCCTGCCAGTTTTTAGTAAGACAAAATAGTAGAAAGATGATCGATGATAAAAACAATTAATTCATTTTCATAAACAGCTACTTAACAATAGCTAGTAATATGTAACTAAAGGGCACATCTTATGTTTTCATTAGCGTGGTTTTTTAAGGAAGAAGAGAAGAAGAATTTTATTTTTTGCTTGTTTTTTATTAGCGTAAGAGTTTTTCCTATAATCTGCTATGCAATACTATCATGACTTGAATTATTTACCTATTCTATCATTAATCAGTATATTCTTGAGATCAGAAAGTTAAATATGCCTAAAATGAGTCTAATGACTGCACTTAAATAAAGGAAGTTTATGCTGTCTATGATGGAAAAGCAGCAGGTATAATTTTTTAGGTGGCAACACTCCTGGGTGCCTTAAGGCACATGATTACATCTGGCACACAGATTCTTTTCAAAGATGATATTATGTTATGCTCACCACATACCCCTTGGCCTGTCACCAAGGTTTGTTCATGCCCCTAAATCGATTACAAAGTAGTGTATGTTATCACAAGCTACAATATCATTGTCTTAATGGCTGATATTTGGTCCTGCTTAGTTATGTCAAAAGATATCTAAAGTGTCTTGGGGGCAGTAAACTTGAATCTATATCAAGATGTAATTTTTAAAATGTTGATCTTTATTATAATATTGATCTTAAGAAAATCACTAATATTACCTGGAAAAAAATTTACTATACAAAC
The DNA here is from genome assembly GCA_027257055.1 of Cephalopachus bancanus. Lineage (NCBI taxonomy): Eukaryota > Metazoa > Chordata > Mammalia > Primates > Tarsiidae > Cephalopachus > Cephalopachus bancanus. The sequence continues at coordinate 2,780,661 of JAPVLO010000312.1, read as the reverse complement.
ATGATCTATATGGATGATTATTTTAGATAGTATTATACACATAAATAATAGTGTGCAAATAAGCATATAGCTGGATGAAGTTTCTTTTTTTAATTTTAGAGTTGTGGGGTACATGTGAAGATTTACTATATAAGTAAGTTGTGTGCACATGAAGTTTGGACTTCTGGTAGATCCTCTCTTCCCCTGATAGTGGACCAGGTACCCGGTGTGTTACCATATGCCCCGCCCCTCCTTCCTCTCCTAGCTGTGTCCACGTTGGCCATTTCCATTCCTGTGCTCATGTGACCAGTGATGAAGGTCTGCTTATGAGTGAGCCCATGTGGTATTCAGTTCTTTGTTTCTGTGATAGTTAACTTTCTACAGTGGTCTCTACCTTCATCCATGTTGCTGTGAGGGACGTGAATATTTTTACGGCTGCATGATATGCCCTAGTGTCTATGCACCCCATTTTCTTTATCCACTCGACTTTTGATTAGCATCCGGGTTGCTTCCTTGTTTTTACCATTGGGAATAGTGCTGCAGTTAACACACATGTGCAGGCATCTTTTTGGTAGAGTGATGTGTGTTCTTCTGGATATATTCCCAGAAGTGGCATCACTGGATTTTATACAGTTTATATTTGAGAAAGCACCACACTGCTTTCCTCAAAAGTTGAACCAGCTTCTATTGCCACGAATGGTGTAGAAGTGTATCATTTTCTCTGTAGTTTCGCCAACACCTGTTGTCTTTTTACTTTTTAAAATTATTTATTTATTTATTATAGAGTTGTGGGATGCGAGTGAGAATTAATTATTTAAACAGGCTGCATGCTGGTGATGTATGGGTTTCTAACTGACCCTCACTTCCCCTGGTAGTGGACCAGCTACGCTTTGTGTTGTCACATGGCCCCCTCCCTGATCCCTCCCTTTTTCCCCTAACAGTGCCGGTGATTATGGATATCACCCTTGTGCTAACGCAACACTTATGAGTGAGAACATGTGGCAGTCAATTCTTTGCTTCTGTGATAGTTCACTTAGTTTAAAGGTCTCCAGCTCCATCCAAGTTGCTGCAAAGTCCGTGATTTTATTCTTCTTTATGGCTGTGTAGTACTCCTTTGTATGTACATGCCGCATTTTCTTTATCCAGTCCAATTTTAATAGGCAGCAGGGTTGGTACCATGTTTTTGCTATTGTGAATAGTGAGACAATAAACATATGTTTGCAGGTTTCTTTTTGGTAGGGTGATTTATCTTCCTCTTGGTATATTCCCAGGAAAAGGATTGTTGGATCATATGGGAGATCAACTTTTAGTTCTTTTAGGAATCATCGCACTGTTTCCTATAGAGGATGAACTAACTTGCGTTCCCACCAACAGTGTAAAAGTGTTGCCTTTTCTCCACACCTGTGACAACATCTGTTGCTTTTTTTAATCTGTTAATGATAGCCATTCTTACTGGAGTTAGGTGATATCTCATTGTAGTTTTGATTTGCATTTTATTGCATGCAAATTAAATGTATTCTGATATAGTTGGGTATATTTATGCTTTATTTCATTCTGAAAACTGAAATAACATAAACCATTGCTTAAATGTCCCTGTAATACTAAAAAGAAATATAAAGTAAAATAGCTGAGCATATTTTTCACATGTTTGTTGGCTGCTTGTATGCCATCTTTTGAGAAGTGTCTGTTTTTGTCCTTTACTCACTTTTTAATGAGATTGTTTTATTTTTCCTTTCACTTTGTTGAAGTTTTTGGTAGATCGCGTATATTAGGCCTTTGTAGATGCATAAGTTCCAAATATTTTCCCCATTCTGAGGGCTGTCTCTTTACTCTCTTGATGATCTTTTTACTGTACAAGACTTTTCAGTTTGTTGAAGTGCCACACGTCTATGTTAGCTTTTGTAGCATTCACTATTGAGGACTTAGTCATAAATTCATTGCTTACTCTTATGTGCATAAGAGAGTTTCCTATGTTTTCTTCTAGGACTTTTATAGTTTGCACTTTTATGTTTAGCTCTTTGATTGATTTTGAGTTGACTTTTTGTATATGGCAATAAGGAGGGGTCCTGTTTCATTCTTCTGCATGTGGTTAGCCAGTTTGCCCAGCACCATTTGCTGAATAAGGTCTCCTTTACCCAATGATTGTTTTTGGCAGATCTGTCAAAGATTAGTTGGTTGAGAGATCATATTTTTACTTCCAGCATCTCTATCTTTTTCCTTTGGTCTATATGCCTATTCCTGTACCAATAATGTGCAGTCTTGGTTACTGTAGTCTTATAATAAATATTAAAGTCTAGAAGTGTGAACCTCCACCTTTGCTCATTTTGCTGAGGGTTTTTTCTTTCTTCCATTCATATGAATTTCTGTATTATCATTTTCAGGTCTGTGGAAAATGATGTTGGTAATTTATGAATATTGCATTGAATTTGTAGATTGTCTTGGGTAGGTTGGGCACCTTGACAATATTGATTTTTCCAATTCATGTGCAGGAACTATTTTCCCATTTGTTTGCGTCATCCTTGATTTCTTTGGGCAGCATTTTGTAGTTCTCGTTGTGAAGGTCTTTTGCTTTTTTTTTTTTTAGGTGGATGCCAAGGTATTTCATTTTTTGTGACTGTGAATGGGATTGTGCTTCTTATTTGGTTCTTTACCTGCTTGTTGCTGGTGTACAGAAATGCAACTGTCATTTGGATATTGACTTTTTACCCCGAGACTTTATCACAGTCAATTATCAGTGCAAGAAGGCTTGTGACAGACTCCCTAGGGTTTTCAAAATACAGAATCATACCGTCTGCAAAGAAGGATAGCTTAACTTCCTCTTTTCTTATTTGGATACATATGATTTCCTTCTCTTGCCTGATTGCTCTGGCCAGGACTTCCAGCATTATATTGAACAGGAGGGGAGAGATTGGGCATCCTTACCTTATTCTAGCTCTTAGGGGAAATGCTTCCAGCATCTGCACATTTAGCAAAATGTTGGCTGTGGGTTTATTATAGATGGCTCTTACTGTTTTGAGTAATGCTTTTTCTATGCCTAGATGTTCAAAGGTTCTTACCAAGAAAGGATGCTGGGTTTTGTTGAATGCTTTTTCTGCACCTAATGATATAATTATGTGGTTCTTGGTTTTACATCTGTTAATGTGCTGAATTGCATTTATGGTCTTGCAAATGTTGAACAAGCCCTGCATCCTGGGAATGAAATCCACCTAGTAGTGTTAGATGATCCTTGAGATGTGTTGCTGGATCCGATTTGCTAGAACCTTGTTGAGAAATTTTGTTGTAATCAATTCTCTTTCATTGTTTGGTCTTTTTCTGGGTTTGGGTATCAATATGATGTTAGTTTCATAAAATGAGTTGAGATGTGGAAGAAGTGAAACAAAAAAGTGGCAGGAACACTAAAAGTTGTCAAAATTGATGAGTTGAAAAAGTGTCTAGAGCAGTGAAGTGTTTTGATAGGTGTATTGCATTAAACAAAGAGTACTTTAAAAGTGACTGAAACTTTAAAAGGCAAGAACAAATACACAATTTTTAATAAATAAATCTCAGGGTTTTTTTTCTTGCATATTCCCTTATATATAATATATACCTCAGATAAATAAAATAAAAAAGGAATTAAATATTTAATCAAACAAAGCAAGGAAGTCATCCAAGAATAAAAGGGAAATGAATGAAATAAAGCATAACTGTAGCAGATATAAACCCAAATATATCATAATAATTTTAACTGGCATGCAATAAAATTAATAATAAATGGCCAAGATTGTCAGAAAAATAACTATATACTGTTTACAAAAGATGTCACAAATTTATAAAAATACAGAGAATAAAAAAATGAAAAAGTACATCATGCAAACCCTAATGGAAATAAAACAGTATAAAATTATTAGTATCAGACAATGAAGAGTTTTTAGTCAAAACCATTATTGGGGGAAAAATAATTAAGTGTAAAAAAATTAAGTATAGAGAAGTGCCTCAAAAGTTTAAATTCAGCCGGACTCGGTGGCTCAGCCTGTAATCCCGCGCCTTTGGGAGGGTGAGGTGAGTGGATTGCCTGAGCCCGCGGGTTCGAGACCCGCCTGGGCAGCGAGACCTCATCTCTACAATAAATCAAAAAATCAGCCGGGTGTGATAGCGCATGCCTGTAATTCCGGTCACTCGGAAGGCTGAGGTGGAAGGATCGCCGGAGCCCAGCAGGTCGAGGCTGCGGTGGCCAGGAGCGGCCACTGCACTTCAGTCTGGGCGACAGAGTGAGACTCCAACTCAAAAAAAAAAAAAAAAAAAAGTTTAAATTCATATGCACCTAATATGTCATAAACATGTATGAAACATTAAATTTTACCAAATAAAGAATAAAATATACATGTACTTGGAAGTGTTAGTAAACAGTAGTTTTTAGAAAAAATAGTTGTTAAAAAGATTATTAATGGTAGAGAAATTCCAAACAAAGCTCATTATTCAATGTATATAAAATACTGTAGCAATAACAGAATTAATATTATCTTCAAATATATATAAAGTACTAAATAAATTTGATTATATCCTGGCTCATAAAAAGTTTCAATAAAATTTTGCAGATGAAATCATTAAGAATTTATTATCTCCATACAGTGAGGTTAAATTTTTAAAAAAGAAAGTTATATAAACATCTTGTAATTATTTTTTCCCCAGTATAGCCATCATATCAAAATACAAAAACAGCATTTAAAGAGAGAAAAATCAGATTTTTTTTTTTTTAGAAAGTAGGATTTATTGAGAAGACAGAAATCTCCAACAACAGGAGAGGACCCGAGAGGATTGCCCTATTTTTTCTAATGAATGCAAATACACTAAGAAAAATATTACAAATCTAAAATGTAATTATATGTAATTATAATCATATGTCTATTATATTACATCTGTTATACAAGAGATAAGCTATACTAGGGAGACCTCCCCAAAAAAGCCTGAATTTATTTATAAAAAATTGTGTATTTATTCTTACAAGTTTGAACTTTAGTCATCTTAAAAGTACTCTCCATCTGATGCAATACACCTATTGAGATTCTTTTGAGCTGATCAATTTTGATACCTTTTAGTGCTTCTGCTGTTTTTTGTTTCACCTCTTCCACATCGCCAAAATAATTTTCTTCGAGGACTTTTTTCTTCCAGGAAGCAAACAAAGAAACAAAAAAGACACTCAGGGTGAGATCAGATGAATATGGAGGATGGGGCCCAGGGTCATCCTATTTTTGGCCAAAAACTGCTGAACAGCCCAGCATGGCTATGTGTGCTTGTAAGTCACCCATTATGAAATGGGCAAACGTGTTGAAAAAAAAAAAGAAATCACTGAAGCTGAACGAAGCCTCTCAAAACAATACTGGCTGGTACAGTGAGGCCAATGGGTTCCTAGAACACTTACTTAGTAGGGATGCCTGTACTATGAGTCCACTCTCCAAATCAAAGATAATTCTGTTTCTTGGGGGGGTTCCCCCTCATATAAGGTTTATTCTAAAATGCAATGTTTTTTTTTACTATTCAAAAGTTCACCAAGGGAATTTTTATTTCTGGGAAAATGCAGTAAACACGTTTCTCTAATTTCCCTATGAAATACATTGAAAATCAAATATAAAATACAAAGTAAAATTTCAAAAGGTGGAGAGAAGGCTGACTGACTCTAAAAACAATAAAAGCCTGCTCGCCGTAGCCAAAAGAATGGGAAAGGGATATTTTCATTCAAATTTATGGCCAACAGGATTACATATATGTAAACCAAAAGACATAAAAATTATATATGGAAGCACTATCAGTAAAGTCAAAAATTGAAAGGACAGCCAGCAGAACAATAGATACATAAATTAAGCCATGTTCATACAATAGAATTCTGTTACATAATAGTACAGGTAAACCAGCTACAACTACTTACTGCAACATGGATAAATAAATGCTCTTCTTCAATTGAACAAAACAAGCTAGACAAAGAAGAGAACATATTGTATAATTTCTATTTCAAGTTTAAAATAGTCTAAATTTTATATTTGTATTAGAATTCAGCACAAATGTTTACTCTTGAGTAGGAATAATGATTGGAATGTGGCATAATGATCACTCTTTGGTAACATTTTCTTTCTTGATTTACGTGAGGGCTAATGAGGTGCATTCATTTGTTGAAAATGTATTGAGCTTTTTAAAAATGATTTTTTCATAAATTTGCATCTATGCTACACTTATATGAAACATTGATCTTTTTTTGAAGGGACAACATTCATCAGCAGAGCTGGTGGTAACTACTCCAAAACCACAGATGTTTACATTCCGATTTTCTTATTAAAACGTTCCAGACTTTCCATACAATATCCATAGATATTTCAAACATAATTGTTTCTGCTACATCATAACGACTAACTGGTGAAGTGACTTGAATCACAAGCTAAACTTCTGCAGTTTTCTTACTTTTCAAGTACCTCTAAAAATTAATGACTTCATGTATTCCTGTGACTATGCAACAGAGTGACATATGAAGTGTGCTTTTAAAAAGTCCCTGGAATTTCATGTCTTCTTTTGTTGCTGGTGATCACGGCAAGATGGAGCAACTTGCCTGTAATATAACAAGGACATCTGACACAGTGGGTACTTAATAATATTACTGATGTATCCGTTTTTTGAAATTGTATGTTTTTAAATTTAATCTTGGGTCAGACGCAGTGGCTCATACCCATAATCTCAGCACTTTGGGAGGCCGAGGTGAGAGGATTGCCTGAGCAACTTGGTGAGACCTTGTCTCTACAATAAGTAAAAAAAAAAATTAGCCAGGCAGGGAGGCACGTGCCTGTAGTTCTGGTTACTTGGAAGGCTGAGGCAGAAGAATCACCTGAACCCAGCAGGTCGATGTAGCAATGATCGTGAGCGTGCACACTGCACTCTAGCCTGGAAGACAGAGTGAGACTCCAACTCAAAAGAAACAAAAAAGTTATCTGGCAAAGAAATGCTTATGACACCGTGAGTCTTTTATACTCCATGATCCAAAGGTCCAGTATGGTATATTTTATTATGCATAGGACAAGATAATTTACTTAAATATGAGGCATACTGCTATCATAGCCAGGTAAATGCATATTTTTTTTCTTATTTTCTTATGCATTTGTGTAATTTTTTAAAGTAATTTGAAAGATCAATAGGTGCTTATCAGATGCTAGGATGTGCTGATCTAATCCAGCAAAGATGTCACATCTAGAACACCTTCAATCTGAATCACCACATGCTTTATTTTTGATAAGCTCTAGTTATTATTTTCAATTTCTTTGACTTTTGTACAGACCAAGTATAAAAATAAATTATAGTAAAGGAGATCACCACTTCCACATATATAAACATTCGGTTACTTCACTAATCTCTAGAACTTTGTTATGGAATTAGTATTACAATTACTTTAATATTTTGGTGTGTAAATGAAGTGTCCAAGCCTTCTACTAGGCTTTTCCTACAATAATAACCATAGTCTATTGGTATTGAGCCAATATGGAGAATCTGTAAAAGGCTTTCTCTATTTAAAATGCATTCAGAAACTAAAGAAATAACCAGTCTTGGAATAAGACACACTTGAGAATTATGAGACATGTTTGAGACAAAATTCCATTTATCATGGAAAGTCTATCATCCTTTGCTCTAATTAGTTTACCATAGATCAGAATCAATTCAGAGGCCACGTGTTATAATTTCTAAAATATTTGCAAATCTCCCTAATCCTGTGCACAATCATCTTGTTGAATCAATGTAGTATATTAGAGGAGGATTTAAAGATAAATGTGTGACAGTGTTTCACTTTCTGTTTTAGGAAAAACCCACAGAGTTTTCATCATGTACTTTGGATTAGGCCTGAAAGCAAGAAGACAATCTGTGATTTTCATTTATGCTGATGTTAGCCAAGTTTTTGAACTCTAGATCTATAATTTTTCTAATTATAGTAATTAAGTAATACCTTCACTTGCCGTCTATTTTGTTACTAGGAATACTGGGAAGAATTGCCTACTGCACCAGACCAAACATGTTAAAAAATCTCTTTTAACATATTTAATACACTTTTACCTTCAAATAATTTTAATCTATGTTTTATGAATTTTAGGTTTGTGAATAATACATAGTAACTTTTCTGAAAACTGTATGTGTTGACCCGTGTATATTGATTTTATGATATGTTTGTAATAATTTTTACCATCTTAATAATAAATTACATTTGTCATAGTGCTTTTTCTCCCTGGCTTCTAATTTTTAATTAATGCCTGCTCATAAATTTGTTTATATATTTTCCCCTTTCTATAGCTTGTAGTTTTAATTTATATTAATATTCTGTTTTAATCTAAGAAAATAAAAATTATGTATAATACAACTATCAAAATTTGACTAATATAGTCTCCTATATAAAAATACAAAAAAAAGAGTAGTTTAGATATGCCCTCTTCCAAGCTAAGTGCCCTTGATATAGAGAGATGTATATTTATATTTACTTTACTCATTGTTATATGCAGTTAATATTTATTTAGTTTTCCTCTCAAATTTACTATTCCTTTATAGGTCACTTATTTTTGCATCTCAAATTTCCTAGGATAATTTCTCTTCTTTCTCAATTATCTGTTTACCTGAAAATGTCTCTATTTTGTCCTCATTCTTGAAAGGTATTTTATACAGTATAGGATTCTCGATTTGGAAGTATTTTATTTTCTAAGTTATCTAATATATACAATGTGGAAAACTTTCTGGCATTATATTCATTTTTTTCCTTCCTCTCTATCATCTTGTAAAGGCATTATATTCTTGAATATTTCCTTGTCCAAATTTTCAATGATCTGCAATTCTGCAGATATATGATGATATACCTTTTCATTCTTTCCTCACATCTCTTTTTTCCCCTTGACTATACATCTCATTACAGATATTTCCCTCTGGAATTTGGCATAATTTCATCAGCCTATCTTGAAGTTAACTAATTTTCTTTTCTGATTATCTCTTTTCAATTTTATGGCCTCACTAATCTTTTTATAAAATAATTTTTTAAATATTTGCTATTAAAATGCATATTTCTGGTCTTATGCTTTAGAAGCAAAGTTTAGAGATTCTTATTAGGATATAAAGCAAGATAACCAGGCTGGATGTGGTAAATCACACCTAGAATCCTAGCACTTTGGGAGGCCAAGGTGAGAGGATTGCCTGACGGGTTTGAGACCAACCTGCACAAATTGTCAAGACCTCATCTCTACAATAAATCAAAAAATTGTCTTGGTGTGGTGGTGCGTGCCTGTAGTTTCAGCTACTTGGATGGCTGAGGCAGAAGGATCACCTGACCTCAGCGGGTCGTGACTGCGGTGACCATGAGCGTACCACTGTATCATTCCAGCCTGGGTAACAGAGACTCCAATTAAAAAAAAAAAGCATAATAACCAAACAATGTAAGATTATGTGTCACTATTTCTTGGATTTGTATATATGGATTCTTCAAATATGTGTCACCAACATGATTTTGTTATAAACCTTTAGCAGCTGTAGTTACTAACTATCCAAAGCTTTGGGGGGGTTTTGGTGGATATTTCCATCCTCTCTTCAGCTATTCAAATAATTATACACTTGACAACTGTTAGAAAAAAATACTTTTTAGAAGGTAAATTATGGCTAATACTAGCTTCTCCTGATATTGTTACAGGCAATTTTTTTAAAGAAAGATAATAGTTTTATGGTTTGATGCAATATTTCCTTAACTTCCTTATCAATGAATTTTTGCTGCTGTTGTTTACTGCAAAAATTGTAGGGCTAATAGTCCATATTATGCTCTTTGGGAAATCTATTTTTAAGAAGTCTACATACTAGTGGGACAGGAAAAATAATAAACAAGTAAACAAAAAAATTGAATCTTAAGTGTTTTAGAGTCATGAAGATAAAAATAAGACAGGGTAAGATACAGAATGACACTTAAGACAACTGTGTGTCCATATGAAAAATACTATTTTAATATTTATATTGCAATATACAATATATTCAGTAATATTGTCATTTATGATTACCTTAATAATTTATAAAATGGCCTCTTTTATATTTAAAAATATGATTATTTTCCTGAAGTGATCGTATCATTCTGTTGCTTCTTATGTCAACATACTATACTTCTACACGTAGTTTATAACATCCATTTATTTGTTCATTTATATTATCAATTTTTGGCAAATATTAAAATAGAATGGCTAAAAGTGCCAGCTCAGGAGTCAGAATTCATTCATTTAAATCATGACTTTTTAGCTTTGTGACTACAGCTATATTAGTTCAATTTCCTTCTTTTCCCCGAAGTTTTCTTAACTGAAAGGGGGATAATAATGGTGTATATGTCATAACATTTTTTAGAAGGAGGAAATAACAAAATGAACATGAAACACTTGGCATAACATCTGGTATAAATTAATTTCAACTATTAATATGACTGATAGGTACCAATATAATGTGTACAGCTCACTATTAAATTTTTAACTTTAATCATTTTATCTGTATTTCAATTTGTTAAATGTGTTGGCTTATTTTTCTTTATCATACTTTCCATACTTTTTTTATTTTTATGAAACTAATTTTATATTCCACTCTTGATAATTTTAATATCTTTGTTTTCTACAGGCTTTATTTTGCAATTTTTGTCTTCTTGTTTCTTTCCACTGAATTTTCCTGAGTTCTGTTTTTTCCACTTGTTAGTTGTATGTTCACTAAGTCCTATTATTACCTTAAGTCTGTTCTTCCACAGATAATTTATATTCTGATTGCTGTATAGGACACAGGACTCAAAAGGCAAAGTTATAAACTAATTTTTATAATTATTTTAAAATTATATGTAAATATACATGCATATATGTGTGTATATAGATATGTGTATACACACACATCAAGCAGAGGTAGGGATGTAAAGAATGTGGGGAAAAGTATGTGTCCCAGTTTTATATGAAGACCTCACATCTAATTTAGCCTCTATGCAACAACCCAACACACATCATATGCACCTACTTTCATTCGGTGCTGTAAATAGTACGGCCCTACCCACAAAACTACAGACACAGCCCAATTATTGAAGAATCGTTTTGATTCTGCTTTGCAGTTTTGAGCTGTCAACAATGCCATATTATCTTTATTTTGAACTACTTTTCCTAAATTTTCTCCCTCCAGATTTTAAAACCCTTTTTTCTGCACCTTTTTTAAAAAAGCAGCTTTATGGAATAATAATTCACACTCCACAAAACTCACACAATTAAAGTGAACTATTCAACAGTTTTAATGTATTTAGGACATGTGCAATCATCACCACAATCTAACTTTAGGACATTTTTATCTCCCCAAGACAAAACCCCACACTTATTAACCCATTTCTCCTCACCCCAACCATAGTAAACCAGTAATCTCCTTTCTTTGTCTATAGATTTGACCATTCAGGATACGTCAATTAAATGAAATTATACAATATATGAGATTCTGTGACTTTCCTCTTTTTCTTATCATACTCATTTTTGAGGTTCATCTATATATCAGCACCTCATTATTTTTATTACTAAATAATATTCGATTGTATGGTTATATCACAATTAATTGACATTTATGTTGTTTCCACTTTTTGGGTATAATGAATAATGCTATTATGAACATTTCATTTAATAGATAAGAAATAATTGCCTAATCCAAAATCATAAAGAAGAATTTATTGCTTAATTTATCATCACAAAGATATACTCCTACATTTGCTTCTAAGTTTATTGTCCTTTTTTATTTCATAGTAATTGACAAAGTATCTATTCTGAGAAATCACTGGCCTAAAACCTCTTTCTTTTATAAAAATGTTTGACTTTTCACTCAAAGGAACCTGAGAGATAGTCAATGAATACAAACAAAAATGTCACAAAGTCACTCTTTCTAGAAAGATAACTTCAAATAGTACTCATAAGTAGAATTTTAGTATGATAAAAGTAACCAGACTTCAACATAAAACAAAACCATAACTATTAAACACATAGACTTTCAACAAACTTATCTCATAGTCACTATCATGCAAATATTATGAGAATTCAGAACATTTGATTTCTGAAAATTTTAATGAATACGTTCCTTTATCTGTTTTGTATGGTTTGATACACATTTGGATGGTGACATTACTTTTCAGTACTCTTTGTAAGTAAAACAAGTCTATATTCCCAAGAAACAGAATGCAGACATAAGTTTCTGTGCTCAAAGTTTAAATGTAAGTGATGACTGGATTTGAGTAATGTTACTTTTGCCTGTATTACTGCCAAACCATTGGTGTACCCAGCAAATGAAATGCAGTTAGGGATCTGGTACCTTAAAGGGGGGACAGAATCAGACTTACCTTATTTTTCTCCATTTTAGTCTTGGGAAAGATCAAATCTGACCCAAAGTGTCTCAATTATATCTTTGCACATACGAGGCATATAACTTAACTATTTCCAGGATTATTTCTCACTCTATTGTCAGATCTCCTGAAGTTTTCATTGCAGCAAGTCTGAGCCACCACACTCCCTGCTGCTTCACATAAAATAAAAAATGTGTTCTCGTCTCTAAATAAAAATGTATTGTGAAAATTTTAAATACGAAATAACAGAAACTAGAACACTCTGAAATGCAACTTACTACAATTGTCTCACAATTACTATAATGTGAGAGCTTTATAATGAGTGTTTTGTAAAATAATGGCTATCAGAAAATATATTTTGATAAATAAAGAATTTTAGTAAAGTATATATCACAGAATTCTGAGGGCTAATTGAATATAGTGCCTGTGTTAACCCTAACAGCATTGATTTTCCTTTTTAGGTATCTCAGAGTGATATGGCAGATGTACAATTTTTTTAAAAGATTGGCCACAATACGAAAAGTAAAAGTGAATATATTTTGAAAATCCAGACTTCTGCAATACATCTGCTTCAGTGTGTGATGTCCCTAATGAGTGATAACTGTTCCTACTGATTTATGTGCTGTTACCCTGAACTATATACCATAATTTAACATTCTGCTAGCCAATTCTATGACTGCAAATTGTTATTAGTTTTGGAGGGAATAGTACTATTGATTGGTATATATTCCTTCAAATGCAGTGGTCTTACTCATATGAATGAAATTCTTCATGGAATTCTGGCAAGAAAATCTTCGACAGCTCTTTAGGAGTTGCTTCTCTTCTGCAAATCTAGACAAAACAAATATAACCAAAAATTGCTTATAGTTTACAAAAAAAAGTAGAAAAGGAAAAAAATAATATTGAAAATATTTTTGACAAGACAGAATGAGCATGTGAACTAAATTATTGTGAGAATGACTATCAGGCAAATATATAAGCGTTGCCTTTATAATAGTCAAGTGGAAATTTTCTCTATCTTCCTAATAATATGACGGCAAAAACAGGTTCTACACAATGCTCTGTCCTACTAAAATTCATAATATTGTTCATTGACTACAACTCATTATAGCAGGTGTGTGGCAGATGTATCGACACAAATTTGATTTATTTATAAAAATACTTTGCTGAAAAAAATGTACTTTTCAATCCATGAGACATTTTAAAGATGATTTGATGTTCTAAAACAAATCAAAATATTCCACAGCATATGTTTACTCAATGCCCTCTACTTTGTTCAATTTTAGTTTCCTTTCTCCTATTCCTTACAAACACTATTTTTAAAAATCAATAATTTTTACATAGTATTCACAAGCTTACTTGAATGTGTTTTCTTATACAAATATTTTTAAAAGTTAATACTTTAAATAGTTTATTTTATAGTACTGATTATTATCACCATTAACTTGTAAAACTGCAAATTTCATTAGAAATATTTTTTAATTTAAATATTTTATTGTGATTATTAATATTGAATTTAATCCTTCCAAAGTTATAAGAAAATTATATGGGATCTCCCTGTAACTTTCTTTTTAACTCTTTGTAAATTTGTAATTATTTCAAAATAAAATACAGAAAATATATGGAAATAACTAAAACACAAAACAAAATTACAAAAAGAAAAAAGCGAATAATTTTATCTCTAGAGAATAAATTAATTTAATATTTTAAGATTTCTTCTATGAAATGTAAATGTTTGTCAATAACTTTCTATTTCTTTACTGAATCGTTTCTTATATAATCAAGATTTTTTTAAATGTCTAAAATAGCATAAGGGCTGATATATACAGAAATATCCTTAGATTCTTGAATGTGAATTCAATAGCAAGGAACACAATGGAATTGGAATAGACATAATATAAAGATTGTAGTATTTCATCAATTTCTAGAAAAAGATTTAGAAATTGTTAAAAAAAATAGATAGTCTAAGAAAAAACATACTTCCTCAATTTTGAGAGATCCTGGGGTCAGAAACATGAGACTATTAGGACTTACAATAAGAGAAGAATACTGCTTAGTTCTGCGGTATATAATTAAATTTTCACATTGATTAATGTAGAAAAATATTTTCAGAAATCAGAACAGACACTCCTAATTAGTGGATAATGTTCTAATGTGTTTTATACATATCACAAGAAATGCAGGTAACCTTCCTTTACGCTTTTTTTCTGTTATATGTTTACATTTTTCTTAAAAACATGCAAATTATTTTTAAAGTACAAAATAAGCAATAAAAGTTAATAGTATTATTATAGCAGCATGAATATTTTTTGATTTTTGAAAGAAATAGTACCAAAGTTAGGTTCGATATTAAAATAGAATAATTTTTCTGTTTTGTTTTCCTTATCAACTCAAAACTTTTGATTTGATAATTATCACTGGTCATCAATTTAATAATTCACACTATTTTTGTCAATATTTTCTTTTTGTGTGAATAGTTTGTTTTTAAGCATGGAACCATTAACTGATGAAACAACCAGTGTAGTGAAATATCTTCAAATGCAAAAGTGAAAACAAAATACTATTTATTTTAAAACTTTTCTCTGAATTAATGAAGCATTACTAATGACACTGCAAAAATAATATGACTCCTATGATGGTGAAACAATTTCCAAATCCTCCTTATACAATGTTTGATGCATTAGTTCTCTACACTTAATTAAAATATTATTTAAATATAACATCTAATTTTGTTATAGTCCCATTAAAATTAAAATGATAGCTAGATGTAGTGGTGCATGCCTGTAGTTCCACCTACTTGGAAGGCTGAGGTGGAAGGATCACCTGAGCCCAACAGGTCGAGACTGTTGTGGCCATGAGTGTGCCACTGCACTCCAGCCTGGGCAACAGAGTGAGACATCAACTCAAAAATAAAAAGATTAAAAAATTAAATTAAATTAAAATGATAAATAATGCTATTTTTCCAATTTCAAACAGTAATATATATGTATTAAATGCCTTGCATAATCACAATCTTAATCTATAAAAATCCTCTTCAAATGCAAGTTAATTTGGAAAATAATAAATATGAATGAAAAGAAAAGAGAATTTTATAGAATATAGTGACAGATGCAAATGTAGCCTCTGAAATCATATAGCAATATACTGTTTTAATGTAGTCATCTGGATTATTTCAAATCTGCTCATTATTTTAGAACATCAAAGATAAAATAAAAATAAATACTTTCTAAAATCTTCATTAATAGCAAAATTATATCCATGAATTTCATTCGAGAACCATAAAATGTGATGAATGTTTGCATTCTAACCAGACATTTGGCTAAAATTATTTAGATATTAATCTTCACTCTGCCTGAAAGCATTTTATAATGGTAAACAAGGGTGAGGAAATCAAAATCTACAGATCCGTAGCTAATCTAGAGACTGTAAACCAGGGAAATTCTCAGATATCAAGGATGAGTATAAAAAACAGTTATGCAACAAAATGGAGCCCAAATAAAGTAGCAGTGGAGAAGAAAATAAGTACTTTAAAATGCTATGGATAAAAGACTAAAGGTGAAAAATATTTACAATAGAAAATATTAAAATTATTTGTTAATTAAAAATAAAATATCAACATATTCTTTGAAAAACATAATTTCTTCAATTACCTAGTTCACCTGAAGACAATTTTTATATATGATTGGTAAATTAATAAGTTATTATTATATTATAAATACTTAACACTTTTTACATAATCCATCACTTGCTAATTGATTTACAATGTCTAATTTGTCATATGTGTTAAATACAGTAGATTGTTCAATATTTTAAAATAATTTTTTTATTTATATGTCAATTTTGACTTTACAACACTGTGGCAAAAGATTTACAATATTGGAGGATAAAAAATTTAAAAAGTAATTTTTAATAGAAATATATATATATATATATTGAGTTGGAGTCTCACTCTGTCGCCCAGACTGGAGTGCAGTGGCCGCTCCTGGTCACCGCAGCCTCGACCTGCTGGGATCCCGCGATCCATCCGCCTCCGCCTTCCGAGTAGCTGGAACTACAGGCACGCGCTACCACGCCTGGCTGATTTTTGATTTATTGTGGCGATGAGGTCTCGCCAAGTTGCCCAGGTGGGTCTTGAACCTTCAGGCTCAGGCAATCCACTCACCTCGGCCTCCCAAAGCACGGGATTACAGGTTGAGCCACCGAGCCCGGCAGTAGAAATATATTTTAAGAAAATTCACCAGCTGGGCTCGGTGGCTCAGCCTGTAATCCCAGGGCTTTGGGAGGCCAAGGTGAGTGGATTGCCTGAGTCCGCGGGTTCGAGACCCACCAGGGCAACTTGGTGAGACCTCATCTCTACAATAAATCAAAAATTAGCCGGGCGAGGTAGCATGCGCCTGCCGTTCCAGTTGCTTGGAAGGCTGAGGCAGAAGGATTGCCAGAGCCCAGAAGGTCGAGGCTGCAGTGGCCGGGAGTGGCCACTGCACTCCAGTCTGGGTGACAGAGTGAGACTCCAACTCAAAAAAAAGAAAATTCACCATAACAACCTTCAAATTTAATTGATTAAAATTATAATCTGCTTTAAATTTTTAAAAAATTCTTAGCAAAATAAAACTGTAATATTTATTGGGGTTTTTATAGCAGTTCAATGAATCCAGGAATTGCAATATTTCAAATTATTTCAAAGACTGATAGTCATGCTTTACATTGTTTGGCAAATTGTGATCTGCTCAATATTATTAAGATTCTCTAACTTTGTCACTCACATTTCATTACAGGAAACTATTCTTATAGAAGTATAAGTATTGTAGACTAAGATTTAATTTCCTGGAGACAAAAAGTGTGTTTGATCAAGGGAGTAGGACTCAAGTGGTAAGGCAATCGGCATTTATTATGAGGGTTGGACTTTGCACCATTGTGGAAGCTGGTGAATAAATATGCAAGGCTGTTGCCTCTGCATCTGGTGGTGAGTCTAGAATCATTGTGTGTCATCAGACTCTGCAGTAAGAAAAATTAAACATGAAATGATGGGTAGCTCAAAACACGTTGGAACCCATGAGAACAACCTTGACAGTGACATCACCACATCCAACTTGAATCTACAGAGTCCTCTGCCTGGCTCCTTCACCGTGGGAAGTACATGTACCTTGTCCAAGATGCAGAGGTTGAGATTGAACATTCCATGGGAAGAGAGGTAACTATGTACCAGTTATCCACTGACAAAACCGCCCACCACATGTTAAAAAAAATAGGTCATTGGGATACCCCTGATTTCCTTCTCTTGTCTAATTGTTCTAGCTAGGACTTCCAACACAATGTTGAACAAGAGGAATGAGAGTGGGCAGCCTTGTCTCGTTCCACATTGAGATACCACCTCACCCCAGTAAGAATGCCCATCATCAATAAAACAAACAACAGATGTTGATGAGGATGAGGAGAAAAAGGAACGCTTCTACACTGCTGGTGGGAATGCAAACTAGTGCAACCTCTTTGGAAGACAGTGTGGTGGTTTCTGAAAGAATTAGAAATTGACCTTCCACATGACCTAGCAATCGACCTATTGGAAATATACACAGAGGAACTCAAATCATTCTACCAAAAAGATACCTGCACACACATGTTTGTTGCAGCTCTATTCACAATAGCAAAAACATGGAACTAATCATGCTGTCCATTGAAGCTGGACTGTATAAAAAAAGTGATACATATGCACAATGGAAAATTATGCAGTCATAAAGAAGGTCACACAGACTTTGCAGCACCTTGGATGTGTTTAGAGTCTATCATACTCAATGATCTATCACAGAAACAAAGAACAGTGTACCATATGTTCTCACTCATAAGTGGACCTTGAACAATTATCATAATAGTATTAAGAATGGGATTGGCAGTAGTGGGAAACTGCCAGGGGAGGGGGGCTGGGATTGGCAGTCGAGGGAAACTGCTAAGGGAGGGAGGGGCACGCCTCATCAACAAGGGTACCCTCATAATGAACGTTTGTATACCTAACCCTGAATTGCACCCCACATCTTTAAAATAAAGAAAAAAAAGTGCACTAGGTCATTAACAAACATGTGCAAACTGCAGCAGCGCCTGGCCGTTCCTCTAGTCTTCAGAACTTAACTTCTGCTGAATCATCTCATGTACATTTCTCTTGTGGCTGATCCAACCCTAAAGAAAAGAGAATTGTGGGAAATGTAGTCAGAACTTACTGAGGTTGACTCAGGCCAACACGACCACAAAAAGTAACTATTTTGATAATAAATAAATCATTAAGACTATTATGCCCTAAACAGCTATGGAATAATGTAAAACTTTCTGAATTGTTTTCAAAAGCCATTTTAAAAAAAAGAAAAACAATGTTAACCACATATTCACCAATGGGGAAAAAAAATTATATATCTGAAGATGTAATAAATTTTCAAGATTTAATTGAATGAAAGACAAAAATGCTCACATGGTAAAAGCAATTATTAAGATCTAATATAAAGAAAAACGTTTTAAAACTGTTTTCTCTTAATTATTTTAATAGTCTCAAATAAACATATTGAAATGTATTATAGTCAATAAGTAAAAAGCAAAATAATGGTATTTTGCGCTTTAGGAAAAAAAGTTGCTTTAATTCTTCATTTCGTAATTTAAAAATAGTGAATTTTGTGTGAGTATATTGCTTTCCTGGTATGAGTGATGACAAACATATGACTTGTTTATTATTCCTAAATTGTTTAGCTTTTCATGTGTTACTTTTATGTCTTTCTTTTATCACCAGTTTCTGTATTTGTCCAAACATCTCTTTCCAGAAAAAAATGTCTAATGTCATAAATAAAAGACCTGGCTTAATCCACTCTAAACTTGGAAGTTTAACTGCACTGAAACTCTTGGAACTATGTTAACATTCATTAATTAAAGATTTTTGCAGAAAAATAGTATGGCTTCTCTATCTCTACCATAGAGTTATCATTTGCTGATTTTGAAGAAATGTAATCTATTTCTATTTCTCTTTTATGCATTTTAATAATATTTGCTAATTTCAAAATGTAAACATACCGTATAATATTTGCTCTTGTAAATAACATAATTTACATGGCTTAGAGTTAGTTTTAACTACTTAAATAAATATTATTTATTAGGCATTTTGCATCAACATGTATGACAATAAATATAAAATAAGCCAAAACTTCTCTTCCAGGTAATCTGTGGTTACTTCAGAAATTTAGTATATTATATACTATATATGTAATGCTAATTTTTGTATGCCTGTTATTACAATAAATAAATTAACAAATACCAAATAAAAAATCAACATTTTTTTTTTGAAGTCCAGTTCTTCTTTAACAGCCTTCAATTGTTTTGTAGCTATAAATTTTATGCTAATATATATATAATTTTAAATAATACATAAGTACATTTTATTATGCAATGATTATTTCTGAGATTTCCATTTTTACATTTAATAAATAACAAAATGAAACATAATTAAGCTCATATTTTGCATATTCATTGCAATATTTATAATAAAGATTAAAGTAGTCATTGCCTACATTTTGTTTACTATGGACTGGACATTGTTCTTAAAACTTTGCATATATTAAGTTGTATAAAACAAAACAAAATTTCTTAGCTCTAGTTCCTTAAAGACAATCTGTTATATAATTTATGTGTCAGTAATCTATTAGGAGACAAAATTCCAGGAAAGTAAGAGTTAGGAAAAAGGGGAAAAGATTCAGGGAAGAAATGAAAGCAAACACATGTTTGTCTTGTAAGACTAGGACCACAGCCTTACAAGAAAGTAAAACAATTTGATTGCTTACCCATAATTTCTCTAGAGGAGTCTAGTAAAACTAGTTTTGCCACAGCACAGTCTGTCAGGGGAAAAAATAGCTAGGACATTAATCTGCCAGCTTCTTTCTCATGTGTGTTTGCCATTGCTTAAAGTTCATTCAGAGGGTGTCACCTAATTGTTCTTCCTGATTGTGTAACCCAGGTCCTCCAGACATGTGGGACACACTTCTCCATGTCTTTGGTGTGACAGGAGTTGTTGAAAAATCCCACTAGAGTGAGTACAATGGAGTCATGATAAACCTCAGCTACTGTCCCAGAAGTTATGGTTTTAAGAGATGAGGGTACATCTGTGGTGGTCTAGGACCAAGGGAAGTTGAGATCGAGCATTTGGAGAAGTGCAAAAACTCTGTGAGACACACTCTACGCATTGTACCTCTCTGATGCATTTGTATCATCTAATGGTATCCAGATGTTCTCTCTTATTCCCAGTGAGGAAAGACCTATGTTTAACCTTTAAAATAGTAGACATTTCAGTCTTCAAAAAGGAAAAAAATTATTAGCAAACCAAGCTAGGGACAGAGCAATTACTAGGAATCATCTCCCACCATCACCTCCTAATATGAATTTTCCTGATTTGGGCAACCATTTTCCCTTGTCCTGGGGAATATCCAGATATCCTAGCAATGTCTGAGCATTTATTTGCTGGGACATGTTTATTGCCATTCCACACTCCTCTTGGAATCCTTGAGGTTCTAGAATTTTTTTTTTTTTTTTTTTTTTGAGTTGGAATCTCACTGTGTTGCCCAGACTGGAATGCAGTGGCCGCTCCCGGCCACCACAGCCTCGACCTGCTGGGCTCCGGCAATCCTTCCGCCTCAGCCTTCCAAGTAGCTGGAATTACAGGCATGCGCTACCACGCCCGGCTGATTTTTTGTAAAGATGAGGTCTCGCCAAGTTGCCCAGGCGGGTCTCGAACCTGCGGGCTCAGGCAATCCACTCCCCTCAGCCTCCCAAAGGTGCGAGATTACAGGCTGAGCCACCGAGCCCGGCGACTTTTTTTTCTATCTTGCCTCCATCGTGCAGTACCAACCTGAGTTCCTTCGTGTAAGTAAGGCCAGTCTACCTAATAGTACAGGAAACCCAAGCTTATAAGTGTGTTCTAGTTTTCTGGTATCAATAGCAAGTGTCAGATCCTGTATTTAACACTACTCAAAAAATACCTGATTACTCTTCTTTCTCCAGAGAAGTGAAAATCTGGCAACTGGCCATAGTCCTTTAGATAAGGGATAGAGCAATATTAATCATATATGTTGAGATGATATTTAGAACATTTCCCCAATAATATTTCTCCTTCCAATCAGTGTGCTCTGTGTATGTGACTGTCCTAGATCGGAAACAATGTATGAGCAACTGTGGCCACCCATAGTAGAGACAGAGCTCAATCTTCTACTTGAAACTATCTTTTTTTTTTTTTTTACATTACACAAATAGAGAGAAACTCTAGTCAGTTACTCTCTCGTCCCTCAGAATATCATGATCATGATCTATTTCTTAGCCATCACCATATATTTCTGTGGATTAATGAACTCTGAGTATAACTTCTACTTTGCTTCCCATTAAGATAATTGCATCCACTATGTCAGTGCCAGTCAAGTGCTGTCACCTGGCTTCTGTCATTTTGCAGGCAACATTAAGAAGCCCAGTCCTACATAGTTTCTCCTTCAAATTCAATCTGCAGAGAGAAGTCACCAAAATGCTTCCTGTAGATATAGTGTCCTTACCTCCAGTGTAGATGACAGTGCTTTAGTGAAGAGACTGCTCATCATGTTCTCCTAGAGAACATATTTAAGTCGTAAATACTCTGCACTCCATTCTGGTATTGTCAACTCTCTGAGTATTAGGATCCCCTTTCTCAATCTGATGTATCATGTTCATAGAAGTTCTGGCACCCCCCACCACCACCCCCACATTTAATGCAAGTTATCTCTTTTTGATCCTTGGTCTCAAGAAGCTACTACAGCAAAATATGACCAGCTGCTCAGCTTGTCACTGGCAGAAAACTGAATCCCATATTACAAGTCAATGCTTATCCATCAAAAACTTTTCCCCTAGTCTGTTTTACTTTTTGTCCCCATCAATTAACACGCTCAAGATCCACTCCCCCAGATGTTTCCCCTCTTCCTTCAATCATTTCATTCCTTAAACCATTTCTTTCTAGAGCAGACTTCATATTCCCAAGTTTTGGCTGTGTTGGAAACTTAGCTAGTTTTTGTTTTGTTTTGTTTTGTTTTTTCCTGAAGACAAGGAATGGTATCAAGTGTGAATGTTGAAAGTGAAACAGTATCACTCTGCAAAGCAAATTTTCCAATTGTGAGAATGTCAGGGGCTTTAGGCAAGGAGGCTATTCTTTTGCCAGTGGGATAAAGATGCTTCTGCCATGAAGTTTCAGGGGCACTTCTTGTACATCCACTCAAATTCCAGTTCACAGGCTCTCACTCTTTTCCTGCTGCAGTCCTAAATTGGGCATAAGACATTACACTGTTTTTTGTTTGTTTTTTGTTTTTTTGGTTGTTCTGCTACATTCTGGGCTTGATATCAGCACAAAGTTGCCTGTAGTTTGGGAGTACGATATTTTCCTTAGAATCTGCTTTGAAATGCTGTTTTTTAGGACATCTATTTGATTACAGATTAAGTGCCTTGCTTATATCATTTCCTGTTTGGTTTTGCAAGATCTTCAGAGTCATAAAAGTCACCCACACCTTAATCCTTCTACATTTCATAACCCTTAAATCCTCAAGTGCCACATTCACTTTATCATCTAACGACTTGTTTTATTTATATCTCATAGCAATTATAAAAGATGAAAGATTTAATAATGGATTATGGCATGGCAAGCCATAAATATAGGCTTCACTTATAAAAGGCAAAGTGATTCTTATTACCTCCAGATAGATAAAATATCCAATACAAAAGCCTATTCTTTCAACCTGAGTGCTTTGTTTTCAGGGCCATTCCTGGCACTGTCTTACTCTAGCTTTCCTAGAAAAAAGAGCAAGAAAAAAAAATCCATGCTTTATGTCTTTGAATACAATCTCAGGCAATGAAGGAGAAAGAAAGGAGAGTTTCTCAGGAAAGGAAAGGAGCAAACTCAAGGAAGTGCCTTACTAAAGCACCACAGACTTTCAAAATATCACTAGTTATTTGGATACATGCAGAGGACTTATGAAACTACTGAACCTCATAGTCAACTGTTAATGGTAAATAAATGTACAAGTTTCAGTTTGTATTCTCCGTGTCTACTTTCTTTCACTGACAAAGTGCATTCCACCATACGTTTACTTTCCTTCTCTTCTATAGTGAGTTATAAGGCACCTCTTGGTAGAAACTGTGGAAACAAGAGGCTTTCTGTTCTGATGATGTTAGACCTTTTGGGCCCGAGAGTTGGTACTTGCCAGGACCCTGTCAAGGTAGGCACAAAAGAAGCTGTGCCAAAACTTAGCTGTTATTCCAGAGGGGAAGCTAAAGCAGCCAGCAATGGTAAATAGGGTACCACACAATCAACCTTTCAAATGAAGCACTTCTGAGATTGAAAATGGATGTTGTCGAATATAATAACTATACTAAGGACACGTGCATAAACTGAGACTGTCCTGGTTAATTTGGGACATACGGTCAACCTTAGAAGTTGAGGCAGCTACCTAGGTAGCCAAGTTTCTGATTAAAGGAATAACTGGAGCCCAGAGACAGGTGAAGCCAACTAAGTCTCTTAAGTACATAGATTGGGTTTAGCACACACTGTGAAGTAGGTATCATTGTTATACACTGCTGTGAGTAAGGAAATTGAATTACAGTGCTCTATTATATATGATGGAACTTGCTGGCAGCACCGTAAGTATTACATTTCTTTTTAACCTGTGTCAAATCAATTGATGGGTAAAAATAAAAAGTCATAACTAATATGGATGGAAGGGGATACTTGAGAAATATAAAGCAGAACACTCTTGTGCTTTAAGTACTTATAATCAGAATTAGATTCAACCTACCAAGTACAAGTCCCACAGAGACAGAGCCTTCATCACTAACCTGATACCACACTTGAGAGTGGTTGAAAGTGTTTTGCTTTTCTTAAAGATGATCCCAAAGGAAAATGATTGATCAATAAACACTGAGAACTCTTGCCAGGTTCTTCATTCGAAAGCCACCAACTGAATGAATCACTCTATGTTACCCAGGGAGAATTGTGTGAGTAGACTGACAGATTCCAAGATTGTATTCTAGAGTAGCTCCATATATGCTGAAGAACACATTGGGAATGAGATCCTCCAGTAACAGATGCTCAAATTGATAAAATTCCCTTATCACCAAAAAGTGCTATCAATTTGAACGCATAAGTAATTTTTTACATATTACAGAAGTGATAAAATTCTCATCAGTGAATTGGTAGACCAGAGTGCATGAATAGATTAAATCTGGATACAAAATGTTAAGTGTATTATAAAAAGATTGTGCCAATTTATATTCCTGTGCACACAAGGGAAATATTAAAAGTACTCTACAATTACTAAGACATAGGTACTGCCAATCAGAACAGATGTTGGTCCCAATGGGAAAATATGGCCAAACTGATACATTCTACTTAAATATTAGCCCTGCACAAAAAGTACATTAAAAGGATGATTTCCACCACTTAATTGTCAATATGGAATATTATCTAATGTTTTGATTTGGTGTAAATTGAATACAGAGAAAATTTTTATTGTTATTTGCATGTGTCAATTAAGATTAACTATGGGCATATTTTAAAAGTTCACTTTCTACTTATTTTTAATTCTTCAATATTTGTCTCATTTGCCAATTTTTTTCTTTTGTATATTTTATATTTTTAGAATTATTGAATTCCTGGAAAATTAATGACTTTAGACTAATGTCCTACCCACATGTTACATATGTTCTTCATATAAATATTAATTTAAAATTTTTTAATGTCATGCCAAAAAAGATTTGAATTTTTTCTTTTTATTTACTTAGTCACATTTTAGTGCATCATTTATTGTTTCTTGGTTTTATTTCTTACTTGCAAAATCTTCTCACCTTCCTGATTTAAAATAGACTCATTTGTTTTTAGTAACTTTATGTACTTATATGCTCTTAGTGTACTTATATGAAATTCATTTTGTTGTAAAAATGGAATTAGTCATCCAAAATTGTATTTACAGAACTTGTTACATGTCCCATAACCATTTAGTAAATAATTCATCTTTCTTGTCACTAACTTGAAGTACTGTCTTTATCACTTATAAAATATTCATCAATAGCTTTATTTATTATTTTGTATCTGCTTTACTTACCAAATTCTTACAGTGATAATTATGGTTCCCAACAATATCAGTACATTTACTCCTTTCCTCTAGTCCACAACTGAAACTGGCCATTTAAAAAATTGTTATACCAGCTGGGCTCGGT
Source organism: Cephalopachus bancanus (assembly GCA_027257055.1). Lineage (NCBI taxonomy): Eukaryota > Metazoa > Chordata > Mammalia > Primates > Tarsiidae > Cephalopachus > Cephalopachus bancanus. The sequence goes on along the minus strand of JAPVLO010000312.1, from coordinate 2,755,082 downwards.
GGCTCAGCCTGTAATCCCGCGCCTTTGGGAGGCTGAGGTGAGTGGATTGCCTGAGCCCGCCGGTTCGAGACCCGCCTGGGCAGTGAGACCTCATCTCTACAATAAATCAAAAAATCAGCCGGGCGTGGTAGTGCATGCCTGTAATTCCAGCTACTCGGAAGGCTGAGGCGGAAGGATCGCCGGAGCCCAGCAGGTCGAGGCTGCGGTGGCCGGCAGCGGCCACTGCACTCCAGTCTGGGTGACAGAGTGAGACTCCAACTCAAAAAAAAAAAAAAAATTGTTATACCAATACCATTCACAATACATATATTAAATGCATTTTAAGATTTCTTTGCAGTTATTTTTAAATAGTCCACTGAGGAAAATAATCATAGAGCTGTGTTTTAAAGTTACATATGTTAATTCCTTTTCTGTGTAGTTATTTTATCAATTTGATAGTTAGATTTATTCTTTTCTGTTTTAAAAGTTTTTAACCACACTTAAAATTCATTTTACATTTTAAAGTATTTCTTTTTTGAATGGGGACATCATTAACATATGTTAATTCAGTTATCTTCTACCCAATTTTCACCTACACTTTCAGTAAATAATTTATTATTTTCTCATTTATGTTTTCTCTCTTATATTTTTATATACTTTTGCAAAAACAATCAAATATATTTAAATAGTTTTAATTGCTTATAATATTCTTTGCCTTGCTATTTGTTGCTTCACATTAGCTGTTTATGCTGATTTTGATCTTTCTCATTTTTTTTTTTTGTTTGTTTGTTTTTTGCTTTGTTTTGTATTTTTACAGCTGCGCAGTACTCTACTGTGTGGATCTGAACTGAGGGTCTTCAATGCATGGGTGTCCAGGAGTTTTCCGATATTTTGCCATTACAAATTGTGCAATGATAAATAAGCTTGTGTTTGTTTGTTTGTTTGTTTGTTTTCCAATATCTCACAATATATCCTTGGAGTTTTACCTACAAGTGGAGTCTCTGAGTCAAAGGGTAAATGCATATATGGGCTGTGTTGAATGGGCCCAAATGTTCTCCTGTAAAAGTGTTTCTTTTGTATTCCTATCAACAGTGCTGAAAGAACCTCATTCCCACAGCCTTCTCCACAACTCCTCAGTTTGCTGTAAAGTCCTAAACATTTTTATAATCTACTAGGTGAAAAGTTTCATCTTAATGTAGTTTTATTTTGCACTTTCTTATTATGTGTGAAAATGTGCTAAAGGTTATTTGTATGAATTGTCTGTACATGTCCTTTACCATTTGTTACATTTTTTCCTCTTGACTCCAAGTGGGGGAAGTGAGATATTTTGTGTGTTAGGAAGTTTTGTTTTTGACTTATGTCTACTGTTGCTACTAAGTAGTTCAATCCTTATTTGTAACACATGACTTTTTTGGTGGCTTGTTATTTTTTCTGAAAGCTTTACTAATGGGTTGATGTTCTTAAATTCAACTAAAATGTGTCTGCTTGTTTGATTTTCCTGGTCTCTTCTGTTTGGTATTCTATGAGCCTTTTTAAATTAAAATGTAATCTTTCATTCCACATTCCAGACAATGTATTACCATATTTCTTTAAGTACCTCCTCATCTATATTTGTATTGTTTTCTTTTTAAAACTCTTCTTGCCTGGCTGCATTCATTCATATTATATAACTTTTCTTTATTCTTTCTTGCTGCTTCAAAAGTAGGTATCAGTTAGATTTTCAGCAGAATCTATATGTCTATATCTATCTATCTATCTATCTATCTATCTATCTATCTATCTATCTATATTTTGAGTTGGAGTCTCACTCTGTCGCCCAGACTGAGTGCAGTGGTGGCCACTCCCGGCCACCGCAGCCTCGACCTGCTGGGCTCCGGTGATCTTACCACCTCAGCCTTCCAAGTAGCTGGAACTACAGGCGCGTGTTACCACGCCCGGCTAATTTTTTGATTTATTGTAGAGATGAGGTCTCGCTGCCCAGGCGGGTCTCGAACCCGCGGGCTCAGGCAATCCACTCACCTCAGTCTATCAAAGGCGCGGGATTATAGGCTGAGCCACCGAGCCCAGCTATTTCACTATTTTTCTCATCTTATTTTGCTCTTAACTCCAACAAATACATTTTTTGTTAATATTTCTAAATATCTTTTAAATGCATTCTTGTTTTTTTTTAATATATATATTGCTAATATCTTCCTTCAATATCTTGCTTCATATGGTACCAAATATTTCAGGTTGCTTTCTGTCTTTAGAGGGGTGTTACTTCTCAAGCAGGGATCTCTTTAAAACCCAGAAGTTCTTGCTCTCCCAAACATGGTGCCTCTTGTTTCTAAGAAAGCATCTGGGAAGATGTAAAGACACTGCCACTTATATTGAGTTTACAGATAAGACTATGTTTAAGGAAGGATGAAGACCCACGGAAGAATTTCCCAGACACCAGAGATAACTGCTGATCTCCCTTCTGTAGCTATCTCACCAGAATATTTCCTCTGGTTTCACGTTTCATCTTAAAATGATCAGGGAGAACAAGTATCAGAGGATAAACAGAGTGATAACGGTCCAAGCATATTGCCTCAGTTTCTCTCTGTTTTCCTCAACTCCTTGCCCCAACATGGATTGTGTACACTTCTGTGTGAGGCCACATTAGCACTGTGGCCTCAACTGTTATCGTTAATTTTTTCAACACTAAGAAGAGGCAATAGCAGAACCTGAAAAACTTCGTCTTGCATATCGTTTTCATAGCTTCCTGAAGCTTGTACTGCCTCGTCCAACAGTCATCCACCCCCACACTCATGTCAATACAATACAGCTTTAAGTTTCATAGGAGATTGAATGTCCCCTCCAAAGCTCATTTTGAATCTTCAATGTGGCGGTGTTGAGAGGTGGGACCTTTAAAAGGTGATCGGCAGACATAGAGTTGAAAAATATTTGTTCCCAGTCTTTGGGGGGTTCTCCCTGTTCTCTTGATGGTTTCTTTGGCTTTGCAGAAGTTTGTCAGTTTGATGAGGTCCCACTTGTCTATCTTATCTCTTATGGCATGGGCGCTTGGGGTTTTGATCAGGAATTGGTTGCCAGTTCCAATTTCCATAAGGGTGTCTCCTGCATTATCTAAGGTTCTTATAGTTTGAGGTTTTATGTTTAGGTCTTTGATTCATTTAGAGTTTATTTTTGTGTATGGTGATAGGTAGGGGTCTTGTTTTAATCTTCTGACAAAGGCCTAACATCTAGGATCTACAAGGAACTCAAACATGCCAAAAAGAAAAAAGAAACAAACAGTCCCATTACAAAGTGAGCAACATGTATGAATGGACTCTTCTCAAAAGAAGACATACGAGCAGCCAACAGATACATGAAAAAGTGATCAGCCTCACTAGTCATCAAAGAAATGCAAATTAAAACCACAATGAGATACCACCTAACTCCAGTCAGGAAGGCTGTCATCAATAACGCAAAAAATAACAGATGCTGGAGAGGATGCAGTGAAAAGGGAACACTTCTACACTGTTGGTGGGAGTGTAAACTAGTACAGCCTCTGTGGAACAGTGGGGTGATTCCTAAAAGATCTAAAAATTGACCCTCCATGTGACCCCACAATTCCCCTACTGGGAATATACCCAGAAAAACTCAAATCACTCTATAAAAAAGATACCTACACAGATACATTAATCACAGCATTGTTCACAGTAGCAAGAACATGGAACCAACCAGGCTACCCATCAAAAGAGGACTGGATAAAAAAAAAAAAACGTGGTACATGTACATGATGGAATATTATGCAGCCCCCCCATAAAGAAGGACAAAACCATGAACTTCAGAGTAACTTGGATAGACTTAGAGTTGATATTACTGAGTGATTTTTCACAGAAACAAAGAACTGAGTATCACATGCTCTCACTCATAAGTGGACCTTGAACAATTATCATAATACTATAAGAAAAGGATTGGCAGTAGCAGGAAACTGCCAGGGGGAGGGGAGTAGGGTGGTGGGGAGGCAAGATTGGCAGTAGTGGGAACCTGCCAGGGGAGGGGGGCTGACATCCTCAACAAGGGTACCTGCATCATGAACATTTGTGTACCTAACCCTGAATTGTACCTATATCTTTAAAATAAAAAAATTAAAAGAAAAAGTGACTGACTCATGACCTACCTTCATGGGATGGCATGATTGTTACCAGTTTTCAATTCATGGAATAATGGGTTACCAAGGGAAGGAGACTGATGGCTTTATAAGAAGAGGAAGAGATAACTTGGCCAGCACACTGACATGCTCAACGCCCTCACCATGTGATGCCTTGTGCTGCCTAGGGTTGCCACAGAGAGAACTTTCTAGCCCAGATATTCTCATCAGATGTGCCCCCTCTACTATAGAATCCATTTCAGGCATTCTGTTATAAGCAACAAAAAGATAGATTAATACAGATGTTATCTTATTTATTTATTTATTTATTTATTTATTTATTTATTTGTTTATTTTAGAAAGCAGGATTTATTGAGAGGACAGAAAAGTGAAGTTCCACAGTGAGTGGGGACCCAAAGGGGTTGCCCAAGGTTATCTCATTTATTTCTGTTTGTTTTAGAATTCAAATTTCCCTTTTGCTTTGACACTTTTTCACATTAAAAAAAATCACTAATGATGGTTTATTTTCTTAAATAAGTAGGAGTCATTTCTTGTATTTTTGTTTCTTGACTAGCTCTTTCTACTTCTGGGTGCTACCTGAGTTTTATATTTGCTACTGTATTAAATTATTTCTAAAACACACTAGCTATTTCTGACCTTCTCTCCCCCATATATCATATCATAAAATAGAGCTTATTACAACAGAGATGTCCAAACTTAAGGGGTCACTAATACACCTGGGGAGATTTTGTTTATTTACTTATTTTTATTTTTATTTGAGTTGAAGTCTCACTCTGTCACCCAGACTGGAATGCAGCAGCACGCTTCCGGCAGCCTCGACCTGCTGGGCTCCAGCGATCCTTCTGCCTCAGCCTTTCGAGTAGCTGGAACTACAGGTGCGAGTTACCACACCCGGCTAATTTTTGATTTATTGTAGAGACGAGTTCTCGCCAAGTTGCCCAGATGAGTCTCGAACTTACAGGCTCAGGCAGTTCACTCACCTTGGTCTCCCAAAGTGCTGGGATTACAGGCTGAGCCACCAAGACTGGCCTGCCTGGGGAGCTTTCAAACAAAGATTCTCAGATGTTAATCCCAGATGTGTTCACTCTGAATTTCTGAGGCTATGGTTAAACATGTGTATATTTAAAACTCCTTCGGTGATTAGGAAGATCAGCTCTATTTGGTAACCACTTATCTAAACCATGTAATTGAGTATTACTCTGCTTTTTGCATATAAATATTTTCTTCCTGTTGTAAAGTAAATTACCAGTTTGAGAGAAAGGATGGTGAAACACACGAATGTACACATGATGAAATCACACATCCTATAACACAATTGTGTTGGAGCTATGATTAATTTCATTGGTCAAGCCTAATATAAGATTGTCTACTTTATTTCCTGTTTTTCAACTCTAAACAACTTTCAGTTTTGTTTTGTTTTGTTTTTTTGAGTTGGAGTCTCACTCTGTCGCCCAGACTGGAGTGCAGCGGCCGCTCCCGGCCACCGCAGCCTCGACCTACTGGGCTCCGGCGATCCTTCCGCCTCAGCCTCCCAAGTAACTGGAACTACAGGCGCGCGCTACCATGCCAAGCTGATTTTTTTATTTATTGTAGAGATGAGGTCTCGCCTGCCCAGGCGGGTCTCGAACCTGCGGGCTCAGGCAATCCACTCACCTCAGCCTCCCAAAGGCGCGGGGTTACAGGCTGAGCCACCGAGCCCGGCTAGCTTTCAGTTTTGATTACTGCTAATAACGTACGATTGTCTGAATTCTATCTCTTCGCTTCTTTTGTTTGGTAAGCAAATAGGCAAACTTAGTATGTACTAGATATTGTTTTATGTGCTAGAATACCATAGTAAACAATAAAAAGGCATTACCATTGTGACACTTCCATCCTCTAAGGGAAAAGAGAGATAATATAAACAAACAAATTGAATTAAACTGTGTCACATAGTGGTAATTATTTGGAAGAAAAAAATAGTCTGAGATATGCTATTTTAGACAGAGCCACGAAGGAACAACTTTAGAAAAAAAGTAACATTTTATAAGGGCCCCAAAAGAAGGTGGAGAAGAACAGGAAGACCGGATGCTTCTATCACTTCTCTTCCTTTTTCTAGAAATAGCAGGGATGCCACTTTGGCTCATAAAAATGAGAATTGGAAAAAAATGTTAAAGGACATGATTACAAAGTCACATAATAGGTAGAGCAGGTAGACCACTTTATCCCCAGTTCTTTTCACATGTAGGATGACACACGTAGAAAAGGTGGCTCACTAGAATAAAGGGAGAGGCTGCAGTCCAGCATCCCAAGGCTTATTCTTAACTTTGAGAACAGGGAAGGGAGGGTCAATACCTGAGTATTTGTGCTACCCGTATCTGATACCAGGATAGGAAACTTCCTTCAGACAACCTGCTATCCTTAAGGAAATTTTCAGCCAACATTTACTAAGCATAAACTATGTGCTATGCATCAGTATAGGCTCCAGGAATGTAGTTGTGAATAACAAAGATAAAATCCTAACTAACAGAAGGTTTTGTTTTGTAATTATACAGAGATGCTATTTTGGCTTCTAATAGATTATATTCCTACTAATGTTCACAGTAAATATTGACTATATGTTATTTATCTCTGAGGTTATAAATGTAGACTCAAATCCTTGTGTGCAAATGACAACACTGTAACCTACACAATCTGCCCTGCCCAGACTCTAATTGGCTTTACTCCCTCTATCTAATTAATGCTTCCCGTAAATGCCAAACAGATATCTTTAAAAAATCATATGTTACCTTTCTAATTTTTCCTGAGAGCCCTCACTTATTCTGAAAACAATATCAAGACATCTTATAGCTTGCAGTCTTGCATACATTCCAGTTTTATTTCTTGACTTCTCATTTTGCACTTTAAGCTCTAGATATACTGATGTGCTCAAGGTCCCCTGACCTCACAGATCATTTGGCTGTATTCACATTCCATCCTCTTGCCGGAATACTCTGCACTTACGTCTTCCTGGCAAAATACTACCTGGGTTTTTACATATTTTCTTCTTTCCTCTGTTCCCCAGTTGTACCCCCACTGCTCCAGGAAGGTGTAGAGGTTCCTTCTCTTGTACTCTCACACTATCTGGAGTACTCCTTCAGTGTAATTTGTAGTTTTGTAATATAATTCTCAGCATGTTTCCATTTTCTTTAGGTTATTTGTTTTATTTTGATGACAACATATATATGTATATACATATATATGTGTGTGTATATATATATATGTCTCATAGGTGATTACATACTGGTATCCAATTAGATATTAAAACATAGATATTAATATTGAAGAAAGAAAATTCACTTCTTTGATAAGTTAAGGAATGCAAATCTGCACCTAACTTATGCTAGAATTGATAATTAGTGGAGTAGCCCATAAGAAAACAGATACAAAAACAATATCTTTTTAGATGAACTGTGAAAGGTGTAGAATAGGATACTGACCAAAAAAAGAAAAAGAAAAAACAAAAATACAGGAGATGATGGAGAAAGAAAGATAAAGAGAGAGAATAATACAGGCAGAAAGTATGTAGATTACTTTGGTTAAAAATAAAACAAAAATTCTACTCTCCCTAAAATCATGTGTCCCTACTTTGTAAAAAGTTTGTGAACTGGCATATTTTATTTGATTAAATTTGTTTTGAGAGCATGATGGATGATACACATATACAATGTGTTTATCTCTTCATTGAACATTAACTTTTTTAGTATTCTAAATTCAAATCATTTTCTATTTCTGACACTATTTGAAAATTATATATAATCCTGCCCAATGTACCTGATAACTGGTATAAACAATAATAATTTGTGATTTGGGAGGAATTATGGTTCAAACAGCGCTTCAACATATACTAATCCTAATTAATATATATTAATACTAATAAGATCCTTAAACATGCAATATTAACTCCATTTTACAATCAAATATACAGAAACAGAGGATGGTGATACGTTTCATAAGATCACTTGATTGATCAGCAGATGTGTCACACATCATTATCATTTTGGGGAGCTAGTTCTTGTCAATTTCATGTCATCACCTCTTTCCATAAAATAATCTCATTCGCCGGACTCGGTGGTTTAGCCTGTAATCTCGCGCCTTTGGGAGGCTGAGGTGAGTGGATTGCCTGAGCCCGCGGGTTCGAGACCCGCCTGGGCAGCGAGACCTCATCTCTACAATAAATCAAAAAATCAGCCGGGCGTGGTAGCGCGCGCCTGTAATTCCGGCTACTCGGAAGGCTGAGGCGGAAGGATCGCCGGAGCCCAGCAGGTCAAGGCCGGGAGCGGCCACTGCACTCCAGTCTGGGCGACAGAGTGAGACTCCAACTCAAAAAAATAAATAAGTAAATAAATAAATAAATAAAAATAATAATCTCATTGAAAATTTTTCGCATGCTGGTTCAAATAAAGTTGATACTTCATAAGTTTCCAATGTCTGTAAACCTGAGAGTTGGTTATCAAACGAGGACATTACATACATTTGTTGTTCAAAATCAAATACTTTATTTATTTATTTTTTTGAGTTGGAGTCTCACTCTGTCACCCAGACTGGAGTGCAGTGGCCGCTCCCGGCCACCGCAGCCTCGACCTGCTGGGCTCCGGCGATCCTTCCGCCTCAGCCTTCCAAGTAGCCGGAATTACAGGCGTGTGCTACCACGCCCGGCTAATTTTTTTAATTTATTGTAGAGATGAGGTCTCTCCTGCCCAAGCGGGAAATACTCTAAATTGAGCGAATAGATGATGCCCCATTTAATTAATAAATTGATCCCTTCCAAGTGGGTTGCATTCGAGTACAAAAATGTTAGTTATTTTCTCTGTGAGAAGAAACTGAAAATTTACAAACTTTCATGGAAAATATAACTTATTTTGACGTTTATAATTTATTTTCATAGGTTTATTTTGATTTCACATTCTCATTTGCTTTAAACAAGTTTATGAAACAATGCTTTGATAAACTTGTCCTTTAATGCAGAAATTTAATAATCTCAAATTTTCTAAGATTCTAAATTTTAACACATATATTAACTTAAAAGAAAACGTGAAAATAAATACTTACTAATAATTGGCTAGCTGCACTTATTTTGTAAGAAATATTAGGGAAATAAATTTTGTGTTATTTTTAGTTGTTTAGTAACAGCATGAGGTCAGTGCACTTATAGTTAGTAATTAGATAGAGGGTTCAAAAACATATTACTCAAACATCACGTTTTCCATTTTCAATTAAATTATACTTGCAGACACGGCAGGTATAGCTACCCAAATTAAGTTAAAGTGTTTTCTATTTGCAATTTTGTCATTATCTTGGACTTAATCTTTCATAAAAAAAGATAACTCGGTCTGCAATAGTATGTTTATGAATCAATAGTATGTATATGAATCAGTTTTCTTTCCTCTTTATCTCAAAACAAACAAACAAACAAAAAACAAGTAAAAACGTAGTGGAAGTTTTTTACAATGGATAGTATTTAAACTCGACTCTTTCCTTTAGACAATGTTTCCCAGAGGATAGTATTAGTATTATTTGCACCAAAACCTTGTGAGGAATTTGTAATATTACAGTTTTCTTGACCCTGCCACAAATTTGAATCATTGTCTTGGGGTGTGGATTCCATGTATTACATTTTTAGCAAAATCCTAGGTAAAACTCAAGAATCAGGGCTGAAACATATCTATTGAATAAAAATTGATTTATCTCCCATACTTTCTATCTCATGTAGAGAAAGTAGACTTTTTCAGTTCCTAGAGAAGTAAATAGAAATAGAATGATAATCTTCTACTTAGCTGAGCCCGTAATAGAAGCTTGAAATTTTTTTAAAAAATGTATATGGTACAAATGTTGAAATTGCATAAAATAATAAATTTTTAATGGAAAAGAACATTTTAGGGGAACCTCGGCCACTAGAAAACATGACTTTATTTTAATGGGCATAGAAGATTCATGAAATAGTTTACTTAACCACTCTTAGTCCATCTTTTCGTCATTGATATAGCAGAGAGTCAAGCTCGGTGGCTCAATCTATAATCCCAACACTTTGGGAGGCCGAGGCGAGTGGATTGCCTGAGCCCTTGGCACTGAGACCAGCCCCAGCAACTTGACAAGACCTCGTCTCTGCAATAAATCAAAAATTAACCAGGCGTGATATGTGCGCCTGTAGTTCCAGCTACTTGGAAGGCTGAGATGCAAGAATCGCCGGAGCCCAGTGGGTCAGTACTGTGGTGGCCATGAGTGTGCCACTGCACTCCAGCCTGGGTGACAGAGTGAGACTCTGACCCAAAAAAAAAAAAAAAAGAAAGAAAGAAAGAAAGAAAAAAGAAATAGCAGGGAGTGTCTACTTCATTGTGCTGTTAAGAAGTAAGATCATGTGACTGGGAGTGCTCAATACAGTTTCTCTTCTCTAAGATCATGTATCTGGGAGCGCTCAATACAGTTTCTCTTCTCTCTTACCACCTTTCTCTCTCTCTCTCTTGCTCATTCTCTCTCAGTGTGTATATAATATGTATGTGAACAAATGATGTTAACATCTTGTAAATTAATTACAGTAGAAGAAAAACAGCAGTAATGAATTTTGGGGGGGGAGTAAACAATAGAAGTATTTGCAAGTCAGTTTATTTAAGGAAAGAAATTATTTTTAACAAAATATAATATTTAACAAATAAGCATCATTCTGTTATTCTGTTCATTACTTATTAGCTTCCGGTTGTCTTACATTTTGGAAAACAAATTACTAACTTGTACAGCCGTATTTGACTTTGCTGTAGGACCTTGAAACCATTAAAACTTTTGATAAAAGTTGATTTGGCCTTTATTCTCTGACATTATAAGCTTATTACTGTAAAATGTGTTTTGTTATATTGTGTTCCTTAAATACGGGTTTTCTTCAAACAAGCAGTTTCACAATTAAAAATGAGACAACATGGTTATGACAAAATGTATTTGTCAGTCAATTTAAGTTTGGAATCTCTGTTTTCCATCTTGTTATTATTCTTTTTTGGTAGGAAATATAAAAGGAATCAAACACAAGGATGACCTAGTCTTGCTTCCTCACTCTTTTCCTTATTTTTTTCTTTCTATCCTAAGAAAATTAACATATGAAAATATCTGCCAAAATACTAATCTTTGATTTTTTTAGATTTGTCAGATAAGGCCAATAGACTTCTAGATTACATAATTAATATGATGTGGTGGGATGAACAGAGTACCATTGTTGAATCTAGTGTATAAAATGAGTAATATTATAGAATTAAGTTTGGATTACTCACGGAAACTAAAAAGTAAAATCTTGCCATTAAATCTTAAAGTTTTAAATTCTTAGTAGTTAACCCCCCCCAGTTTTTCTCTATTCTTTTCACTTATACCTGATAAATTTCAGACCAACATGGTCCATTACCTATATGGAATAGAAATCAGAAATCTTAAGCACAGCCACTCCAATTTGTTTCTTATTGCATATTTAATTAAAAGGATCTGCCTGAGCCAATAGACACATGAAAACAAACAAACAAAAATCTAGTTTCACTAATCATCAGGGAAATGCAAATAAAAACTATAATGCTATAATGCAGCATCACCTAACTCCAGTAAGGATGGCTATCATTAAAAAGGCAAAACACAACAGGTGCTGGTGCAGCTGTGTAGTAAAGGGAATGCTTCTACACTGTTGGTGGGAATGTACACTAGTTCAATCTCTACAAAAAGCATTGTGGTGATTTCTGAAAGAACCAAAACTTGACTTTCCATACATTCCAGCAATCTCTCCTCTGGGAACATACTTGGAGGAATATAAATCACGCTACCAAAAAGAAACCTGCACACACATGTTTATTGCTATACTATTCACAATAGCAAAAATATGAAACCAACCCTGCTGTCTATTGACAGTGGACTGGCAAAAAAAAGTGGCACATATATACGATGTACTATTATGCAGACAAAGAAAAAATCATGGCCTTCACAGCAACTTGGATGCAGTTGGGAACTGCATCATACTAAGTGAACTATCACAGAAAAAAACAACTGAATCCTGCATGTTCTTACTCATACACAGGCCCTGAACACAATTCACAATAGCACAAGGGTTGGAGGAGCAGTCACTGAGCATTGCTAGCGGAGGAAGGGAGGAAGGTGGGAAGGAGGCTGAGGGGTGGCACATGACAACACAACAGGTACCTGGTCCACTACCAGAGGGAGTGAAGGCCAGCTGGAAGCCCAGACTTCACTTTCATGTGCCTACTTTTGAGGCAAATCCTCACTTGTACCCCGCAACCCTAAATTAAAAATAATACAAAAAAGGAAGCTTGCTTGTTTGGAAAGAGCTGGGGCAACTGGAAGCATTTTATTTTTACTTCTTTAAACCAAAACATCAGAAATCTTCAGACATTGTTTCCTTTTCCCTGCATTCCTCATCATCTACATAATTTCCAAAGTAGTGATGGTTTTTTTCCCATCCCTCTTGTTTCCTTTCCCCCTCTGCAACAAAAAGACTGCTAAAGAAGACAAGTCACCTCAGAGTCTTCCTCTTTGTAAAAAGTTGACATGAAACTGATCTTAGGAAGAAGAAAGACTACTTTCCCTGTTTTGGACGAAAGACAAAGAAAAGATGGGCAAACTTGTCTGTCAATATTTTTTTCATTCTTTTCAATATTACCCTTATAGAGAAAATGCCACGAATATTTTTCTGCATCTCAATATTTTTTCTTCATATGCAGTGGGTGCAAAAAAAGTATTGCTTTTCTAGGTTAAATTAAATTACAGTAGCAATGCGTAGTATGATGATCGCTCAACCATACTTCCACTATTTTCTTTGACAGTCCTGCCTGTCGCATGGTGGTGTTGACAACTCACTTGATTAATGTCATCTTTGAGTGAGCATCATACTTAAAATGTGTATACTTTTTTTGGCACCTCCTGTATATACAGCTATGACTATATCTAGTCTAGATGTCTGCCTCTGTCTATCTACCTATCTCTATCATTTGTCCATTTTGAAGAGACTTCTTTAAGCAATCGTGGGCTAAGTTGTTTTTACCAACATATTCAAATAAAATATCTGGAAAAGTATTTAAGATAAATTTTTCAAAGTTATAGAAAAGCTACCCAAAGGACAACCATATAGTGGACTGAAAGCAGATGAAAAAAATGCAGAAAAGTAAATCAAGTATTGTGTCTTACTTCATTATTTTTCTTGTTGAGAAAAATAGCTAAAGTTTTGATTGAGAGCCTAAAAAACTGAACGGAGCTACCTTTTTCTAGTTGCTCTTACTCCCAGTGTACCACTCTTCAAGATTTGTAAAAAGTACTGCTCAGGCCCTCAGCCATCTCCTTCAGGATCTGTAAACCATACTGATAAAGCATATCCCCAAGCCAGGCTTATTCCACATGTATTTACCCTCCTTTTAAATTAGTAATTTTTCTAGTTATTTAATGTGGATGATTTTATATTTGTCCAGATTTTCTGCTTGTTTTTAGCAGAAGGATTGGTCTGAATTATTTAGTTCACAATTAATGGAAGTTTTAAAAACTGATTTTTCTTTCTCAACTTCTTTGCTGAAGTAACTTATAAGATTCAAGCTATCAGCTTCTTACTCATGCTAATTAAGGACAGTACTACTAGTGCCTCTAAATTCTCAGACTTCATAGGGTGAATTACCCTTGACTATTTCCAGGTAAAAGCTCACATTTTAGTTTTAAAAAAGAATACAGATGGCATCTTCCTCTCTGTGCAGTTATAATAGGAAAATGCTCTTTAAAATGGAAGAGAATGCATTTGTTTCCAGATTTGAATGCTTTTAACCTTTGCACTAATGCTTTTATCAAAAAGCAAAGGCTAATGACTGATTAACAGTTTGTAATAAATTGGAATTTTTTAAAAGGCAAAAAGCACACAAAATTATTTTAGATAATGGGATAAATTTTCCTGTTTAGAAATATGTAATTTCTTTTATTTAAAGGGAAACATTTTAAAAATCAGGTACACTTATAATGTTGGTCTAACCACTGAACAAAATTTAAATGTTAATTTTTTTATAACAATATGTAGATTTTATGAGATTGTGGGACACTATATATTGTCATTGAACAGTATATAGAGAAACCTGATTTCAAAAGAGGAATTTTAGACCAGAAATATTTTTTAGTAACAAGAATTACTTTAAGATTTGCTGTATGTTAGCAAAAACAGATATGCATGCCTATTTTATACTATTTGTATATTATATGTCAGATTGAAATTTGGATTTGTATTTAAATGTGATTAAATCACAAACATTGGAATACAGAAACGACCTTTGAGGTATTGTATTCTAGTTTTTCTTATTATTAAACTACAAAACCATTAGCATTTGAGGCGCCCAATGAATAAGTAAGTTCTATTTCTTGCCTACGTACTGACTGCATTGCAAATATAGACACAACGTGTCTATATAATCAGGTAAACGTAGATTAATACTCATTTTATTGATGCACAAAACCTAGACGTGTCCAATTACTTTATCACAGTACTTGGAATTTTTACTCATACACGCTTCATGGTCACAGGCAGTACTAAAGATAGTGAACTGTTGTTCACAGCAGCCCAACCCTACAAAGCCAGCCCATGCATGCTTACAGCTGAGAAGACCATACTGTCATCAGACAGGGGTTCTTCACAAGGGAAAGGGTGAGGCGAGTTGTCTCTGCCCAAGGCATCACTCATCTGTGTCACTGCCTTCAGCACACGGAGTGATCAGGAATCTGAGTCAAAGGGTCAAGACCATTTATTACTATATTGTCATGATAATTAACATATAATTGATTGTTATGTCTAATATAATTACTCTTATATTATTGTTGGACATAAGGCAACATGTAAGCCAGTAAACAGATGTTCCCAACCATAAACATTCTTTCCTTTCCACTAAATCTTACAACACTTAGGCCCATGTCCAACAGCTTTTGCCCAGAAATTATCTTCCATGCCATATCAATCAATTCCTTCTTCAAATACTTTTGATTAAACCAAAATACCATTGTGATTGCTTTATCGCCAGTAGCATTTGTTTGCTTTCATTCTCTACTTTGTTTTGTTCTCTTTCCTTGTTCTCTTTGTTCAGATTTCATTAACCTACACTCCCCGAGAATATAACGAAATCCTCCACGTCTTTTGTTCTTCTGAATTACACCGAATGCAAGTATAAATACTTAATGTTTTTAAAGATACTGTTGAATAAAGACATAGCTCCTAAATGATTTTCTGGGTCAGGGCACATAAGTAATTTTTAGGAGAGTAAGGGCCTATCTCTTTACTACTATTCCTCAGAGAATATGCAATTGTTGTCTTGTAGGAATAACTATGTAATACTTTTTTATTATTACAAAGAGGTGCAGATTGATTTTTGGCTTAGTCATTTGAATCAATACCAAGAGCCTATGAAGAACACTGTTCATTGTTACCAAGGGTAAACAAATCTGAAGTGTAAACTACTTACCAGGTACAAATAAAACTAAGTCAGAGTAATATAAGAGGAATGTAATTTTAAGTGTGGGAGTGAGTGTTTGTGTGACTATACCCAAACAAATTTTGATAAGTTTTGAACTGTGTACTGCGTTATTAAACTCCAACATGGCTCAGCAGAATATATTTATTGAAATTTCAGGAAAATACATTTAAAATAGTTTATAAAGAAGGTATCCTGGGAGAAAATCATAAGCAGATCAAAGTATAATAATTTAACGTATTGGGTTTCAACGGGCAATATTTGTTATAGGTGAGTAGAGAATTTATTATTTTTCCACAGTTGAATTATATTTTTAAGAAATGTAATTACTCCATACACAAGAATTCAGAATATAACAACAAAAAGAAAAAAAAAGAAAAAATCTACTTATCTTACGGTATAACAAGCTTACCGAGACTCTAAATGAATATATATTTATAAAATTGCCTTTGACAATTCACACGATCTGATTATGTGGCAGGATGCTCTGACAAAGGATTTGATTACATGGTGCATTGAGCTGTGGCTAGTAAATAATAACCTTCCCTGTTCATGATTCTACTTGTTATTATTGGGAAAGAGACAGAATATTGAGAATTAGTTTATATCATAAACACATCAATTACTGATGCAAGACCTAAGATGGCATGACATTTATGTTATGCCACAGAATTTTATGAATGGATAATAAAATTTTTAATGTGGATGTTAACTTTGATTAGGTCAACTGTGCTTGTAGTAACTGATCCACATTCCAGATTTTCACCATCTGTGCTAAGTGATTACATAGGCTTGGAAAGACATTTCCTAATTGGAGCCACCAGAATCATTAATCATGCTCTTAAATGGCAAGAATTGCCTAAGACTGTTTTCAAGTCCAGCACAATAATTAAACTAAGTGATAATTTAAATATTAGGTGAAGAGTTGGAAATTGAAGGTAGAGAATTTCAGGAAGGAGTACAATATTAAGCTAAAAAAAATTCATAATTACATTCGATGTAAGTATTAAATAATTTTTTCTTTTTTTTGAGTTGGAGTCTCACTCTGTCGCCCAGACTGGAGTGCAGTGGCCACTCCTGGCCACCGCAGCCTCGACCTGCTGGGCTCCAGCAATCCTTCCGCCTCAGCCTTCCAAGGAGCTGGAACTACAGGCGCACGTTACCACGCCTGGCTGATTTTTTAATTTATTGTAGAAATGAGATCTCGCCAAGTTGCCCAGGCGGGAAAGTATTAAATAATTTAATAGGTGATATATTTTTATAGAAATTTATAGTTTTTACATAATAAATTGATAAGTGCATATATATATGTGTTTGTATTTCCGAAAGACATATGGAAAAGGAGATTCAAAAGATATACATAAATATATAAAAACACTCATGAATCTCAGAAATCCATAATATTTACAATAGAAAAGGAAGAATTGGTAAATGTGAACTATACATGTAAAATTGTTAAAACTGCACATATAATTGAAAAACTGGAGTAAAATTTAAATTTATTTACTTGTATGCAATTTATTTTTTGATGGAAATTTTGGGAGTATAGACATTTTACTTATAGTTGGTGGAGTCTCTTACACAAAAAAGGTGTTCAAAAACTATTCTTTTGATTTTAACTATAAAATGCATAAATAAATTCATGTTTTATGACATAAAGATAAAAATTTATGTGGCTTTTAATAATATTAGCAGTATCATATAGTGTGGTTTTTACTGCTCTTGTGGCAGACAGATAATAGTGGAAATGTTAGATAAGCCATCCATTCCAATTTCATTTCAACCTCATCTAGAACTGTAGGAAATATAAAAACTACATTTTTGAGACCTTCTTACAGCTAGCATTTGTTTTTTTTTTAAACAGTTGTTTTTGTGTTTTTGTTTTTTTGGTAATATAGTTGATATACAAAGAACTTCACATAGATATGGTGTACAAGTAGATAAGTTTGGAATATATAAATACTCATGATAACGTCACTACAGTCAAGGTAATAGATGTATGCAACACCTCCCAAGGTTTGTTTGTATATCTTTGTTCTGTTGGGTTTGTTTTTTGGTAAAACACATAATATAAAATCTAAACTCTTAACAAATTTTTTTTGGAGGCAATATCTCGCTACATTGCCCAAGTTGGCCACGAACTCCTGGCCGCAAACAGTCCTCTCACCTCGACTTCCCAAATAGCTCAGACTACCAACTTAAATTCTGAAGTGTGCAACATTGCATTGTTAAATATAGATATTATGTTGTACAGTAGATCTCTAGAACTAGTTTGTCTAACACAACCAAAATTGTATGCCCGTTCCCCATTACTCCCACCTATGGTCTAGCCCCAAGCAACCACTATTATATTCTTTGCTTCTAAGAATTTAATCATCTGAGATGTCTCATAAGTGGAATTGTGCGGTACTTGTTTTTCTGTGGTTAAGTTATTTCATTTGCAGCTAGACTAACTAACTCTTGGTTCCAATTTGGCAGCTGCAGCATGTTTTAGAACCGAGGGACCTGGAACCCTTCCTGATTCCCAAACTTGAGCCAGTTGTATTCCTGAGAAAAAATGTAGTAAGTTGCTTGTATCCCCAGAATGTGGATAAAACAGTGCACTCATGTATCCAGCAATTGGCACATGTACCAGAAGTAGTAGTTCTCTTGATGGACAAGCTCTGTGGTGGTGAACAGGAAAGCATTCATCCAGACCAAAACTACAGCTTGGCTCCATAACTTTCTTAACAATTCTGTAAGCACAAAAGTCCATATAATCAGTTCCACATAAAGTTATTTATTATCTGCAAGTGAACTTTGATTGCTACACAAATTAAGTATACTGATAAGGCCGTATGTGATTTCCTGCCCATTAATTTTGCTATGCATTAAGTTATTTAAATTTAGCAGACTGGAATTTTTAAAAAGTTATTAAAACTTTAATTGCCATAGTATGTTTTTAGAGGCTGTAATTAATATGACAATAACAAATTTTATTTTTCAGTCAATACATGTTTATCCAGTATGAATCATCAGGGTAGATGCTAATGATTAAGATTAAAATCAAAGACAGAAAATATAAGTGCAAAACAGACTGAAACATGACTGTGATAATTCATTGTTTTAAACAGAGTCAGTCTGAATTAAAATTTCCATGGATATTCATGGTATGTCAGTAGATAGGTGGGTTTGAATTCAGCAAACCTGGAGACAGAAGACATTGTTGTGTGTCAGGATACATTCATCCTGCAAAGTGTTTTAGAAAATACTACCATATATTAGGGGAAAGAGATAAAGAAATAAATTAATACACAGTCCAATAATGCTACTATAAACATCATGTATTATGCTATATGAGGGGAGAGCCCCAAAATCAGAATGACCTTTTGAAGTGCGGGACCTTTGTAGTAAACTCAAAATTTGTTTCTCCAGATAAAATGGTCAACTAAATTTTTTATCTGGACAGTTGAGAAGGTTGTGTCATGATTTACAGAAGAAAAATCTCAAATTGTGCAAACAAGTGATTGGTTCTTCCACCATGACAACACACCTGCCCGCATTGCACTGAGTGTTCAGCAGCGTCTGGACAAAAATGGTATGACTTTCCCGTACCCCAGATGTCACTACAAATGACTTTTTTTGTTTCCCTGGATGAAAAAAGTCCTCAAAAATAAACATTTTGCTCATGTGGAAGAAGTGAAATTAAACAAAGGACAGAGCACTAAAAGGCATCAAAATTGATGAGTTCAAAAACAGTTTTGAGTAGTAGACAAAGCATTTTGGTAGGTATATTGCATTAAATGGAGTACTTTGAAGGTAAATGAAGTTTAAAAATGTAAGAATAAATACCCATTTTTTAAATAAATAAATGCCAGGGTCTTTTGGTTCCCCCTCATAGAAAAGTGTTTACTGACACATCGGACAGACATACCTACAGAATGAAGGCGTGTAGGAGTTAACCGGGCAAATCCTAAGAGAATAGGAAGAAGGATCTAGCAAAACTCCTAACTGTATGACATATTGTACTATCACAACAATAAACCATTGTTACTAGACAATAAAATACACTGTTAAGAGACTAAGTAAAAGTTTCACAATCAGGCTAGTCACATGATTAATAACTTTGTGAGCTTTGATAGTCATCTTGGACACAGTCAAGAGAAAGTGATGAACATTGCCATGATTTAAATCAGGAAGCAATATGACCGTATATTAATTCAAATGATAACTTTCTACCATTTGTAGGGAGGATAGATCAGGGACATGACATATATACCCAATACTTATAGAAATAATGTAGACCAAAAAAAGTGAGAGATGTTTCAAAGGTAATTTCAAAATATATGTTGACAGGTCAAGGAGCTAAAAGAAATGAATATGTCTAAGATAGTTGTAAGGTTCCAAACTGAGCAAATAGATACATGCTGACAACATTGAATAAGATTAAAACAAAAAGACAGAAAATATAAGTGTAAAGCAAACTGAGATTTAAAAATGGATGTGATAATGCATTGTTTTAAACAGGCTTGGTCTGAATTAGCATTCCCATGGATATTCATGGTATATCTGCAGATAAGTGAGTTTGAATTCAGTGATGCTGGAGGCTGGAGACATTGTTATGTGTCAGGATACAGTCATCCTGGACAGTGTGTTAGACAAGCATTATCAGAGATTACCTCTAGAAATCCTTCTTACGTAATTACTTTGGTTAACCAACATGCCATTGTATGTTTCATTTGTTGTTGTTGTTGTTGCATGCTTTTGCTATTGTGAATAAAATTGCAATAAACATTTCATTTTTTTAGACCATAATATATTCAATTAAGTTCCTGCCATGTTTTGTTTGTAAATGATGCTTTTTTTCCCCTTTATTTCTAGAGACAAGGTTTTACTCTATTTCTCAGACTGGAGTGCAATGGTATGATCATGCTTTACCACAACCTTGACTTCCTGAGCTCAGGTGACCCTTCCACCTTAGCCTCCTTAGTAAGTGAAGCTACAGGCACTTGTCACCATGCCCAACCATATTTCTTTTTATTTTAATAGAGATGAGATATTGTAATGTTGCCTAAGGCAGTCTCAAACTCCTGGGCTCAAGCAGTCCTCACACCTCAGCCTCCCAAAGTGCTGGAATTACAGGCTGTAAGCCACTGTGCCCAGATTTGTTACTGATTGTGTTTTACATGTCATATTACATATCTCTCACTTAAACACCTTTTTTGTTGATCTTATAGTTTACTTCTGAGGAGAAATCAGTACTCTTTACATTGATTACTTGAATGTGGGTAAATTGTGCTGACAAACTGATTCTCCCTTTGTCTCTCTTTCTTTCTGTATCTAAAATTCTATTTTGTAAAGGCAAGGCACATTATACATTTTAATTTTTTCTGTCTTTTACATTAAAGGAAATATTTTTAAAAATAAAATCAAATTAAAAGTGTTGATATTATTGATATTGTTTCTCACAAAAATGTTTATCTTCATTTTTCTTTATATGTTTAACTTTATTAGCAATCAAATTCTGGAGACATTGAGATTAAAACCTGCTGTACTTAAGCAATGTGTATGTGTGTGTCTTATAGATATCTCAAACTAGAACTATTATGTTATAATCTCACATACACAATCACACACACACACACACACAACATGCACACACACATATATATATTTGTTGGTTCCATATAGTTTCATGATCAAATTTTACCATATTGCTTAATATTCTATGATGACAACTTTTAGAGAAGGCTAGGGAAAGAGAACTGAGAAATTTTCTTTGTAGCAGTAGAAAAAGCTGTTTACACTTTAAAATATTTATAATTATTGACACAGAAGTACAACATCACAGTATCTACTACTTCAAAACCATTGTAGATTAAAAAAATCATTCTATATAAGATGGTTTCTTGATCACTATATGTAAATTAGTAGCTACATCAATGTTGATCAAAGAGAAATGGCTCAAAAAGTAAAAATATTCATATAATAGAATATTACACAGTTTTAAAGATAAGATTATAGAAGAATAGTTAATAATATTTAATAAGTTTACAATATTAATAATGGCAATAAAATAAGCATCATATAAAATCAATTTTATAACAACTTAGCTTTCTCTTTCTAATAAAACTATAGGTGATTTTTATTTCTACTTCCATATATTTTTTTAATGTTAAAAAAATGAGATTCTAAAAATGTTTTTGAATTTACTAACAATTTTACAAGACTATTATCTTTCATTATATTTTATTATAATGAAAAACAGGTATACAAATAAATAATCCTGGCAAAACTTCCTTGTCCCACACTTTACTTGTTAATGCCAAATCAAAATTCACAATAATAAAACCTTAAAAAAAGTTTTTCTTAGAGACAAGGTCTCACTCATTTGCCCAGGCAAAAGTGCGATGGTGTGATCATAACTCACTGCAGTCTTGAACACCTGAACTTAAGAGAGTCTCCCACTTAAGTCTCCTGAGTAGCTGGGACTACAGGTATGTACCACTATGTCAGTAAAGCCTTTTAAATTTATAGCACATTGGGCAATCCCACCGGGTCCCCTCCCACTGTGGGAGCTTCTCTGTCCTCTCAATAAATACTGCTTTAAAAAACAAAAGTGTAGCACATTATTATTAGTTAGCAGAATTATAACCATTAGTGTCGTTTGCATATTAGTGATACGGTAGCTAAGCTTAGCTTCAATATCACTTTATTAGAAGAGTAGCTTTGAATTAAGAACTTCACATTGGCAGGAAAACATAAGCTTCTCTATGCATACTTGAGGATAAAAATAACTTACTACTTGAAATTATTAATAAATAAATACAAGAGATTTTTAGGAGCAGTCTTTGAAAATTTAAAAATATTTAATCATATGTGTTTTGCCTTAAGGATTACTCTTCTCAATAGCCAAAAAAAGAAAAAAATCTTATCAAACTTGCAGTATCAGCTGAAAAGGCCAAATGCATTTTCTAAGTCATTTCTTCATTAAATTTGAAAATAAAGAAGTAATATTTTTGAGAAAATAGAAGTGTATCTGCATTTAAATCATTTTTTCTCCTAGTGTATTTATTCATAGCTAAAAATGATGATATAAAATAAAATTAAAGTTATACCCAATTGTTAATTAATTATAGGAAAATAATTGTTTGAACTATGATCAGAGTTGCATACATAGTATTATAGTTCAAGCACTGTACAACCATCACTGCCATATGGACAATATATATAGAGTGAATGTATATATAAAATAATATGGCCAAATATAAAAAAGCATTCAGATATTTCTGTCTGTCAAATAATAATGTATAGTTTTGCTTAATCATCTAAGTATTTCAAATATGCTGCCTCTTTATTATCTTCACAATTCATTTCACCTTTGACTATTATATGTAGCTTAACTCTTTAAAATAGACTTAAGCACTGGCCAAGTCATATGTTCATAGAACCATGGCCACCATGTTTTTCTAAACATTGGCCCCTTCCCCTACCTTGGGGAGATTAATCTCCTCTTTCTCTCTCTTTATTTCCAATTTACTTTCTAAATAAACTATGTTTTCCAATTTAAAAAATAAAGAATAAAAAATAGACTTCTAATGGTGAATAAAAATTGTAAATATTGCTGTTTTAGGAATCATCGATATTGCTCCTGTATTATACATGTGAAGTAATTCTAATGATCTAGTGGCTAGTAGTCTTTTTGTTGCACAACATTTTTTCTCTCTCTTTGCCCAAGTTGTATTACATGTATTATATGTGAGTGTTTGTGTGTAAGAAGCCTTGTATATGTGCGAGTATGTACCATTTAACACTTCAACCATTATGCCAAAAAACTCTGGGCATTTTCAAATAAGGTATGTTTGGTATCTCATACAAAAAAAAATTGTGAGGAACACACAGACAATATATTACCAAAGACAAGTTAATTGGAAAACATTTAAGAATCAAGAATAAGCTGAAACAATGTCTTTTTCTCAGGAGTGATCTGCTAATGAGATTGCTCTAATATGGACCTATATTTCCTTGATAGAATATGTTATTACTTAATAACCAACTGAGAATACTGGTATTAACATTATAGATGAACCCTGATGAGGCAGTTTTTTTTTCTTCTTTCCTGCTGTGTCACTGAATTGATTTCTAAATTCAGTTATTATTTCTTTAACTTGTCCTTGTCTCTTAAAGGCAATTGCTGCTTGCTTTAAATGAACAATAGGAATCATAGAGGCACCTATAAATGAGTGTCTCTGAGAATACTGTAATATATTTATAAATAACAAAAAAACTGAATCCTTTCTAAATGTTGAAAAAGTTATTAAATGTAATATATATATTTTTTTTTTTTAGTCAACAAATCATGTCATTTTCTTCTCTAGCAAATAAAATTTGTTTAGGATGAGAGTTCCATATGAGTGGAGAAACTGTTATTTTCAAAGGTAATTTTAGCTTTTATCGCCAAACAAGGATCAGTATGCATTTAATCAAAACTGCAAAAGACAGAATTTGGGACAGAGGGTCACAAGAGTTAAGCTTGGTGAAAGTAAACCAAGATAGAGCAAGTTTCTTCAGCACACAGAGAAGAATGGGACCAGCAGCACACAACACACTCTCAAAAGGAGTAATAATAACCACTTAGAGCAAAGAAGAAAAAAAAAATCCGTCAACCTGAGCTGATTCTGGCCAACTCTTGCCTGCACCAAAAAAGTCCACCACAGCCTCCAGACACAGTGAGGAAGATGAGTGAGAAGAATACAGGCATTCTTTTCTCCTCCTTCAAACTTGTAGGATCCCTGAGTCCTGCAGGTCTCCAGTCTTTCACAGGAAACTGACTTACCCACAGCTGTGCTCTGCCATGGTGTTCGCATAGGGAAAAAGTCTAGGTGAGCACCACCCACCTTGCCGGTGGTGCAGCTGCTTTCCAGTCAGCCTGGGAAGGAAGAGGCCCCACGGACAAACTCCCTGGACTGCAGACAATTTCTGGTTGGGTGGCGTGCCTAAGAACACCTGAGGCCCTAAATCCAACTGCATTCTTTTTTTTTTTTGAGTTGGAGTCTCACTCGGTCGCCCAGACTGGAGTGCAGTGGCCGCTTCCGGCCACCGCAACCTCGACCTGCTGGGCTCCGGCGATCCTTCCTCCTCAGTCTTCCAAGTAGCTGGAATTACAGGCATGCGCTACCACGCCCGGCTGATTTTTTGATTTATTGTAGAGATGAGGTCTCGCTGCCCAGGTGGGTCATGAACCCGCAGGCTCAGGCAATCCACTCACCTCAGCCTCCCAAAGGCGCGGGATTACAGGCTGAGCCACCGAGCCCGGCTCCAACTGCATTCTAACATTCAGATTACAACTTGCTTGAGGCCAAGGCAGGAGCTGGGTGGGACTTGTTGTCATAGCAACCGCTCATTTCCCTTGTGAACTTTTCTGTGTTTGTCCAGCACAGCAGTATTACTCCAGTGATTTGGTTCTCCCTTCAAATCCCCACTAGAGTAGCCTGAAGCATACTTCAGGTCCTTTCCCACTACATTCTCCTAAAAGGCTCAAAACCAACAGAGAACTTGGGAAACCCTTAGTGCCCCACCCTTGGCCTAGGCTGACTAGGCACTTCCTTGGAGCAATACTCAATGAGTAGAAAACCTATATCTGCCCTCACATCTGTCTTTCTCCCACAAGTATCACATCCTAACTGGAGGTCAACAGTACAGTCCACAACATCAGATATAACACCTCAGCTTTTGGGAACACCTTATCCAAAACACTAGTTAACAACACTTTCAAAGTCATTCCAACCATTTAGGATGCAGAGAACTAGTGCAGGTATACAGCACAAGGCTGCCATATTTGGCAACTGAGAAATTTACCATGCTAACATTATATATAACTAAAGTAATACTCCAGTGCTTATATCAACCCCCTGCCAATCTCAAATAAGAAGAAGTTGACAACCCAAATGAGAAGAAACCAGACAAATAATTCTGACACAATGAAAAGACAAAGTTCCCCAACACCCCTGAGTGAACACACCAACTCTTCAGCAGTGAACCCTAACCAAAAAGAAATTTTTGAAATTCCAGATGTAGAATTCAAAAGGTTGATAAAATTGCTCAATGCATTTTAGGAGAAAATTGAAAAACAACATTAAAAAAAACAAAAAAACTAAAGGAAAAAAATACTATTCAGGACATGGATGATAATTTCTCCAAAGAGCTAGACATACACACACACACACACACACACACACACACACACACACACACACTCACACACAAATAAAAGATAAAATTCCATAAATGAAAGAAGCATTTAAGGAAGTACAAAATGCAGCACAAAGTTTTAACAGTAGACAAGAATAAATAGAAGAAAGGATCTCAGAACTTGATGACAAGACTTTTGAATTAATCCAATCAGGCAACAATAAAGTGAAAACAAAACAAAACAATAAAAACAGAACAAAGTCTTCAAGAAATCTGAGATCATGTAAAGTTTCCAAACCTAAGAATTATAGAGGCTCCAGAGGAAAAAGAGAAAGCAACAGTTTTAGAAAATCTATTTGAAGGAATAGTGGAGGAAAACTTCTCTGGCCTTGCCAGGGATCTAAACATTGAGATACAAGAAGTCCAAAGAATCCCCAGAAGATTAATTGCAATAAAGTTATCCTCATTGCCTATAAACACCTGGTTATGCAAAGTTAATATAAGGAAATAATTTTAAGAGATGTGAGACAGAAGCATCAGATAACTCGCAAAGGTAAACCTATTAGATTAACAGCAGTCTTCCTAGAAGAAACCTTACAAACCAGAAGGGATTAGGACCACATCTTCAATCTCCTCAAGCAGAATAACTTTCAGTCAAGAATTCTGTATCCCACAAAACTACGTTTTATAGATGAAGAAAAAAATAAACACCTTTACAGAAAAGGAAACACTGAACAAATTTGTCACCACTAGATTGACTCTAAAAGAAATACTCAAAGGAGTTCAAAATACTGAAACCAAAGATCAAAACACACTAGTATAAAAATGTTGGAAATCACAGACTTTATGTAACACCAACATAATAGAGAAAAACAAACAAACAAACAAACAAACAAACAAATAAAACAACCAGATAAATAGTATGATAAATGGTAAAGTACCTTCCATATCATTATTAACTCTAAACAAAAATGATCTCAATGCCCCACTAAAAAAAAATATAGACCAGTAGAATGGATAAAAATACGCAACCCAAATATCTACTGCCTTCAAGATACCCACTTAACTCACAAAGACTTCTACAGATTCAAGGTAAAGGGATGCAGAAAAATGTTCTACACAAATGGATACCAAAATGAGCAGTAGTAGTCATTCTTATGTCAGATAACATAGACTTTAAATTAAAAACAGTAAAAAAAAAAGACAAAGATGGCTATTATATAATAATAAAGGGGTGAATTTAATTTAATAATAAGACATAATTATCTTAAACATATATGCCTCTAATACCAGTGCCCCCAGGTTTATAAAGTCAATTCTACTAGTTCTAAAAAAAAAGAGACAGCGATACAATAATAGTGGGAGACTTTAACACTCCACTGATTATCAAGGCAGAAAGTCAATAAAGAGTAGCACTAAATAGACTCTAGAACAAGTGGAACTAACAGATATCTACAGAATATTCCATCCCCAAACTACAGAACATACAGTTTCCTCATCAGCACGTGGAATATTCTCCAAGATAGACCATATGATAGACTACAAATGAAGTCTGAATAAATTCAAAAACAGCAAAATCATATTAAGCACCTTCTCAAACTACAATGGAATCAAATTAGAATTTAACTCCAAGAAGAACTTGAAAAAACAAACAAAAACATGGAAGCTAAACCATCTGCTTCTGAATGATCTTTGGTCAACAATGATATCAAAAAGCAAATTAAAAAATTCCTTGAAATGAATGACAATGATAAACAAATTATCAAACCCTCTGGGCCACAGCCAAAACTGTGACCAGAGGAAAATTTATAGCACTTAAGACCTACATTAATAAGAGCAAAATTTCGCATGTCGACAACTTGACATCACACCTCAAGGAACTCAAAAAGAACAACAAGCCAAACTCCAAACTAGCAGAAGAAAAAAAAATTAACAGAGATCTGAACAGAAATAGATTAAATTAAAATTTAAAAAATACAAAAGATCAATGAACAAAAAGTTGATTATTTGAAAAGGAAAACTAAATTAATAGACACTAGCTAGATTAATCAAGAAATGAAGAGAGCAGACTTAGATTAGCACAGTCATAAATGGAAATGGACTACAACTGATAAGACAGAAATGGAAAAGATCACCCAAGACTATTTTAAACACCTCTATGCAAACAAATGAGGCAATCTAGAGGAAATAAATAAATTTTTTGAAAGCATACAACCCCCATCCTTGAATCAAAAAGCAATAGAAACCCTGGCTAGACCAATAGTAAGTAGTGAGATTGAAACAGTATTTAGTAGTCTCCCAACAAAAACAACAACAACAAGGTGTAGAACCTGATGGACTCACAGTTGAATTCTACCGGCCCATCAAAGAAAAACTGGTACTAATTTTATTGAATGTTTTCCACAAGATTGAAGGGGTGGGAATCCTCCATGACTCATTCTATGAGGTCAGTATCACTCCAATACAAAAGTCAGGAAAAGACACAATAAAAAAGAAAACTACAGACCAATATCCTTTATGGATGTAGACTCAAAAATTTACAACAAAATTCAGCAAATTCAATTCAACAGCATATAAAAAGAAACAATACACCAGGACCAAGTTTTATCTTTGGGATGAAAGGGTGTGTCAACATATGCAAGTCAATAAACACAATCCACCAGATAATCAGAATTATAAACAAAAATCACATGATTATTTTAATAGGTGCAGAAAAAGCACCTGATAAAATTCAGCATGCTTCATGATAAAAACCCCCAGTCAAATAGGCTTAGAGGAAACAGTCCTTAAAATAATAAAAGTCACATTTGAGAACCCCACAGCCAATGTCATCTCTAATGGAGAAAAGTTGAGCACACCGGAACAAGGAAAGGATGCACGTTTTCACCACTCTTATTCAACATAGTACTGAAAATTCTAGCCAGAGCAACCAGTCAAGGAAAATAAATAAAATGTATTCATGTCAGAAAAAAAATTAAATCAAACTAACTCTGTATGTCAATGATGTGATCCTACACCTAGAAAATCCTGAAGATTCCTCCAAAACACTCCTGGACATGATAAAGGAATTTAGTAATGTTTCAGGGTACAGATTCTACACACACAATCATGTGCACTATCACACCAATAGAAACCAAGCTGAGAATTAAATCAAGCACTTGATTTTACTTACAATAGCAGTCAAAAAACCAAAAATACCTAGGAATATAGTTAACCAAGGAGCCGAAAGATCTCTAGAAGAAGAAATACAAAACTCTGATCAAAGAAACTATAGAGGACATAAGAAAATGGAAAAAAAATCTCATACTCATGTACTAGAAGAATAAACACAGTTAAAATTACCACATTACCCAAAGTAATCTACAGATTCAATGCAATCGCTACCCAACCACCATTGTATTTTTCACAGAATTAGAAAAAAAAATTCCAAGCTTCATATGGAACCATAGAAGAGTCAAATAGCCAAAGCAATCCTAAGCAAAAAGGGCAAAGCCAGAGGCATCACATTACCAGACTTCAAATTATACTACAAGGCAATAGTAACTAAAACAGCATGGTATTGGTACAAGAGCAGACATATGGACCAATAGAACAGAATAGAGAATCCAGAAATAAAGGTAAATATCCACAACCAATTGACATTTGACAGAGCAGACAATAACGTACACTAGGGAAAGGATACCCTTTTCAACAAATGGTGCTGGGAAAATTGGATATCTACATGCAGAAAAATTGAAACTTGATCCTTTTTCTCCCCCAATACAAAAATTAACTCAAGATGGATTAAAGATTTACATGTCAGACCTGAAACCATAAAAATATTAGAAGAAACCCTAAAAATAACTCTTTAGGGCATTGGTCTAGGAAAAGAATTTATGGCTAAAACCCCCAAAGCAAATGCAACTAAAACAAAAATAAACAAGTGTAACTTTTTAAAATTAAAATTTCTGTACAACAAAAGAAATAGCCAACAGAGCAAATAAGTAGCCTATATAATGAGACAATATATTCACAAACTATAAATTTGATAAAGGAATAATATCCAGAGTTTACAAAAATCTCAAGTCATCAGGAAAAAAGTAAATATCACCACTAAAAAGTGGGCATACGACTGGAACAAACCTATCTCAAAAGACAATACACAAATGGCCAATAAATATATGAATAAGAGCTCAACATCACTCATCTTCAGGGAAGTGCAAATTAAACCACAATGAGATACCACCTTACAACAGTCAAAATGGCCATTATTAAAATATCAAAAAACAATAGATGGTAGTGTGGTTGCGGAGCAAAGAGAGCACTTAGATGTTGTTGGTAGGAATGTAAATTAGTATAAGCTTTATGGAAAACAGTGTGGAGATTTCTCAAAAAGCTAAAAGTATATCTACCAATTGATCCAGCAAGTCCACTACCCACAAGAACAGAGATCGTTATATAAAAAAGACACCTGTACCTGTATGTTCATCACAGCATAATTCACAATTGCAAAGATGTAGAATCAACCTAAGCATCCATCAGCTGATCTGTGAATAATGAAAATGTGGTATATATACCCTATGGAATACTCTTTAGCTATCAAAAAGAATGAAATAATGTATTTTGCAGCAACTTGGGTAGAATTGAAGAACATCATTGTAAGCGAACTAACAGTAACAGAAATCCAAACACTGCATGTTCTCACTTATAAATGTGTGCTAAACTGTGGACAGAAAAGACATTGAGAATGGTGTAATAGAGACTGGAGACTCAGAAAGAAGAGAGGGACAAGGAGTGAAGGGACCAAAAAATCACCTACTAGGTACAATGTGCACAGGTGGGGGTGGTGGGTACTCTTAAAGCGCAGACCAAAACCAATTTGTAGCCCCCAAAGATATTGAAATAATAATAGTAAAAGACTGCAAAATAATTACTTGATGACTGATTGGTTTTACTACATGGAAATATATCCCAAGTCTCTTACACAGGTTAACTTCTACATAGAATTTGATTACTTCTGTGGTATTTATTGTGTGGTGAAATTTGTACATCCTTTAAGCAGCTTAGAGATAAGTGCAGAAAACGCAAATTTTAAACAAAAGAACACAATAAAATATGACTTCTGTAACAAAGTAACTAGTGTTACTGTAAACCAGATCTGAGAAATGAACAGATTTATGAAAGGACAGAAACTATACTGGGATATTTGAAGAGTGTACCTTGGGAAGAAGGTTGCAGTAAGAGAATAGAAAATAAATTTTAAAAGGTCGAGAGGAGCATGAGAATATAATACAACAATAAACTATTAAGTATTTTAATATGTTACCATGTAAATGGAGAAAACAATAATGAATGGTGATTAAGGAAAAGAGAACACAGGTCAGAACGTAAAGATGTGCACCACAATAAAGCATTTGCTCTTTAGTGGGAGAAATTGGATTCCATTGAATAATTTTAAGAGAATGAGATGTGTAGAAGTATGCTTTAGTTTAGAACAGGGGTCAGCAAACTTTTCTATAAAGAGCCATATGGTAAACATTTTAGGCTTTGCTTACAATACAGTTTTTATTGAAACCACACAATTCTAACACTGTAGATCGAATGCAGTTATAGATAATAAAGATAACCTGTAAGGTCATACAACTAAAAAAAAAAAAACAGCAGGATTAGATTTGACCCACATTCTGTGATTTGCCAACCCCTAGTTTAGAAAAATCATGCTGTCCTCAAGAGGATAATGGATGCTGTTGGGGACAGGAAAAAAAAAGTTTGTAGGCTGCAGCATACAGCATAGTAGAGCTTGCTTTGGGATTTGGGAATGAAGAATTACATTCCAAAGTTATTTAGGAAATAAAATGCAAATAATTCATCAACAGATTAAATGTAAAGGTTAAAGGAGAGGTTGAATGTAAGACGACTCTCAAATTATTGGAATGAGCAGTTTTATGATGGTACTTCTGTTCACCGAGAAAAAGAGTAGGTTCAGTAAAATAAGGATAGATAAAAGTTAAATTTGTACATATGAAGTCTTGGTTGTTACAAAATACCCAAAGAAAGCTTTCAAATAAGTTGTCTTTTAAATGTGCCTCTAGCTAAGGAGAAGGGTCTAATCTGGGCTTCAGCATCTAGTGGCAACTTGAGAACAGAAATAAGTAAAATTATAATAAATAGTGTAGATGAAATAATGAATAATAAATAGTGTGGATGAAAATAGGGCTCCAGAAAAATATCTTAAAGATGCTCATGTTAAAGTTACAGGCCTAAAAAGTTGGGCATGTAAGGAAAATTTGCAGCAGTATTCAGAAAAACATGAACAGAAAACTGGTATATTTGAAGTTTTTAAAAAAGGAACTCATGTAAGGTGTGTAGAGAGCTCAAAGAAGCATCAACTGGAATCTTACAACAATAAAAAACACAAGCAGCTTTACTTCATGTTTTTATTCAAACCCATTAAAAAGCAAATATTGCCGGGCTCGGTGGCTCAGCCTGTAATCCCGCGCCTTTGGGAGGCTGAGGTGAGGGGATTGCCTGAGCCCACGGGTTCGAGACCCGCCTGGGCAGCGAGACCACATCTCTACAGTAAATCAAAAAATCAGCCGGGCGTGGTAGCGTGCGCCTGTAGTTCCGGCTACTCGGAAGGCTGAGGCGGAAGGATCGCCGAAGCCCAGCAGGTAGAGGCTGCGGTGGCGGGGTGCGGCCACTGCACTCCAGTCTGGGCGACCGAGTGAGACTCCAACTCAAAAAAAAAAAAAAAAAAAAGCAAATATTACAGAGATATCCATTGAACTAAATTTTAAAGAAATGCGGGACATAGTGTGCCCACAGGGAAAGAAGAAATGGGAGTATATACTAACCTGAGGTATACGCAACTGGGTATAACCTTAAAAAAAAAGAATTGAAAAGTTAACAAGTGAATACATAATGCAGGTTGGCAGGTTAGTGTTAAATCCTTGGGAACCATGGAAATTGAGGGCATCTTGCAATTCTTTTTTCATGAACCTTACCAGGCAGTCCCAAAAAATATTGAAAAGAGCTAAGAAGTGGACCTGGAAGGACCAACAGCTAATGGGGGGATCCTGAAATTCTGCCCAGATCTTTCTCCCCTTTTCTTTAAGCTCAAAGCCTTAATCTGTGGCAGGAAGGACAGCAAACGCTGACCCCAAGGGCATTGAGGAAAACATGTAGAAACTGGAGGAAGAAACCAGAGCAGAAAAACAATCCTACAAAATGTACAACTACATCTTAGGGAGTGGCAGGAAAACCAAGCAAGCCATACTTCTAAGAGGAAGGGACACTATACATGTCTAAACTAAGGCTATTCTGAACAAGAGAGACACCCTGCAACTCCTATCAACAAGCTAACAAGATTGAATAATGAGAATCAGCAGAAAATTCCTAGGAGAGGGAAAGAAGGAGAAAGAACATGCACAAACAAAACAAAACAAAACAAAAAACCCATTCTGAAGTATAGCAAAAACTCCTCAAACCCGAATTGAGAAGACATGCTGTGGTAAAATAACTCTCATTCAAATTTCAAGGTATTCTTACAAGAATTGAGAAGGAATATGTGTAAATATAAAAAAATTGCATACTTCAATCCTTGCCAAACTCTACGTAGCTCAACTCCCTGCACTGAAGACCTAGCAGAAAAAAGGTGTAATTCGTTCATGTAAATAATATTTATATCAGTCCCTACTAATCTAAATGACACATCTAATTTTTATTTTAAAAATTGAAACATGACAATGTAGTAAGAATCACCATCTGAAGAACCATAACACTCATCAGAAACAGAGTCAGATATTATAGATGTATTGGATCCACTTGCCAGGTTTTGACATAACTATAATTTCATGTAAAAAGTTCGGGAAAAAGAATTAAACATGCAAACTAGATGGGTAATTTTTATATACAGATAGAAATTAATATAAAATAAAAATACTACAAATGCAAAAC
The DNA here is from genome assembly GCA_027257055.1 of Cephalopachus bancanus. Classification (NCBI taxonomy): domain Eukaryota; kingdom Metazoa; phylum Chordata; class Mammalia; order Primates; family Tarsiidae; genus Cephalopachus; species Cephalopachus bancanus. The sequence goes on along the minus strand of JAPVLO010000312.1, from coordinate 2,721,380 downwards.
ATAACAATAGAGATTTAGAGTGCTTTTTATAAGCCCCATAGTAGAGTTAGTACAGCTAAAGACTAGAGGACAGGTCAATGGAAGATGTGCAAACTAAATCTCAAAGGCCAGGCATGGTAGCTCACACATGTAATCTTAGCACTTTGGGAGAGTCAAGAGGGAAAAATGTTTGAGTTCAGGAGTTCGAAACTAGCCTGGGCAACATAGAGAGACCTAGCCCTTACGGAAAAAAAAAAAAAAAAAAATGCCATATGTGGTGGTGCATACTGTGGTCCCAGATACTCAGGAGACTGAGGCAGAAAGATAACCTGTGTCCTTGAGGTCAAGACTGCAATGAGCTGTGACAGTGCCACAGATTGAGACCCCAACTCAGAACCAAAACCAAAACAAACAAACAAAAAACCCAAAAGTAAACAAAAAAGAGAAAATATAACTGAAAAAATAAAGTTTCCAAGGTAAATATCAAACTTCTAAAATAAGTGTAATTGGAGTTCCAGAAAAAGAAGAGAAAGACTAAAGAGATATTTAAAGAAATAATGGCAGAAATTTTTGTAAAATAATGACAGATACCAAACTATGCATGTTATGAAGTAGACAGTGATGTGAAACAACTAAAAACAATAACACTAGACATACACTCAAACTGCTGGTCACAAAGTACAAAGACAAAATCTTGAGGTGAATAGTTTGAGAGAAGGAAAACATAATACAGAAGGATAATGGCAAAAATTAGAGCAGACTTCTCTTCAGGAACCATGCAAGAAAAAACTAAGTGCAATGCTATATTTAAAGTACTGAAAGAAAAATATACTATAATGATTTACTCAGAGAAAATATACATCAAAACTAAGACTTTCTTAAGCAGTCAGTACATGTAGATTGACAGGTAGAACCATTGTAAAGCGTTCAGTTACAATGAGTATCAAATTGAAACTTAAACCCATAGGAAAAACAGGGGATGAAAAGAAAATAAACAAAACTTTACATTTATTTTTAAATTGTTTTAAAATATCGGAAACTATGCAAAACTAAAATAGAAACAATGTATTGCGTGCAAATAACATATGTAAAAGGAGATGATATTTAAAAAATGCCTAAAGGACGGGAATGAAGAAATGGGGATATAAAGTAAAAGATTCTAACTCTACACACGAAGCAGTATACTATTCAAAGAAAGATTCTGATTGTTTAAAGATATATACTGTAAAAACTTGGCAAACAACTATTTTAAAGAAGGTATAATTAATACCTCAAAAGAGGAGATAAAATGGAATGGAATAATATGCTCAGTTAATAAAAGAGAAAGCGGAAGGGGAAGAAAAATTTCACAAAGAACAAATTAAAAAATAAAGATATCTAGTGAGTTAGAAATTATAATCTAACATATCACCTTCAAGGTGAATATTTTAACACACCGGTTAAAGCAGATTGTCAGACTGAATAAAATGATGAGACCTAAATATACAATGTCTACAAGATAATCAATTTAAATGTAAAGAAAATGTCAATCACATTTCTGACATGTAATTTGAATTCAGATCTCATAAAATACTCTTAAAACAAATCAATAAGAAACAAAACAATTAGCAAGAATGCAAAACAACTGCAACTCTTGCATGCTGTTCCTAGGAATATAAGTATTACATTAATTTTAGAAATAATTTTAGGAACTTATCTATTAATTGATATTATTACCAAAATCCTAAAAATTTATTTTTGTCATAATGTTTTTCTTCCATCCTGCCAAGAATTACTGAATAAATATATTATTAGACTCACCCATATCAAATGTTATTATATTGTTTATAATGCAAAACTTCTTAAAAGGCAACGATTATGTTTGTGACATATTTGTGTATAAGTGTACAGCTTTAAGGAAAAAATCCACTTGAGTTTAAAATTTTCAATTATAGTTTGCTATTGCAGTGATATCTTATTCACCTGTTCTTATTAATATTTTCTTATAAATAAAACTAATATCTTCCTTTTGCCTAAAGAAGCCAGAACACAACACTACTTCTCCAAAAATGTATTCCTTCATGAATAAGTATACCATATATAAATTTACTTATGTGTACTTCAAAGAAACATAGAATTTTGTGGATGTATATTGTGTGATAATCCAATGGATGGTTTCTGTTTGATTTCTTTTAATGTAACTCTTACAATTTCTTAAGCACTACATGCAGGAAAAAATGGGTGGGATTGATCAACATTCACAACTCAGCACACATAGACTTTACAGAATTTTCTTTAATGCATTAATTGAATCCAAGACTTTTTAAAAATTCTCACTACATATATTTATTTTCTTGTTTCAGATTTTTCTGAATAATCAAAGCAAAGGTGGGTGAAATCTATTATTGTTTAAATAAATTTATCTTATGTAGGGATATAATTTTACTTTTAAATGTTTTATTTTAAAATTTTATTTGTAAATGTTAAGGATACAATGTTAGCCGGGCTCGGTGGCTCAGGCTGTAATTCCGCGTTTTGGGAGGCTGAGGTGAGTGGATTGCCTGAGCCCGCAGGTTCGAGACCCGCCTGGGCAAATTGGCGAGACCTCATCTCTACAATAAATCAAAAAATCAGCCGGGCGTGGTAGCGCATGCCTGTAATTCCAGCTACTTGGAAGGCTGAGGTGGAAGAATCCCCGGTGCCCAGCAGGTCGAGGCTGCGGTGGCCGGGAGCGGCCACTGCACCCCATTCTGGGCAACAGAGTGAGACTCCAACTCAAAAGAAAAAAAAGGATACAATGTTTATTATTAAACATTATTTGGACTTAGATTGTTCTCTTTTCAAAGGGAAAATATATATGCAAGAAATAATTCTAATAAACAACCAAAACATTTTAGTTTTTTAATCCAAAAGCCAAGGGTCATTAATCATAAAAATAATTTGATAATAATTTTAGTGTGTGCAAAAATCATTATAAAGGTCTCAAGGATCTTTAACAAACCTAAATTTTCTATTTTGTCCCCCTAAGACCTAAATGCCTACAAGTAGGGAAAGAATAAAATGGAGTCTTTATTGTAGCTTCTGGTAAAGAATGATTATCTGAAAAGTATGTCATACAAAAATACTGAGAAAGTAAACGCTGACAAGAAGTTCAGATTTATCCTCAATGTAATAGAATAATCTCTTCTGTAATTCTGGCAGAGAAAAATAGTTTCTAAATGATTACATCTAAAATAGCAATGTACAAGTAAACGTCAGGTCTACCTACAGTTAACTTATTGCTATACATGACTAGGATACATGACTCTAACAATTAAGGAGAAATGAGTCCCATTCTTCTTTCAAACATACTGCTTATGTATTCAAATAACAGAACAAGTGCCTGACAACATGAAATTGGGTGACCTATTTTTAGCTGGATCACCTGATTCACACAGAAGAAAATTACATCCTGCTATCAATAGAAAATTGTTCTTAGTTTGACTTAGGTCTGTGTTGTGGCTACCGTACACTGACAACTTTGCCTCCAGCAATTTTTTCATAGTACTCATGGCTTCTTGGGGTCAAGAAAGAAACCTTGTGATTGGAAGGATCTTACAATATCTTATAGATCATGAATCATTCTGCATTTTTCATCTCATGTTCAGTTTATCTTCTTGCTCCAAGAAGAAGAACTTCATAATAACTATCCAGGCTCCAATACTATGTATTTTCCATTTTCTCTCCAATAACAACAGAGTCACCAGGAGAGGTTTCCATTGTGTGTGTGTGTGTGTGTGTGTGTGTGTGTGTGTGTGTGTGTGTATGTGTGTGTGCATGCGCGCGTGCGTGTGTGTGTGTGTTTGCGTTTTGTTTTTATCCATGGAATTTGTTCACAGTCTTTTTAATATCATAAGATTTATAACACTCTCAGTATACTCACCATTAGTTATGCAAATATCTTCACTAGCATTTTATGTGTTAATAAGAATTCAGAGCTCTCATACGAAAAATTTGAAAATAAGGTTTTCTAAGTCAGTGACACAACCAAATACAAAGAACAATAGAAAAAAAAATTTAGTCAAAAATATTTCCATTGGAGAATGTTCTATTTTGAGGAAATACCAGATTCCTGGAGAGAATGAGAGAAGTAAAGGACTACAATTTTGTTTGAATAAAAAAAATCTATATGATTAATATTAATGTCAATACCCTCTGCAACTAAAATATGTAAATACCCCTAAATATATACCAGATGGCAAAGTGAGGCAGGATCTATAAGTCATTCTTCTTCCTCTGACTTCCCTTTTTCACCCTCACCCAGTTGCATCCTTCTAGAATCTTAAGTTTTTTCTAAAGCCTTTCCTTTGAATCATTTTCCGTGGAACTGTATCCAGATGCCTATTGTCTATGCCTGCCTTTGCTCACCAAATCAACTCATGTTTTTCTTACTATTCCCAGAACATCATGCTCTATTACATCTTTCATTTTAGACCTGTCCTTCCTCATACTAGCTATGCTGGACTTGTCAATTTTAGCTTTCTGTACTTGTATTGTCTTCATTCTTAAAGAAAACATTGTATATTTTATCTTCTCAGAATCTAGTAATCTCAAGCCTTTTCTTCAGTAGAAAATTAAATCTACTTCAAGATATTTTTTCTATAAACTCTAAGGAGGCGTGTGAAGGGTGAACTAGGAAAGGAAAGAGATAGTTGTTAAGATAGGTGGGTGAGACAAATATTGGGGCAGAGGAGGTTTATTGGAAATGGCTAAGTGGAAGTTTCCTTTGTCTAGCAAGCAAGAGATATCCAGATATACCCTTTGACTACCTTCAGATGAAGTCTGTGCAATTAGAAGTTCATTAGGAAGCAAATTTTAAAAGCAATTATTTCCACATAAAATGCATTTTATTTACATTTGCTACTATGTCAAAATACCAAAATGAGATTTGCCTCTGCTACCTTTAACAAAAGAAAGTAAAGGACCACAGTTAGACTTCCACAAAAGAAAAAAAGATTTCAAATAACAAATAGCAAGATTATTTTACAACTTTGTGTTATATTGGGTGACTATGATATTTTGGATAGCATAGCTTGGCTATTTTAATCTGCTAACTTTGTGATATCACATTTCCTGTAAGAATCACTTCGTTCTATAATTTCAAATACTTGTTATAATAATTTCAGTGATGAAATACTTTTTAAAATCTTCACCAGATTTGTTTTCATTATTCATTACAAAATAAAATGACAATATTTATAGATGCAAACTCGCTTTCACAAAGTACATGCTGAGAAAGCAGAGGGAAAATGAAAGAGTACTAGAAATGGTGCAGATGTTGTCTTGACCAGAATGTTAATATGCTGGTGAGTCCAAGTACTACTTGGTCAGAAAGAAAAATACGGCACTGATGTTTCAAGACGCTGACACATAATATGCGCTACACAGTCAGCTGAAGGAGGAAAGTGAGTGAATTATGATTAAGAAAGTTCACAAACAAATTCAAGTTGTCTGTTATGAAGAGAGATTGCATGTTTTCTGTTATTTAATTTTAGGTTGGAATATTTTAGGAATAAATACTAAAAAGCTTTTTGGATATTCTTCAGAATATCAGCCACCCCAGAAACAAAACCATGTAACATTTGTCAACTGCAGTATCTGCTAGCAGCAAAAACGATACATTGTTTTTCATATGTGGTCAAAATATTAGAAAGTACAGTTAAGAGTAGAATCCTTTAATCTATATAGAAAGAACTATGGAAGGTAAAATACAAGCTGACTTTCTTGTTCTCTCAATTTATCCTACTGTTGCTGTGACCTTTAGGATTACACTACAAAATTGGGTTTGCTGGTAGAAATCTTGAGATTTTCATTTATGCAGTGATACTTATTAAGTAAACAAATTCTATTTAGTCTGTCTTCTAAGTAATTATTGATATGACCTGCCATATATATGTATTTTGTGTGTGTGTGTGTGTGTGTGTGTGTGTGTGTGTGTGTGTGTGCGCGCACGTGCGTATTTTTCAGGGTATCACTCTACCACCCAGGCTATAGTGCAGTGGCACAATCATGCTTACCACAACCTCAAACTCCTGGGCTCAAGAGATCTCCCTCCTCAGTCTTCTGAATAGCTGGGACTACAGATATGCAGCACCATGCCTGAGTAATATTTTGATTTTTTTTTTTTTTTTGTAGAGAGGCAGTCTCGCTATGTTGCCAGAGGCTAGTGTTGAACTTCTAGGCTCAAGCTGTCTCCCTGCCTTGGCTTCCCAAAGTGCTAGGATTACAAGTACGAGCCACCCTGCCTGATCTTGACCTTCCATATTTTTAATGTGGTTGCCTTTATTCAAGTCTTTTACTTATTTATTTATCACAGGGGTCTCCAATCCCTGGCTGCAGACTGGTACCAGTTCATGGCTTGCTAGGAATGGGCTGCACAGTGGAGGGTGAGCAGAGCTTCGTTTTCTGTCAGATCAGTGGTGGCATAAGATTCTCACATGAGTGCAAACACCATTGTGAACTGCAAGTGAGGGATTTAAGTTCTGTACACCTTATGAGTCTGAACATCTTTCCCTCCCCCCGTTCATGGAAAATTTGTCTTCCACGGAACCGGTCCCTGATGCTGAAAAGGTTAGGGACCATTGTTTCATTACTTTGTTAACCTTCTCTAGTTCATGCCTTGACATACTTGTCTCCGTCTCTGTCTCATGTTATTGACTCACAATTCATTTCTTTTTCCCACTCTCAGTTTTTCTTCCTGTGTCACCTACCCACCCACCCACACATACATATGAAAATTTGAATAAATATAAGGACTCAGATTCTGTTTACTTTCTCATACCTTCCTAAAATGTTTAACTGTTATTTTAATTTGTCTTGTTCGTTCAAATTGAATTTCCTACACTAAGATTTACTTTTAATTTTAGAGTTTGGTCGGGTTTTAGAGAAACATAGTTATGGAATTTAGCAATCGAGAGAGATGTTTGCATCACCCTCCCAAGTTCCCCTCTGCGCCTCCTGTGTTCTCTTCTCCAACACTCTGATGTTTGGCAACCACTGATTAGATTTCTCTCAGTTTTTTTTTTCCTTTGCCAGAATATTATATAAATGCAATCATATAGCATATAGCTTTTGTGCTTTTCTTTCACTTAGCAAGATGATATTGAGATTTAGTCATGTCCTGTATATTCATGCATCATCCTTCCTATTGTTCAGTAATATTCCATTGTATGGGTGGACCACAATTTGTTAATCCGTTCACTAGTTGATAGTTTAGATTGTTTCCACACTTGAACAATTTTGAATAAAGCTTTCATAAACATCTGTGTACAGATCTCTGCAAGTACATACATGTCATTCCTATTAGGTAAGCATCTATAAGGGTGATGGTTGAGTCACATGTCGAGTAAATATTTAACATTACGAAAACTGCCACAATGCTTTACAAAGTATCTGTGCAATTTTGCATTTTCACCAACAACGCTCAACATTATCATTACCAACATTTTGTGGTATCACTTCCACTTTCTCTCCTTCCTCCTCTTCCTCTTCTTCCCTTTCTTGACACTCTAGTAGGTGAATAGCAGCATCTTACATGGTTTTTATTGCATTTCACTAAAGATGAATGACGTTGAACATCTTTACATATACTTATTTGTCATTCATGTATATTTTCTGGTAAACTATCCTTTAAATAATTTTTTCATTTTTAAAATTAGGTTATCTGTCATCTTATTTCTATGTTTTAAGAGTTACGTATATATTCTCAATTGAAACCTTTTATCAAATGTATATTTTGCCATAATTTTTCCCAGGCAGTTGTATATCATTTTAATTTATTGTAAATGTTATTTGAATAGTAGACATATTTAATTTTAATAAAGTACAATTTATCAATTAATTTTATTTTATAATTGATGCTATTCTGACCTAAAATGTTTGCCTAATCTGAGATCATGAATATATAGTTCCATGTTTTACATTTAGTTCTAGAGTTGTATTTGTATGAATATGCAAAGAATAAAGGCTCATATTTTTTAAGATCGCTATTTTATCATTGTCACTGTCCCCTTGTAGAAATTTAATTGACCATATCTATGTAGATCTGTTTCCAGATTCAATATTATGTTCAACTGACTTACCTGTCCACCACATTATGCTAATACTGTATTGCATTGATTATTGTAGATTAATAATATTTTTTGCAATGAGTTAGTGAGTCATCCACCTTAAATAAATGGAGTACATGAGCTCACCTAGGAAATGGCAATAGAGTGGAAATAAAACAACAACTTCTATGAGATTGAGGTCTAAAAATATTGTTACTTACTTTCTAGACTTGACATTACCAAAGGGCAGGGCTTGTTCTGTGCTGTTCACCACAGTCTATTCAGCAAATAACAAAATGTTTGATATGAAATATTATCTGGTCAGATATGTTTTGATTGTCAAAAATAACACAAAATTAGTTTGAATCTGTTTGTGATGTTTCCCTATGCCTTCAGACATTAGTTATGTTTCAAAAGAAATTCTGCTAGATTAATGGCTAAATAAAGTTTGCTACCCAATCACAAGGGACACATCCCAAGCCGGGCTCGGTGGCTCAGCCTGTAATCCCGCGCCTTTGGGAGGCTGAGGTGAGTGAATTGCCTGAGCCCGCGGGTTCGAGACCCACCTGGGCGGCGAGACCTCATCTCTACAATAAATCAAAAAATCAGCTGGGCATGGTAGCACATGCCTGTAATTCCGGCTACTCGGAAGGTTGAGGCGGAAGGATCGCCGGAGCCCAGCAGGTCGAGGCTGCGGTGGCCAGGAGTGGCCACTGCACTCCAGTCTGGGCGACAGAGTGAGACTCCAACTCAAAAAAAAAAAAGAGACACATCCCAGACCAGGACTACACTTTTCTAGCTTGTGATCCTGGATATTTTGCTGAAACTTTTATTAATAATATTCTTTAACTGCAAAATGTGGAAATAGTTGCACCTACTTTGCTAGTTTTAAAGATGAAATATGTCAGCATATTAAAAAGTTTAGAAGATTGCCACCATAGTGGATGCTAAGTAATAATAGCAGTTATTATCAATAATATTATCATTTATTTTATCACTAGCAAGTCCTCATGTAAGGACAGACCTTTCTATGGGGGAAAAAAGAGGAGCAATGATAATGACACATGCCAGTGTTTTGCTACAAAAGTACAGACTGTCACCGAATATAAGTTGACTAATAAGTTTTTAAACTTTACATTGGTGCAAAAGTGATGCACATTCAGTAGAAATCATACTTCAAATTTTGAATTTTTGTTGTTTTCTCAGGTTAGCAGTATGCAGTATGATGCTCTCACATGACATATTCAATATTTTGTTATAAAATAAGCACTGTGTTAGATGTTTGCCCAAATGTGGACTAATATAATAAGTGTTCTGAGTACATTTAAGATAAGATAGGCTAAGCTTTGATGTTAGGTAGATTAAATGCATTTGCTTCTTAGAATATTTTAAATTTATGATAGATTTTTCAGGATTAACCCCATCATAGGTCAAAAGCACCTGTGGTTTCTTCTAAGGTATTGAATTGTTGTCTATTTTCTGTTCTTTCATTGAAGTGACAGTAAGGTGTTAATTTGCTTTATTTTTGGTTCTCTTCAAAGATGCCACTATCCTATTTATTGTATTTTTCTAGCTCTGAAACTGTTAAACAAAGTAGTCTCCACCAATCTACTCTCCTTTTTTGAATGCCACCTGACAAGCAAATGAAGTTCATCACCAGTGGTGATTTGTGGTGGTGAACTTCATTGGACAAAACAAGACTGAGTTACAAACTAAGATATCTTTAAAAAAGTTATAGTGTTATGATGTTTGTCTATAATGTTGACTCTCCTATTAAGTTTCTCTAATTTACTTTTATTGCTGATGGTAAAATTTACCAAAATTCCTAAACTCCATTCAACATTGCCATTTTCAGAGACAAACATCATTTTTCTGTCAGGTAATTTGTAATTCTAATTTCATTCTTTTCTTTACATTATTTGCCTAAATCTGAATAAAATATTCTTGGCCTTGGTAGGCTAAGTTACATTTCTGAAGTTTTACAGATTACTGATACTCTTTTAATGAAAATTGTTTCTCATAACTAATTACTTTCTGTTACACTGTCCAGCACCAACAGGTCACAGAAGGTCAAAAGCATCTGCTAAAAATAATGAAAATAGGTGGCACTCTGGGGAGAAGAAGAAGAATTTCTGACTTTGGCATGTGCCTAGCTGATATGTTGAACTTAAGTCTTTGACAGACTATTAGAGGGCAAAATCTATCCAGTCTTATATGAAAGGTCTTTCTAACAGAATATTTATTTTACAGCAAAGGAAATCAATTTAAGTATTATCACCTTGCTCTTATCTAGCTCATTCTACAAACAACTTTGAAACTCATTTATGTTTCTAAAGGCCTTAGGCATCTTGTGCAGCAACCATTGATGAGTTTTCAAATCAGAGAAAAATAAGAGGAAAAATAATTTACACATATATTTTTTCTTAATGTTCTCAGAATGTGTTGGACAAGAAAATGTATATGGAGGTGCTAAGGAATAAGAACAGGTAAATAAATGTCAGAAAAGTTAGGTATACAACAGACTAAAAGCAACATACAGAGAAAGCTAGTAATTATATTCTTAATTTTCAAAAGCATTTCACATGGAACCCTTTATATTATATAATATAAATATATATGATAGTAACATATCTTGCATTGCTGAAATACAGCTTCATGGTCAATTTTTTGAATTTTTTCTTTAAAGTAGTCAATACCAAGTTATTTCCATTCACATGTTATATTTAGATAACAAAGTAGGACACCAATAATGCAGTTTTTCTTTTCTCCTGTAATACAAGCAAGCAAGCAAGCTTTTACAATTACTATTTTATTTTCTTTCAAGTTCTATAGAAAGTTTCCCAGAAAAAAACAAAAGACTCTTAGTTACCAGTGAGCCTGACTTTCACCTGCATTGAATTTAATAACTTTACTTTCTCTGTAGAGCAGTAATTCAGAAGCAGAGACACATTTTTTGACCCAATTACAAGTATTATTGGAAAATATTTACCTCATACCCAGCAATTCATAAAGTACTTTGAAAGGGGATGCTTTATGCCTTAAAACAGAAGTGCTATATAATAATTTGCAAAATCAAATAAATCTTTGGATGATCAGCCTTCTCTTTTATACCCAAAGAACACCTCAAATGCATTTCATCGGTTCTGGTAGTTCAGTCACTATTCTGTTTCGTGTTAAATGAGAGTTAAACTTCAATTTCTTTCCTTCAGCCTCTTATAATTTCATCAATAATTTGAGTGCTGCTTTAAAAACAGGAGATGTTAAAAGAATAATGGAAAAAGAATGCCACTAATATTTAACATTTTTTATAGGTTGCATACACTTGAATTTGACATTAACTTTTCCATTAAGAGCCTTTATAAAAGTCTTTCAGTAATGGGTCTACATTGTAGGTTTAAAAGTATTTATTCACAGCAAAAAATTTTAGTGGGAAATAGTAAAAGTATCTGTGCTCAACATAACAAGTTACTTAGTGTCTACCTCAATGTCCTGGCCCTACCTTCTAACTTCACTAGCTTCACCTAGAATTTTAAAATTTTTTCTTCAAAGGATTAATTTGAAACGTTAGAAGCATATAATTTGGAATATATTTAGACATTAGAACCAAAGATAACTTTAATTATGGTGATACAGTTTCTTATTTATGTAACAAAATTAATGTGAAATTGATAAAATCCATCCACAAAAATTTTAAGTATCAAAATTATTGTAAAATATAAGAATGCAAATAAACAGAAATCTATAGATCTTATTGATATTAGCTTCAGGGAGTATGCAAAAATCTGATTACCATGAGGAAAGTTATCTAAAAGCCACTATTATTTGTGTACATCTAGAAAAATATCAATATTTTTAAGTTTAGAAAAAACAATACTTAGCACAGATTTTATCATATAGCAAGCTAATACATAACAGAAATTATGTCTGATTAAGCACCCACAAAAAATACTTCCTTGTTTTTTATAAATTAGAATAATATGGTACATTAAACATCTTACTTGTAAGCAATCTGTAAATTTCATATCAAATATCCAGTACATGCACAGAATATAAAATATGTGAAAACTGTAAGATAGTTTGATTTAAATTTTCATTAATAATTCTATGCCATAGTTACACTTTTTTTTGCTTTATTTTTAAAATGTGAGATACAATTCAGGGTTAGGTACATATGTTATCATCATGCAGGTAAAGTGTGGGTACCCCTATTGATGTTATGTACCCCACTCTACCTTCTCTGGCAGTGTCCCAATACTGCCAATCCCTTTCTCGTAGTATTATGATTAATGTTCACGGTTCACTTATGAGTAAGTATATGCAATAGTCAGATCTTTTTTTTATATATAAATTCCTAAGTATTACAGAATCTAATACAATTCAGGTAGCTGCAAAGTTCATAATTTTGTTTTTCCTTATGGCTGTATAAGATTCCATAGTGTACATGCACCATAATTTCATTATCCAGTCCATTTTTGATGGGCAGCACAGTTGGTTCCGTGCATGGGTAGGTATCTTTTTTTTGAGTTGGAGTCTCACTCTGTCGCCCAGACTGGAGTGCAGTGGCCGCTCCCAGCCACCGCAGCCTCGACCTGCTAGGCTCCGGCGATCCTTCCACCTCAGCCTTCCTTGTAGCCGGAATTATAGGCACGTGCTACCATGCCCGGCTGATTTTTTTTATTTATTGTAGAGATGAGGTCTCGCCAAGTTGCCCAGGCGGGTCTCGAACCCGCGGACTCAGGCAATTCACTCACCTCAGCCTCCCAAGGTGCGGGATTACAGGCTGAGCCACCGAGCCTGGCAGGTATCTTTATTGTAGAGTGATGTGTCCCACCAGGTATATTCCAGAAGGAGGATTGCTGGGTCATATGAAAATTCAAACCACAAGACCATAAACGTAATTAAATATATCAACAGATGCAAAAACAAGAACCATATGGTTATATCATTAGATGTAGAAAAAGCTTTCAATAAAATCCAGCATCCTTCTTGATAAAAACTCTTGAACATACAAGCATAGATGGGAACATACCTCAAAATAGTTAGAGCCATCTATGATAAGTCCACAGTCAACATACTGCTAAACAGACAGAAATTGGAAGCATTTCCCTTGAAAACTGGAACAAGATAAGACTACCACTCTCACCCCTCCTGTTCAACAAAGTGTTGGAAGTCCTGACTAGAGCAATTAGACAAGAGAAGGTAATCCAGGGTACTAGATAGGAAAAGAGGAAGTTAAGTTATCCCTGTTTGTGGATGACATGATCCTATACCTTGAAAATCCAAGATAATCTGTCAAAAACCTCCTTGCACTGATAAAGGACTTTGACAAAATCTCAGGGTATAAAATAAATGTACAAAACACAATCACATTCTTATACACCAATAATAAACAGACAGAAACCCAAACAACAAGCACAATCCCATTCACAATAGCCACACACAAAAAAGCGATAACTTGGCATCTTCCTAACCAAAGAAGTGAAAGACCTTTACAACGAAAACTACAAAACACTGCTCAAAGAAATCCAAGAAGACACAAACAAATGGAAAAATATTCTGTGCTCATGAACTGGAAGAATAAACATTGCTAAGATATCCATTCTGCCAAAGGCAATCTACAGATTTAATGCAACACCCAGTAAATTATCAACATCATTCTTCTTAGACCTGAAAATAACAAAACAGAAATTAATATGGAAACATAAAAAAAATCACAAATAGCTAAAACAATTCTTAGCAAAACAAGCAGACAAACAACAACAACAACAAAACAAAACAAAGGAGGAGGTGTCACACTTCCAGACTTCAAACTCTTCTATAAAGCTACAGTAATCAAAACAGCCTGGTATTGGTAAAAGAACAGGCATGTAGACCAATAGAGCAGGATAGAGTCTCTGGAAGCAAAACCTCAATTTCTCAACCAGCTCATCTTTGACAAAGCCTCCACCAACAGCCACTGGGGAAAGGAGAATCTATTCAGTAAATGGTGCTTGGAAAACTAGCTCACCATATGAAGAAGACTGGATCCCTACCTATCACCGTACACAAAATTCAGTTCTACAAGGATCAAAGACCTAAATGTTATACCTCAAACTATAAGAATCCTAGAAGAAATTGGAATAGGCAACCAATTCCTGATCAACTCTCCAAAAGTGAATGCCATAAAAGATAAGATAGACAAGTGGGAACTCATCAAACTGAAAAGCTTCTGTAAAGCAAAAGAAACCAAGAGAGTGGGGAGACAGTCCACAGATTGGGAAAAAAATATTTGCCATCTGTAAATCGGACAAAGGCCTAACATCCAGGACCTACAAGGAACTCAAGCATGACAAAACGGGGGGGGGGACCAAACAACCCTATTAAGCCTATTAAAACATGGGCAAAAGATATGAATAGACATGTCTCAGAAGAAGACATATAAGCAGACAACAGATACATGAAAAAATTCTCAGTCTCACTAGTCAACAATGAAACGCAAATTAAAACCACACTGAGATGGCACTTAACTCCAGTCAGGATGGCCATCATTATTAACTCAAAAAACAACAGATGCTGAAGGAGATGTGGGGAAAAGAGGACACTTCTACACCGTTGGTGTAGAGGTAAACTAGTACAACCTCTGTGGAAAACAGTTTGGCAAATTCAATAGTTATCCATTTCTTTTTTTTTTTTTTTTTTTTGAGTTGGAGTCGCACTCTGTTGCCCAGACTGGAGTGCAGTGGCCGCTCCCCCGACCACCGCAGCCTCGACCTGCTGGGCTCCGGTGATCCTTCTGCCTCAGCCTTCCAAGTAGCTGGAACTACAGGTGCACGCTACCACGTCCAGCTAATTTTTTTTTCTATTATTTATTGTGGAGATGAGGTCTCGCCAAGTTGCCCAGGTGGGTCTTGAACCCGCGGCTCAGGCAATCCACTCACCTCAGCCTCCCAAAGTGCGGGATTGCAGGCTGAGCCACCGAGTCCAGCTGTTATCCATTTCTAAAGAAGAAACTCTGCATTAAAAATTATAGTGAAAACAGAAAGGAGTTCTTGCATGCTTTAAGTGCATTTTATAAAAAGAAAACAAAGAGCCTTGTGCGTGTTAATAGGTGGTAATTAGTCATCTATTTGTGGTGTTAAATTAGATCTAAAATATGGATAAAACATTCTCTTTCTGTAGATAGATGTTGAGACGATAGATAGATGATAGATAAATAGGTAATAGATGAATGGTAGATAAATGATAGAAAGATGCCTTCTCTGTATGTGTATGTGCCTTCTGATGATTCAAAAACATAAAATGATGCTGAGAAAAGTTTCATATATGTTGTACAGTTGATTACTGGTATAGAAAGTACTAGAATCTAGGTTCCCATCTCTCTCCTGGGAGAGAAGCTTATAATTTAGATAGAATTTTCCTCAATAATCTTTCAACCTAGTGTGAAGGCCTCAGCTCTTGTTTTTCTCTGTTGTTGACAATATCTAGCTCCAATGCTATGCACCATATGTTATCCCATATGATTTGTACCTGCTCTTATCCAACTCGTCATGCCAATCTCTTCAACTGCCCAAACTGTTTACTAGGCTCTCTAGAATGCTCTGCTATCAGCAAATCATATTCACCTTCGGCCTGGAAGGACCCCTTTGGTTTTTTAAGTGTAACTAAATCTAGTTTTTCAGTGTCATTACTGAGTTTATTACCCTTCAATAAAAGATGTTTGTTTCATTTGGTTTGGTTTCATGTTTTTCTCTGAATGTATCCTAAATAGCACAGGTTTGCTGGTGGGATAGGTATTCTCTTACTTCTCAATTACTGCTCCTTCAAATTACTTCTTATCACTCTCTTCCTTCAAAAACCCTTTGCTATAGTCTCCTAGAAATCTTCAGTCTAATTCTACTCAATCATCAGTTTTTAGAAACAAACTCAGTATATCTCCTTCCATCGCTACTACTATTCATCTTTCTTTTTTATTTTTTTGGAAAGCAGGATTTATTGAGAGGTCAGAAAAGCTCCCACAGTGGGAGGGGACCCGAAGGGGTTGCCATAATATTCATCTTTAGTGACAGATGCAACCCCTCTGCAAGCAGTTCACCGAACACTCTTGCCTCTCTATGGTTTGAAATTTTCACTTTCCTAATCTTTGACTCCATCCCAATTGTTCTTTAACATATAGGTTCAGATCCCAGAGCCTGACCTCATCCAGTGTCTCACTACCCTCAATATTTTGATTTAAAATTTGCTTGTTTTAAATGAAAAATAGAGACATAGCACAAGAAAGTTAGAAAGAAAGATTTAAACATTTGCTGAATATTGGAAAATTATTTGAAGAAGTAAATATTTGGAGACATAGATATACCTTTTCTAATTCATATAACATCAATTTTTAAAATTCACAAGATATACTATTTTAAATAAAATACACATTTAAAAGAATAGCAATTGTTGGTAAATAATGTTCATTATATTTCTGTAGCATGAAAAACATTCTTTATCAGAAATGAATTAGTTTCGTCTGAAGGTTTGTTCTTTCAATCATAACCCCCCACACACACACACACAACGTTTGTCTGCATTGTTATTTTATTTTCTACCATACTTGTTCCATCCCTACTGGCAGATTCCCCTTCCCTCCCTACTGCAACTATACATGATACACATATGCATGCAGAGGGAACCCAAAATGCATTTTACTAGGTGCTATTAACCTCTCTCTCCATCCTGAAATAATTACAACTTCATTGAAGTTTTTACTTACCTCAATTCACTCAATCATGTCAAAATACCTACAGGGAAAAAACACAGCTTTGGGGTGGAAAGAAACCAATCCTCAAGACTGTCTCTTCATAAATTTATGAAATCCTTATCACATTGTGTTGTAAAGGCCCATTGACATACGAATCTCCCATGCTAGATTTATTTTAAAAAGAAATGGAAAACTCAATTCAAAAATAGTCAAATTAATATTACCTATATAATGACAATTAATAGCAAAATTTGCTTTCTTATGCAATTACTAGCTTGTCTAATTTTAACTTTATGTTTTTTTCTGAATTAAGAACCAGTCATCTTTTAGCCAATATACCACATTCCAGTGTTCCACTTAAAAAAAAAATCCTCATGAATATTTCCTCAGTTAAGAGCTCACACGTGACATACCCATGCCTCAGAATGCTATTCTATTAATCTCTTAAGTGGTAATGACTTCCGTGTTGAATTTTCAAGAAAAGTTCATAGAGACATTTTCAGAGTGACCTGGTATCTATTATTCATGGTTACAACAGTTACATAGTTAGGTTAGTCAAACATAGTTAGGTTAACCTAACAAACACAGATACTCCCACAGGTTCTTCTCTCATTTATTTTCACTTGTTTTCTGGTGCTACACTCACAAAAGATGCCAATTATTTTAATGGTGACAATGACAACGTATACATTTTTTGATAAGTACAAATCAAGTATTTGATAGTTGTATTGATTTTTGCCTCTTCCACTCTTCCTTAATTTTCTTCCCTAAAATGTTACCTTTAAACCAGTGATTGTTCCATAACTTGGGAAGTAAAATTGCTCTGAAGTTCAGTTCTCTTGTTGGTTTTATATTTATATTATTTATTGGTTTTATATTTGTTTGTCTTGAGATTAAGCACACCTAGAGAAAACATTCTCCTCAGAAGTCGTTGAACTGAAGTATTATAATTTTATAATATGTAAAAAAATTTTAAACTTGTCTTAGTTTGCAAATGCTTATAAATTATTATTGTATACAGTAGTGCACATTTGAGACTTTTCAGTTTCACAAATAATTGAAAATCCAAATTTGTCTTTATTACTGACTCTCAAAAAAATGTCATAAATGCACTTAGTATTAAAAAATTACCCTATTTTAACCTTAATTTAGGAGAAATCGGAACATATGTTAAATCCTGCCTCCCGATTTTTAGCTGCATTTTTAAAATGTATAAATTGAAATAATAATTTTTTTCTTTTTAAAAAATTATTTATTTATTTATTATAAAGATGTACGGTACAATTCAGGGTTTGGTATACAAACATTGATCATGCAGGTAACCTTGTTGATGAGGTATGCCTCTCCCTGAAATAATAATTTAAGAAATTTTTATTCAATGAGGGTAAAAATAGTTAATGTTAATACATATTGATAATCTAGTACTTATTTTTTATTTTCAAATGAAATGAAAGCATGACAAATACTAGTCTTTGAATATAGTTTTAAAAGTTTGGAAATTAAAATTTAATAAGGAAGAAATGATACAAACTACAAGATCTTAATTTCTATGTCACTAAATTAAAATTAAAAGGCATAAACCTAATGAAATTTTATCTTTAGTATGACATATTGTTTTATTTTTAAATATGATTATCCTCTTTTGAAATGCTATTGATTATAAATTTTTATAATTAAGCAATACCATTTGTTTAGTATGCATATTTTCACAATTCAGGGTGTTTTTAAAACTTTTTTTTTTACCTTTTTTACTTTCTCTTTTAGAACTGCAAGTAATATATATATGAAAAGCAGTTCAAAGCTAATGTAACAACAAGGTTACAAATCTAAACACATGTCAGAACAAAAAAGTTACAATTCTCATGGTAACATTATATCATCAGGAGTATACAGTCTGTACAATAAAATATGTATTTAGAAACCTAACTGGTAATTTAAAATACCACATGTTATATATATTAAATAAGGATAAGTTAACATTCCTAGGAGAACCCTAACTAATCTAGCTTTGTATATGTAAGCCTTAAATTAATGATATATTACTATTAGAAGCTTCCAAACTACAGCTTTAGTCATCCTGTGATTGAATTCTTCCACCCTTTCTATCTGTTCTTGAATTCATTGTAAAAGGGAGTCAAAGGGTTGAAAATGTGTTGAGATGATAGGTTTTATCCATTATATTAACAGTCTCGGCATTATTTCTAGGTTATTGCTCTTCTATTACCATATTGTATGATTATATGGTAACTCTACATTTGATAAAACTACAAATTAGATGGTATACCATCAGAATATGCAAATGCAAAGCTTCCATTCTTGAATTTTAAGTAAAATATTTATGAACTTATTTAAATAATAATGAGATGGAATCCTCACAGTGTCATCTTTTAAGAATTATGCCACATATGTAATATCAGAGGGACTTCTCATTATCGGGAACCTAAGTTTCCTGCTGAAAACCAGATTCTGTGTCTCACAGCTCCAACCTGATCATTCAGGTGCAGGAACACATTGAAACAGACGCATCTAGCTTTTGACTTATAAAAGTGTTTGTTAGTGAAGTCTTTTGATATGTCACCTTGCATGCAAGTGTATATACGGATACATATATACCATTAATATTTCAATACCTAGATGACTTTTATAAATCTGATATTAGAATTAATCTATAATGTCGTTCATAACACACAGGAAGTATGTTTATAAGCTGTCTCTTACATGGATCTGCACATGTAAACTAAATTAAATTTATGGAGAAATGTTTATCTTTGGACAGCTTTGAATTACAATTTATTAGTTTTTAAGATCTGAAGATATTTTGAGTGTTTCTGAAGTGCGTGAAGTTGGAGATAATAAAAGTCACATTTCTTTTTCTT
The DNA here is from genome assembly GCA_027257055.1 of Cephalopachus bancanus. NCBI lineage: Eukaryota > Metazoa > Chordata > Mammalia > Primates > Tarsiidae > Cephalopachus > Cephalopachus bancanus. The sequence goes on along the minus strand of JAPVLO010000312.1, from coordinate 2,701,737 downwards.
TTTCTTTTTTTTGAGTTGGAGTCTCACTCAGTCGCCCAGACTGGAATGCAGTGGCCGCTCCCAGCCATCGCAGCCTCGACCTTCTGGGCTCTGGCTATCCTTCCGCCTCAGCCTTCCAAGTAGCTGGAACTACAGGCGCAGGCTACCACACCCGGCTAATATTTTTGATTTTCATTGTAGAGATGAGGTCTCGCCAAGTTTCCCAGGCGGGTCTTGAACCCGCAGGCTCAGGAAATTCACTCACCTCAGCCTCCCAAGGTGCGGGATTATAGGCTGAGCCACCCAGCCCGGCCCACATTTATGTTTCAATAGAATTAAGATTAGATCTCTCAGCTATTTTATTTTCTGATCAACTGAAGTTATGTTGGACATAAATATGCCCACTGTTTCTGTGGGGTTTTTTCCCCCCTCTACACTGAATGATTAGGGCATAAAAGGTTATATGTATTCACTTTTTTGATAGGGTGCATACCATATGGTTTAAGAAAGCCAAACAATAAAGTCTTTTTTATATGGGTCAGTTGCATTATTAGGAAATACTCCGATGTGCAAGATATTTGTTGAATTCTATTGCTGTGTTTGTACATCATCTATGATTCTAGTGAGTGCAGAAGTAAAAAAGAATCAATCCAATCCTTATCTTTTATTTTATTTGAAAATTAAATTGCATAAATTACTGAGAGAAAGTTGACTACATTACCAAAAAAAAAAAAAATTGGGTCCCTCTTAACTTAAAAAAAACAACTCAGGAGAATAAATATCCAAGTATCTATAAAGCATTGGTATACTATCAGTAGCTTGTAAGTTACAAAAAGCTAATTTGTGTCCAATTTTTAAAAAAGAACTACCATTTGTAAAGTATCCCCAGGTGAACTCAACAAATGCTGCTGTATGAAAATATTTTCTACAAAGATAATTAAATATTTTTGTAATACTTGATATGCTGCTATACGAATGAATTGGTGTATAAAAAGATGTCCTCAGAAATGTTCTTCAAAAAACTTAGTGTAAGATTTTTAACTATAGCCCTTCCATATCATTGAATGTCTCAGACATTAAGCATTTATGCCATCATCTGAATATTAGCGTAAAAAACACTTTTATGACAACTATGCCCAAAGTCATTTCAAATGGATTATTGGTTTATTGATGCTGCTTTAACAAATTATGACTATTTTAGTGGATTGAAACAATAAATATTTATTTTGTTAGGATTCAGTATGTCAGTAATCTAAAATTGATTGGCAGAGTTCAGTTATTTCTTTAGGGTCTATGAGAAAATCTGTTTCTTTTCTTTTTGCCAAGATTCCAAAGGTTTTCTTCAGTCTTTGGCTATGGGCCCCTTTTTCCATCCTCAAAGTCAGGAGTACATAGCATCATTAAGTCTCTCTCTAATTTTATGATTCCATCTTCAGATCTCTTATTCTCCCTCTGTCTTTGTCCTCACACTGCCTTTGCTGACTCTAACCTTTCTGTCCTCTTTTTATAAAAATACTTCTGATTATGGTGAACTCACCCAGATAACCTAGGTTAATCTTTCCATCTCAAGATCCTTAATCCAGTCATATTGGCAAAGCAAATTCACATAGTGCAGGGACTATGTAAGATAACATATTCACATATTCTGAGAATGAGAACGTGGATACCTTTGTGGAGCTAGTATTCAGCCTATCACAGATATAAAGTGTTAAAAAATCCAAACACCGGAAGGACAGAGGAAATGAATTAATGCTGAATGTCCATTTAGTGGGATTATTTGTCTTGTTAATAATCTTATTTCTAAATTATAAATTCTGAATTACAAAATTAAGAATTAAGTATATTGGTGAAATCCCTCAACCTGGAAAAATGTGTAAAGCAAATCTAGGAGGAGATTATAACATTGTTTTAATATACTTAAAATGCAACATTAGTATATTTATATATAAGCAGCAATTAGCTGTATTGTTATTCATTATTTGCCATTGAAAGAACTATAAAAGAGCTTAGAAACTACAAAAAAAAAAAAAATCCCTGGACCAGATAACTTCCCAGCAGAATTCTATAAAACATACAAGGAGAAGCTGATACCAATCACATTGAAAGTATTCCAGGAAATCAAGAAAGAAGGAACTCTCTCCACATCATTCTATGAAGCTAACATCATATTGATGCCCAGACTGGGTAAAGATCCTACAAAGAAAGAGAACTACAGACCCATATCCTTGATGAACATAGATGTTAAAAATTCTCAACAAGTTGTAGCAAACCAGATCCAAAAACACATCTCAAAAATCATCCACCATAACCAAGTAAGCTTCATCCCTGGAATGCAGGACTGATTCAACATAAACATAATTAAATACATCAACAGATATAAAACAAAACCACATGTTTATATCATTAGACACAGAAAAAGCTTTCGATAAAATCCAGCAACCCTTCTTGATGAAAACCCTGGAATATTTAGGCAGAGATGGAATATCCCTCAAATTAGTAAAAACCATCTAGAGAATCCCACAGTCAACATACTGCTAAACAGGCAGAAATTGGAACCATTTCCACTGAAAACTGGAACAAGAAAGAATGCCCACCTCACTCCTCCTGTTCAACATAGTATCGAAAGTGCTAGAACAATGTATTGGAAGAATGGAAGCAATCAGACAAGAGAAGGAAATCAGGGGTATCCAAACAGGAAAAAAGGAAGTTAAGTTATCCTTCTTTGCAGACAACATGATTCTATACCTGGAACACGCAGGAGAATCTGTCAGAAACCTCTTTGAACTGATAATGGACTTTGGCAAAGTTGTAGGGTATAAAATAAATGTACAAAAGAGCCAATGGAAATTAGGAATCAGATCACTCGGATGGATGTGCTTGAATCAATGAATGGTTTTTATTATTTTTTTTTGCTATTCCAAATTGTCTTATAAGACTAAAGTTCATTTTACCTCATTTTGTGGATTTTTGCATAATAAAAATCTGTCAGTGGTGTCTAATTTTTTCTTTACTTCTAGCATTATCAATATTGATAAAAAGCGTTATAATTTTTCAGAAAACAAATATGTATTTACACCGAGTTGGTAAATTCATACTGCCTCTCTGCCAAATAATATTGCTTTATATAATAATTAAGGATTTTAACAATTTCTTAAATTGCCTTTTCTTTATTGGCCGTAAGGTATAGTCTAAGAGTTCTTCTTTAGGGAAGCAAAACATTTTAATGAGGATACTTTCTAATGATACTCATACTTTGATAAGTATAATAACGAAAATCATATGCTGTCCTCAGTTTCTAAACAAGAGAACATTATCGCTGCGTCTGTTCTTTTGTTTTGTTTTGTTTTGTTTTGTTTTGTTGTTGTTGAAGTGAGAAAGCAGGATTTATTAATAGGACAGAAAAGCTCCCACAGTGGAAGAGGTGGGTCTATTTAAAGAGGGAATGAGAAGCCGGGCTCGGTGGCTCAGCCTGTAATCCAACGCCTTGGGGAGGCTGAGGTGAGTGGATTGCCTGATCCCACGGGTTCGAGACCTTCCTGGGCAGCAAGACCTCATCTCTACAATAAAAAAAAAAAAAAAAAATCAGCCGGACGTGGTAGCGCGCGCCTGTAATTCCGGCTACTGGGAAGGCTGAGGCAGAAGGATCGCCGGAGCCCAGCGGGTCGAGGCTGCGGTGACCGGGAGCGGCCACTGCACTCCAGTCTGGGCGACAGAGGGAGACTCCAACTTAAATAAATAAATAAATAAAGAAGGAATGAGAGCAGATGTGTCTGTATTGCTTACTGCTTGAACCAAAACCCTGAGTCAAAGTCTAAAATACTGTGGCTGTTCAACAAATATTTGTTGAATGGAGAAAATATCCAGAAAAATTGAACTTTATTTTTAAAAATCTATAGTAATTTCACTTTAGATTGTTCAAAAATAATTTAGCATTCCATTGTGATGGAATAGTAACAACATATTATATTATGTTAGATAGCTTGACTTATACAGAGTTTTAGGTGGTTTACTAATTTACTATTTCTGCATATCAGCAAAACACCAAAAATTTAGCAGCTTGAAACAACAGCTACTTATTAGCTCATAACTTGGTAGGTCAGAAATTTGGAAGTCGCTCTGTTCTCTTTTCAAGTTCTCACAAAGATGATGAGTGTTGATCTGTTACATTCTTGCTAGAGCTCAAGATGCTCTTTCACGCATATCCAGCTTGCTGGAAGAATCTAATTTCCTGCTGGCCATTCACTGCAGGTCACTCTTAGCTCATAGCTTCCTACATCTTCAAACCACCGACAGAGAATCTCTTGTGATCCAAGTCTTCCTGTGCTTCACACTTCTTTCACCAACAAGAGCCCAGGTGCTTTTCAGGGCTGACCAGATCAAGTAAACTTGCGAAGAATACTCTCCATTTCTTAACATATTCTGTGCTATATAGTATAATTGTGTCGTAGGAGTAGCTATTCCATCACACTTACAGCTCATACCACAGTCAAGGTGAATATACGGAGCATAAACACCAGAGAGTGGGAATCTTGGGAGATATCTTTACATCTTCCTAAAACTGGTAGCCTAATACATTTCAAGTATCTTCAATCGTTTTTACAATTTTGGTAACCATTTTCATTCATTGCTGTTATAGATATTTTTGCACAATGACATTTCTCCAAATATAGTAGGAAATTTAGTGGTCAAATATTATATTCCTGACTTCAGAGACAAAATTACTGCTTTAGAAATAATGATCAGAAACTGTCTTCATTTATTTCCAACCTCAAGCTTTAAATACCTCTATTTGAGTGTACTGAGATATTATTTGACAAAATTTTCTACATTGTTCCTAATACATCATCACTGAAAATATTTTTGTGATTGTACTTCCTCTGTGTGTCTGATCTAAGCTCACCTCTTCATTTATTTGTTGCCAGCTTCTTCAAGTGTAAATAAGGACACTGAACTGTATGATATCATATGTACATCTCTATGCATACTGATAGCCAAATAAGATAATGTCCATGCACAATCCTGAGAATCTTGCATTACCATTAAACAATTGTGAATATCTTGTGAAATACATATCTTCCTGGAATATTTAAGCTGCCACATGTTTTAACCCTCCCATCTATCATCAAAGGCATACTTTTTTGTTCCAATTAAAATGTAAATTTCATTGGCAACAAAGTGGAGAAAATCCACTCTAAAGTAATGCTTCATCAATTGGCAAAATATGTCAAGCAGTATAATTTTCAAATCATGATTGCAAAATTATATTATTGAAGTTTAGGAACAAGTAAAATATAGTTTCTGTAAGATGTGTGGAAATTATAATTGTACATGTTAATTCATCACCAAACTGATTTGAGAATTTGTATATGAAACAGGGATATTTAGGGGAATTGACAGTGTAGTGTTGTCATTTACAGATATGTTAATGGGGTTATATAGAGATATCTTGACAGGTCTGTTATGGTATAGTGTAAGATTAGGACACTGATGGAAAACAGGAGGGAAATGTCTGTCTTCTGTACTCTCAACGGAACAGTGTTTAAAATCATATCTATTTTGGCCAACTGCCAGTTCTATGTCTCTAATGCTTAGAAAAAGTCACATTATATTATCTTTAAATATCTGTCATCTTGCGTGATTGCAATCTTTAAACACTTCTTTTTCTTAGTTCATATAGACATTTGGGTTAGCATTTTATATTTTGATATAACTTCATTCTGGCATTTAGCATGGATCAAAAATTGTGCAGGTGTCAAAACAATGAATTTCTGGAGGCTATTTTTTTCCTTTTCTTTTTTTAAGAATCTGAGTATTGTTAATATCAACAAGAAAAAGAATTACAGTGAAGTATAAAGTAGAAGTGTAGTTTTGTTCTTTACGGGTAGCTGGCTGTAGTTCTCTTAATTTACTATTGTTATAAAACAGAAATGACAATGCCTTTCCTCAAAGGGGAAAACATATTTTCTAATAGTGGATAGGCCAAAGTGGCAATATTTTAAATCACAAATCCCACTTAAACAGCATGATCCCAGATAAATGTATCAGAGTATTTTACTGTGTGAGTTATTGTCTAAGCTCGCAGTTAAGCCTACTGTAGTGAGAGCAGATGGTTTGAGTTTATATCTTTTGTGCTTTTCAGTTATTGATGTGGATTATATGAGAAGATAATTGGCAGGGTTTTGTCCATAATTGATATAAAACGCTATTTAGGATCTCCTCTGATTGGTCAAGTTTCTAGGACATCTGGGATAACAATCTCCCGGATTACATATGAAAAGATATAACTTTCAATCGTCTGTATGCTAGTAGCAAAGTGCTATAATGCTCATAATTTTGTGTGCATTTTTTTAAAAAAAGCCTGCTCTTGTGAAAATTATTGATGCAGAATTGAGAAACCATTAATTTTAAAACATGTTTTTTCTATATATTTTTCTACACAGAAGAGTAGGAAATAGGTAAAAATATTAATATAATCTAAAGGGAAGGAACGGAGAGCAGTATACGTTAAAGCTACGTTTGTGGCACGCTGATATTTCTCTCTAAATATCTTCTTCCAACACAGGATATTAGAGTGATTTCGCATATATCATCATCTGTCTTGTGGCTTGGAAAGCACTGGTAGAAATCTGAATAATGATAATCTTCATAACGGCAACCAGAAATGACACTGCAACACTTATTTAAACAAGTGCAATGTGTATTTGGGTATCTCCTTTCTTCCATAGCATCCACTATTCCCCTCAATTGCTCAACTCAAGTGTTTTCCACAGATAACATGCTGTTATCATCCTATCTCACAAATTTCAAAATTCTATATGACACCCAGCTGAAAATTTTGTCTCTCTTATTTTTCTACCTACTTTCAAATACCATGTTAGGTTTAGTAATAACAAATAAGAGGGATGTCAGCTATAGACAGATATGTGACAGATTTTTTAATGTGCAGATTTCAGGAAGTTCAGACACACACACACACACACACACACAGAGAGAGAGAGAGAGAGAGAGAGAGAGAGAGAGATAGACATGTAAATAAATAAATGATAGATAGCCTGATCCCAATGACAACATTTCTTAAAAGAAATATACTTGACTGAGTTTGAGAGGCTGAGAACTTAAATTCAGAAAGGTTAATGGAATAAGTATATGCTCACCAAACAAGTAATGCCAGACTGACTTAACTTTCATTTATTATGCTTACTACATAGAGTAGGTCAATTTTAGCCAAATTTTAAAGATGTCTTATATCAATAATGATAATATTGGAAAACATATAAAACACATATGCTCTTGTTAGGTGTATTAAGAACTTTATAAAAATCATACTCAAAATGTGAAGATTTTTAATGTATCATTTGGAGGCAAACAATAGGGTTCTGCCTTGGAGGCTGCCCTACCAAAATGTATATTAATTACTTGTATGCTTATGGGATATATTTTCTTTCTCTCTCTAAAACATATTTAAGTAGTCTACCTTTTCTTCTATATATTCAGTCTCTAATACCTCTAGATTATTTGCTGTACTCAAGCTTTGCTTGAACTAAATAAGGTAACTACATTTCAAAAGTTATGTTAACCATAGATAATCTCCTATATGTGTCCTTCCTTTAGGTTCCAAAGGTATCTAAAGAATATTATATACTTTCATTACTCACTTTTAAAAATAATTCACAGCTCTTCATCCACTCTGTTGTCTATTTCCAACAAGAATATAAATAAAGTAGTATTTTTAATATCCAAAATTCAATAAAAATATCCTTGGAAAGGCCAGGCACAATGGCTCATACCTGTAACCTCAGCATTTTGGGAGGCCAAGGAAGGAGGATTTCTTGGGCCCAGGAGTTTGAGACCAGCCTAGACAGCATAGTGAGATCCCATCACTACAAAAAACAAACAAAAATTAATGGTACATGGCAGCACATACCTGTAGTCCCAGCTACTTGGAAGGCTAGGGCAGAAGGATCCCCTGAGCCCAGGAGGTGAAGGCTGTGGTAAGCCATGATCGTGCCACTGCACTCAGCCTGGGAAACAATGAGATACCAACTCAAAAAAAAAAAAAATCTTCAGACATTAAAAAAAAAAAAGGTAAAGTGTAATCCAAATCTAGAAAAAAAAAATTGTATCCAGTGGAATAAAACCAAGTAATCTAATGACAGTTTGGGGAAAAATAAGCTTCCCAACATGTATGTATATAATACAATAATAAGACAACATAAAAAGATATTTCTCATTTCTATGGATGCTCCTGATTAGACAGCTCTATTGAGCAACTCTTTTCAAGGAGGCTCTCCAGGGATCCATGGTCTTTTTATTTCATTACTTTAGCATCTTCTCCATGGACTAGAAAAATGAAGCAGCGGAGACCACGTGTGGACGTCACATACTGACTTGTTTTCATTTTCATAAATTTCTCCTCTGCTCAGATATCAGTAATATTGCCAAATGAAAATACAAGGAGATTGGGAAACGTATTTTTGTCAAGTGTTCAAGAAAAATAAAGATAAGACTTTTGAACATGTAGCTAACTCCTGCCATACACTTCAACTTCTCTTCTGGCTCCTTCTGATTTTATTAAATACCAAGTAGAAATTCGTTCAAATTCATGTTCTAGGCCTTTTGCTCTTATCCCTCTACACTGTTTTTTCTTTGAAAGATCATACTTAGTAATGCCTTTAAGTAACATAAGTAACACATCTATAAAAACTCTATGTGTGTGTGTGTGTGTGTGTGTGTGTGTGTGTGTGTAAATTTATATATATCTATATATGAACTTGCATTTAATAATTTTGAACCTACTTGGAAGAATAGAATTCATAAACAATTCACCAAACTCTGTGCAGATAACTCAAAATTTGAATGTATGGATAGGTAAGATTTCTCTCAAACATGAGATCCCACTATTTTATTTCTTTTGTCTTTATTTTTGTGTCGAGGTCTCACTTTGTCATTCAGGCTGCAGTGCAGTGGCACAGCCATGGTTCACAGCAGCCTCAAACTCTTGGGCTCAGGTGATTCTTTCACTTCAGTCTCTCAAGTAGTTGGGATTATAAGCACGTGCCACCATGACCGGCTCATTTTGTGATATGTTATAGAGATGAAGTCTCACTATGTTGCCCAGCCTAGTCTCAAACTCCTAGGTTCAAGCTTTCCTTCCACCTCAGCCACCTAAAGTGTTGGGATTACAGGCATGAGCCTCGGAACCAGCTCAGATCCCACTATTTTCTTGTACCTACTTTTGATCTCCATTGATCTTTTCTCCATTTTCTGTCTGATCTTTTCTCCAACTGTATATTTCACCTCTTCACTTGTAAATCTTTTTAACAATTCAGACTCGGTGTGTTCAGAATTAAATTCAACGCTCTCACAGTTCTGCTTCCTTCATTTTGCTCCATTAAAAAACAAAACCAAACCAAACAAAAACTATTGTCAGACGCCTCTAATTTAAACTAAAAAATATGAACTTATATGATTGTCAGCTAAACTAGAGTCACTATAATGCCAAATTGAATATGATAGCTTGAGTTTATCATAATTTTTATTTCTGGACATTTTTCAACATTGATGCTTACAACTCACTTTCAAAAATTTAGAATTCTGGATTTATTTGTGAAATCCCAATTGCTTAAATATATATTGGGAACAATAACTACAGCTGTAAAATTCACATTTTAACATAGACTTATTAGTTTATTACAAATTAGTTATCATTGAAGAATTATAACTAATTCTATCCAACTGCTAATACAAAATGTAGTACCATTTTCAAATAAAATTAATAGTTACAGTGAAGTCTGTATTCCTTACATGTTATAAAAAGGGAGACTCACAGGCAAATCAGGGCCATGAAAGGGTTACCAGAAGGCTGAGGAGCCTAGAAAATAAAGTAACATAAAGAGTCCCATAAATACCCCACTTTATTTAATATGACAAGCAGAAGACAAGAATTTGTGATAGTGTTTTCAAGTATCTGAGAGTTGTGCTTTGGCAAAAATATTATGTTTATTATTTTTTCCAGAAAGCAAAGCTATAATACACGGTTATAAAATATCAGGAAGTTATACTTTAGTCTGCTCCAAAAAATAATATTCCAACAAAGTCATTTATAAATGAAATGTTGGTTTTACAGACATTCTTCATCTACAATTAAAATAATTCCCAGTATAGAGGATGAATTAAAACACTAGATCGATAAAGTCCCTTCTAAACTACAGGTTTATAATTATATACATCTACACCAATTTAATAACAGATAAAGTATATAAAGCAATATTTTGAAATAAAGTTACTGTTTTGCACTAGTGAGCAGAAAAGCCCTAGGAACCCACATTTCTAAGTGCTTAGCATGCAAATCTCTCTGCAACAGAGGATGCATAGAGCAATTAGTATAGTTCAGAGAGTTCCAGCACATTTTTCTATGTATTATAATTTTCAGTAGAAGAACACCAAAGTAACAGTGGGAACTAACATATATATTTATAAGAGAAGAATTCAGCAACAGTTCAATTCTAGAACTGATTGAAAGAAATCAGATCTGTAAAGGGAACTGTTTACCCTATTTGGAGATATAGACAAGTGAACTTTATAGGAGAAAAGTATTTTAGTGTGTGGGCCTTTATCTGAGAAACACATGTTATCTTCTATGTGTTCTGTGAACAAGGCTTTAAAATATTTACCATTCACATTTTTCACATGTGTTAGAATTTAGCTAGGGTCGTTATTACCTATTTTCCCAAAAACCATTTTATAGAATATTTGCTGATGATTTTTTTTTTCTTTTGAATAATGAGTACTGTGCTGGTATTGTTGTAGAGAATCTCTCGAAGATAAAACTGAAAATATTCCTAAACTAAAAAGATTTTATAGAGCCAGGAATTCAGGAAGGTGACTGAGTTTGTAAACTAGAGAATGAGATACAACCTTGTCTCTCCCTGGAGCCTCTTGGCTCTTTGAGAAAGTCAATACATTTATTACGATTCTGCTTAAATGTGTATGTATCTACCAAGAGGACTATTCTGACTGCCTGTATTCCAGGATTTGTTTCTTTTCTGTATGTTGTAATAGAACATTAACTTTTCCCATAATACAAGACTACCTTTATACAATATACTGTAACTATTTGGATGATAGATTATAAATTCCATTTGAATTAGTATCAAATCTCCCTTACTTACAACTAAATCTGTCATCCATAACATAGTGACTGACAAATAACAAAGGTTTAGGGACTATTTGTTGACGAAATAAATAAATAAATGCATAAAGAGCAGGACCTTCGGCAGATGCTGAGTTCTGATATACTGTGCAAGAAAACAAAAACACAAGCAGGTAAAATCTATGAAGCATAAATGAAGTTCATAAGTTGGAATGGGTCCTGCATGAATACTTCTGGCTAACACAGTTTTTCCAGGTTGACTTTTTTACAATGCTTACAGCGTGTCTTGTAGAAAAGCTATGTTTCTGAGGACAGAACATGATACCTTCATTAAAAGAATAATCACTGGTTATCTACCATGTGTCTGGGCATTGTACTCTGTGCAAGGATAGTGTACAGAACAGAATATAAAGATCTTGGCAAAGAGATTGTCAATAGTCAAGATCAGAAATAATACCATAATTAGAAATCATGATAAAATCAAACAAAATTATAGTATGCTTGCTTAAAACAGTAGCTGATACAGAGTAGGACATTGATAATTATGTACTCAATGACAAATAAATAGTGGGGGGATGGAATATTACATAGAGTCAAAAAGTAGTATATGAATTTAGATTTAAATAAAAGGGGGAGGGAAAACAAGAGGGGAAAAAAAGAGAAATAATTAAATTCAAAGACATGGACTTTGGAAAGAACTTAATACACTTGAAACCCAGAAATAAATCCAGGACTATGCTGGGTCAGGAGAGAGTTAAAGGTCTATGAAAACATTCCATAAATTCATTCCAAAAATAAAACACTGATGGGCGTTAAGCAAGGAGGAAAATAAATTACTTTTTCGAAAAGAAACTTATGTGATTATTTTGAATAATGGATTATAGAGTAGAGATTATTCAAAAGTAGAAAAACAAGATTGGAGGATGCTATGGTTTGAGTGTTTTCCCCAACAAGTGTGTGATGGTAATTTAAGCCCTATGCAACAGTGTTGGAAGATGAAACCTTTATAAGAGGAGATTAGGGGAGGCTGTCATGAATTAATTAATGCTATCATCACAGGAGTGGACCCCTTTTGCCCCACTCTCTGGCCAGTGTGATTCCTTCCATCAAGTCATGACAAAGCAAGATGGCCTTCACCAGATGCTTGTGCCTTAATCTTTCACGTACCTGCCTCTAGAACTATGAGGACATACATTTCCTCCTTTTTACAGTACTCAGGATTGAGTATTCTGTTATAGCAATACAAGATAAACAAAAGAGAATACTGGCAATTTTGTGGAAAGAAAACCATTATGATTTGTTTATGTAGTAGCTATAAAGATGGGGGGGAAGATAAAAACAATGACTCCTGGGTCACTGGTTGGGCTACTACAAGGCTTAGGTTAGTGGAGTAACATATTTTCATGTGTAGTGTGTGTGTGTGTGTGTGTGTGTGTGTGTGTGTGTGTGTGGTGTGTGTGCATGTATGTGTGCTTGTATGTGTGTATTGAGAGAGAGAGAGAGGAGATACGGAATTGTTGGAAAAGCTTGTGATACATATGAAATATCCAAATGGGATAGGATGATATAAATTATTACAATTAATATTCATGGTTTTTAACAATTACTACTATATTCTCATACAAAAGTTCCTCTATTCATAAACTCTTACATTTTATTTTAGGCTACTTAATTATATTTTCTAAAATAATTTTTTTTGGTTTTTTTTTTTTTTGAGTTGGAGTCTCACTCGGTCGCCCAGACTGGAGTGCAGTGGCCGCTCCTGGCCACCGCAACCTCGCCTACTGGGCTCTGGCATTCCTTCCGGCTCAGCCTTCCGAGTAGCCAGAATTACAGGCATGCGCTGCCACACCCGGCTGATTTCTTGATTTATTGTAGAGATGAGGTCTCGCTGTCCAGGCGGGTCTGGAACCCGTGGGCTCAGGCAATCCACTCACCTCAGCCTCCCAAAGACGTGGGATTACAGGCTGAGCCACCGAGCCCGGCTCTAAAATAATCTCTAAAAATGATACATAGGTATATAAATCTAGAGGCCTTTGATATCTGAAATTTTTTTTAAGTCTACTTTAGATGTGGAAGATAACTTGGATGGAAACAGTATTACTGAGGAATATTATTCCTTCTTCAGGATTCAGCTCCATTGTCACTTAAAAAAAAATATTTTAACTATATGTTTAAATAACAAAAGTGAATGCACTTGTTTTAGCAAATTCAAATATCTAAAGAGATGAAAAGGAAAATACTTCAACACTACTCCTCCCTTCCAAATCCCTCTTTCTCTAACCATTTAAGGAACTGCCAGACTCTTAATCTGGTATATATGCTTGTAATCTTTTTACTAGTCTATATTATATGTGCAACAAACTTTTCTTTTGCTTGATTAGATACGTTGTTTTTCACAACAGAGGTGCAATTTTTTTTGTTGTTGTTGTTGCTTTGTGGAAAACTCTTAACTGGGAAGAAGACAGCCATATAACAGATACACAGAAGTAGACCCCTATATTTATTTGCCTATTTGGTAGATCCCTAAGCTGGATTTGAGATACTGTGTTCTTGTTCTTGATCTGTCACTAATTGGAAATGAGAATTTGTGTGAGTCTCCATTTACTCTGGACCTATCTTCCTACAGTGAACTTATGATGGTATTTGCCCAACTTGTCATAAACCTGCACACAAATATTTGAATACATCTCAGTGTCAGCTCTCAAATCTTGGATCCTACTTATCGATCAAGTGACTGAATTGGAGGCTCTAGCTTCTATTCTGTGTAAAAAGTTGTAAGCCTACCTTCATTTTTTCTTTTTCCTTTGACAGTTCTATTTAGACGTAGTTTACATACCATGAAGTTTACACCTGTAAATGTACAACTCAGTAAGATTTTATTATATTGACAGATACGTGCAACCGTATCATCATAGTACATTTCAGAACATTTCAATTATCTCAAGAAGATGCCTTATGTAATTTAACTTTTATATCCCTAATATCCCATTTCACTCAGCCTTAAGCAACTATTAATTTACCTTCTGTTTTTGTACATTTGGCATTTTGAACATTTATTATAAATGGAACAACATGATGTGATCTTTCATGATTAGCTTTTCTCAAGTAGCATAATATTTTTAAGGTTCATCTATGTTGTAGCATGTTTTGGTACTTTATTACTTTTGAGGCCAAATAATGTTCCATTGCATAGATAGCCCTCATTTTATCTATTCACTAATTTATAAACATCTGAGTTCTTTCTAGCTTTTGGATATTATAAATAATGCTGCTATAAATTTTCAGGCACAAGTTTTGCACAGATATATATTTTAATTTCATTTCTCTTGGGGATGCATAGCAAGGAGTAGTTTTCTGGGTGTGGTAACTATATGTCTAACCATTTAAGGAACTGCCAGACTGTTTTCCAGGGTGGCTGCACAATTGTATACGCTTATTGGCTGTTTGGGTATCTTTGAAAATTTGTCCACTCAAATCCTTTGCTCAATTTTCATTTTAAATTTTTGTCTTTTTATTTTTGAATTTTAATAGTCTTTTTTTTTTTTTTTTTAACATATTCTAGATAGAATGAGACCTCCACAGGCTTAGACGCTGGGTTGATGGGACCGGTGTAGGACCAGAATTTGGAACCTCAAGCCATAGGGGAATATTTACAAGCATTAAAATCTAATAAGATTTTTCCTGCCTGGTTTTGTACTTGCTTGTGACTCATTATCTCTTTTTCTTCTTCCAAATTCTGCGTTTTGGAATGGGACTGTCTCCCTTATAGCAGTTACAGTATTGTATATTGGAATCAGATAATTTGTTTTCTAGTTTTACTGATCTAGAAATGGAAGGGAATTCTTCCCAGGATAAGTTATATTCAAAGTGCCATCCATTCCTGATTTAGATGATGATATTGGACCTTTTTGAGTTTGACTCTGGATGACATATGGGTGTTAGAATTGACAGTGGCATAATTTGAGCCTTTGGGAGATGTTGGGATGGCATGAATGAATTCTTCCCGTGGAATATATATGCATTTGGTGGAGGCTAGGCAGAGAATAAACTTTACTCAGTTGAATAGTGTTTCTAAAAATTTATGTACACCCAAAAACTTAATTGGTAATAGCATATTTACAAATGTAATTTGTTAAGATGAATTCTGCTGAAACAGGATGAACTATAAATCCAATGACTGTTGTCTTATAAGGAGATTATGTGAATAGACACAGGCAGTCACAGATAAGGAAGATCTTGTGAAGGTGGTGGAAGAGATTCAATTTATGCTGTCACAAGCCAAAGAATGCCAAAGATTGTCTAAACCCATCAAAAGTTAGAGAAGGCAAGGAAGGATTCTCCTTAATGCTTTCACAGATAACATAGTCTACCAAGACCTTAATGCAGCACTTATAGCCTCCATGTCTTTTGTTTTAAACCATAAGAGTTTGTAGTAATTCTATGATAATTCTAGGAAACTAATATAAAGTCGCCACTTATTATTGATGACTTGTCTATTTCTTCCTTCATTTTCTGTCAGTGGCTCTCTATATTTTGGTATTTTGTTGTTTCTTAAAATATATCTTTTTCAAATATTGATACTTCAATTATTATAGATTGCTTATATTCTCTCTAGCAACATTTTTGTTTTAAGATCTGTTATGTCTGATTTTTGTACATCACTCCAGTTAATATGTCTAAATTTTTATTGGTCTCCCACTTGTCACCACTGTCATGTTCTCTTCCATAATCCTTTCTATTCTCAATAGTACATTCAGAGAAATCATAATTTATGTAAATCATTTTAAATTTACATTAAATACATGTGTCAATCAATTATTGTCAGTCTTTTACATAAAACTTTATAATGCTGTGATGATTACTTTTTTTTTTGTCAATTTGATGGGCCTAGGGGATTCCCAGATAGATGGTAAAGCATTATTCTGAGTGTGTTTGTGGGAATGCTTCCAGAAGAGATTAGCATTTGAATCAATAGATTGAGTAAAGAATATTTACCATTATCAATTGTGACTGGCCATTATCCAACACATGGGGGGGTAGAACAAAAAGGTGGAGAAAAGACACATTTTTTCTTTTTTTGAGAGCAATACCTCCTGCTCTCAGACATTGGAACTTATGGTCTGTGAGATATTGGACTCTGGGACTTATACTACTTATCCCATACCCTCAGTTCTCAGGCCTTTGGACTCACACTGAATGACTGGTTGCTCAACTTGCAGACAGCATATCACTGGACTCTTCAACTTCCATAATTGTGTGAACTAATTCTAATAATTAATTTTGTCTTATATAGCGATGTTTTCCTTATTGGTTCTGTTTTTCTGGATAACACTGAACTAATATAAACACCTTGCTTTTTTTTCCCCAAATAAAAAAATCATTGTCCTTAAATAGCCTACAAGACATATCTGTCTTGGTCTCACCTTACTCTTCTGATATTCTTTTCTAACATTATTTTGTCTATGAACTCTGCTCTGCCACATTTATCTCCTTGTTGCTACTAAAGAACAATAAGCATGCTTGTAGCATATTGCCACTGCTATAGATGTTCCTTTGGTTCCTCTGCTCCCATTAATTCATATGGCTCTGTCCTTCAACTTTGACACATCTCATTTTCTCAATGGGGCCTAGTCAGACTCCTTCTTCCATTATAATACGTAAGTGATTCTCTTTATGACTTTCTTAGACCTATTCTCAGTGGTACTTGGTCTAAGGTATTATATAATTTACTTTTTAAAAAAAAAGGTGAATGCATTGCTTGTCTCTTTCAAATAAAACTTGAGCCTCAAGGAGGGACTTTTCTTTAAATTGAGGTATTTCAAGTGCCCACGTTACTGCCTATAAGTAGTAAATCTCAATTAACAATTATTAAATGAATAGAATCAGTATCTGCCACACTTTCTTATTGGTTATGTTTCTGCTTTTACATACAGTTCCATGTTTATGAGGAGTTCATTTTTTAGATATAACTTTTTAACAATACTACCATTATCAGTATTACACTATTCTTTTCTGATAGTTTATTCTAATATTTAGATGAAGAAAAAGAGCAGAATTGGTAGATGGTCTTCTTTT
The DNA here is from genome assembly GCA_027257055.1 of Cephalopachus bancanus. NCBI lineage: Eukaryota > Metazoa > Chordata > Mammalia > Primates > Tarsiidae > Cephalopachus > Cephalopachus bancanus. Next base: position 2,684,528 of record JAPVLO010000312.1, on the reverse strand, counting down.
TTTTTTTTTTTTGGTCAGATGAAGTGTTGTCCCTCCTGGCACTCTATATTGCTAAGACAAAAAAAAAGAAAAAGAGATACAGAAGGACAGAAAAAGAAAAAGAAAGAGTGTGGTGGGGGAAGAGGGAGAAGGAGAGGAAGACAGAGAGGGGCAGAAAGAGACAGAGACAGAGAAAATAGGAGGAAGCACTTTGATACAAAAGTTAATGGTAGCCTTTTCCAAAACATGGACAACCATCTAGAGTCGGTAGACATATTCTAAGGACTGCAGGAATCAATGTTTCACCTGTTTTATTTTCCACCTTGGGAATTATTTCATGAGGGGAAGACTAGGAATCTCACATAAGGAACCCCAAATGGGTTAATCTTAATCTAATTTTACCTGGTTGGAAGTTGGCAGTGATTCCCATAAGGTCTCCAAACTTATTTCTCCAAAGACTAGAGTTTAGTTATTTTATTTCTTCTATTGTTTTAGTTATTTTCATTTTATAATTATTATAGTTGGAAGTCGAAGGAAACTGTGTCAGGTTATTACCAGTCACATGTCACAAAAGACCTGACCATACATTTTTAGATAACTGAAATCAATGCACATCATCTTTTCTTCTGATTTTATGCCACATTTGCAGTTAAAAAATAAAAACTTAGTGAGCCCAGAGCAGACAGTTTCAACCAGGCCTGTTACTATTAGGAGATATTTCAAGGAATCACAAAGAAGTAATTGTAGACTAAAGGGCATTGCAGGATTTGAAGAGACACTGTTTGCAGACTCTGATCAGGAGTTTGTTTCTTTTTTTTTTTTTAATTTACCTTAAAAGGTAAAAAAAACCGATAAAACTCCTCCCGGTGCAGCAATTCAGATGGAGGCTTTGAAAGCCATAATGTTGCCTGTTAGAGAAGAGCTCCCTATCTTCATGGTCCTACATACACAGGGATACATGCAACAATAATTAAGAACAAAAATAACCCAAACTGAAGCAACTCAATTGATGTACTTGTTTCTGAAAGTCTTAACTTTAAAAAAACAGCAGACTGAAACAGATGCTTCTTGGCAATTAGTATCAATCAGTCCTGACACAGAATGTGACCCATCCAATGTCAAAGTGGTTTGGATCGATCAGCATGGTCTTTTACTGAGGTGGGAAACAGAAAATGATTAGGGAGTAGTACAGAAAAATGCTACATCAAAAGCAAATCAGAAAAGGTCAAGGCAAAAGTGTTTCTCACAGCTACTCTTAAACAAATGTCTTAATAGTTTTATTGGGAAGAAAATTTGATAATTAATACATAAAACACAATTTACTTTTTAGTATGATATTGGCATACTATATGATAAATAATTTTAATCTGTGTAGTCCTGATTCCATAGTGTGGTTTCCATCCTTTTAAAAACAATTTGTGTAGCTGTTGTTTTTGCTGCTCTTGTGATAGGATATTATCAGAATATTTCCTATTATGAACAGGAGAAATCTGAACTGAGTGATCTTAACTGGCAGTAATCTTAAAATTTTAATATCCAGAGTATGTAAAACAGAAAGTCTTACTGAATGGTGCATGCATAGAGCTAATTTCCATTCAAAAATATGTAGCATTTTATACTTTAACATTATTTAACATTACTTTTAGACATTTAATCCTGCTTACTGACATAATACTGACATAAATTCACATAACTGAGGTAATCATGGAAAATATTCTTGTCTTTGGTTGAGTTTTTGGTTTGGTTGGTGTTGCTTTGAATGATTATATGCAACCTTTATTTTTCATGGAAAAATAAAAGTAAATACATAATAATGAAAATTATACTTAAAATAGTCACCAAAACATAGCTACTCTTAAGGCTGTTGTGTTGTATCTTCTAATATTTTATCTTTTACAATTATTTACAAGATTATAGCTATATTATATATGAATGAATTTTTTTCTCATTACTTATTCTACTATTTATTTTGGCTATCTTCAAATGCTCTAATACATGACTTCAGACTTTCATTCTGCCCTTTTTTATTGATATATCAAATTTATACAACTGTTTTTCATATTTTGAGACAATAAATATGTTCTTTATTTTTAAGTTATGAGTAATATGTTTGCTTATTAGTTATAAGCTCACAGATGGTTATTTTCTTAAGATATATGTCTAGAGCTTGAATCTATGAACATTTAAAAATATCTTGTTAATCTATAAATGCAACCCAGTACATTAACAGGTATAAAACCAAGAATTACAACCAAGAATTACATGATTATCTCATTCAACACAGAAAAAAACATTTGATAAAAATCCAGCATTCTCTCTTGATAAAAACCCATGAACAACTAGGTATCAAAGGATCATTCCTCAAAACAACAGAAAAAGCCATTAACAACAAACTTGCACCAACATGATGTTTCATGAGCAGAAGTTGGAAGAATTCCCCCAAGAACTAGAACAAGAGAAGGGTGCCCACTCTCATCTGTCCTATTATATAGTACTGGAAGTCCTAGCAAAAGCAATCAAGCAGGAGAAGAAATTTAGAGATATCCACACAGGAAAAATGGAAGTTAAGTTATCCCTCTTCATAGATGATATGATTCTATCTCCAGAAAACCCTAGAGAGTCTATCAAAAAACTCCATGCACTGATAAACAACTTTGGTAAAGTCATGGGGGACAAAGTTAATGCACAAAAGACAGTTGCATTTCTATACACCAACAACAAGTGGGCTGAGAATCAAATAAAAACCACCATTCCATTCACAATAGACAAATACAAAGAAAAACTAAATACCTTCTAATCCAATTAACCAAAAAACTGAAATATTTTAATTAATAAGAACTACAAAGCACTGCTCAAAGAAATCAAGGATGCTGCAAATAAATGGGGGGAAAAAACTTACCATGCTCATGGATTGAAAGAATCAAATTGTCAAGATGTCCATTCTACCCAAAGCAATCTACAAATTCAATGCAATCCCTATCAAACTGCCAATGTCATTTTTCACAGACCTAGGAAAGAATATAGAATTTCATATGGAAACAAAAAAGAGTATGAATAGCCAAAGCAATCCTCAGCAAAAAGAACAAACTGGAAAGTACGACACTTCTTGAATTTAAACTTTATTACAAGGATACAGTAACCAAGACGGGATGGTATTGGATTAGGAACAGGTACATAAACCGCTGGAACAGGACAGAGAATCCAGAAATAAAACCATGGATCTTCAATTAACTCATCTTTGCCAAAGACATCAATAACAAACATTGGGAAAAGGAAACTATGTTTAGCAAATGATGCCAAGAAAACTGGTTAGCACATGCAGAAGAATGAAACTGGATCCCTACCTAAAACCATATTCAAAGATTAGCTCAAAATAGATCAAGGACTTAAACGTAAGACCTCAAACTTTAAGAAACTCTGAAGAAGAAACCATGGGGGACATCCTCTGGACATTAGAGTAGGCAATGAATTCATGGCCAGGTCCTCCAAAGCAAATGTAACAAAAGATAAGATAGGTAGGACCTTATCAAACCAAAGGTTTTATTCACAGTAAAAGAAACCATCAAGAGAGTCAACAGACAACCCACAGAAAGGGGGAAAAATTATTTGCAAACTATGCATCTGAAAAAGACCTAACATAGAATCTACAAGGAACTCAAACAAATTGGAAGAAAAAAATTATAAAGTGAGAAAAGAACTTGAACAGACACTTCTCAAAGGATGACATACAGTAACCAACATACACATTTAAAAATGTTCAGTCTCACTGATCATCAAAGACTTGCAAATCAAAACTACAACGAGATACCACCTAACACTGGTAAAGATAGCTATCCTTAATACACCAAAAAACAAGTGCCAGTGCAGCTTCTAACCTGTGGTGGGAAAGTAAGCTAGTTCAACATCTGTGGAAAACACTGTGGCGATTTCTTAAAGCACTATAAATTGAACTTCCATACCACCCAGCAATCCATCTTCTAGGAATATACCCAGAGAAACATAAATCACTAGATCAATAAGACAAATGCATATGCTTGTTTATTGCAAGCATCATTCACAACAGCAAGAACATGCTACCAACCCAGATGCCCATTGACAGTGGATTGGATTTTTAAAAATAGTATTTTTAAATGGATTATTATGGAACCATAAAGAATAACAGAGTTATGGCCTTCACAGCAACCTTGATGCAGCACAAGACCATCATACTAAGTTAACTATCACAGAAACAAAGAACTGAATATTGCATGTTCTCACTCATAAGTAGGCCCTGACCACTGACCACACTAGCACAAGGGTAGGATTGGCAAAAACTGGACAATGATGGGAGACAGGAAGGGAGGAGAGAGACGGACATGTTGTAACACACTGGGTATCAGGGGGACAGGGGACCAGCTAGACGCCCAAAGTTCTGCATGCAACCTACTAATGTAGTAAATCCCCACTTGTACTTCACAAATTGAATATCGAATAAAATATCTTGTTGGTTTTATCAGAATTGCCTGAATAAAAAAGGTATTCAATTTTCACATTAATTATTTTCATCCACCTGGAACAATATCTAGTATTATAATAATAAACTTTTTTTTAGTTTGATAGAAGCACATAAGAAATCACTTTTTAAAAAAATTTGAATATCGTTTATTTCTGGTTAAGTTAAACTTTTAAAAGTTTGTCTACTAACTCCTTGTTTTCTTACTTAGTGAATCATTAACAACTCTCTTTTGTTCATTATTCTATTGGAGTATTAATTATTAAATGATTTATTTGCAGGAACTCTTTTGAGTTAATATAATTAATTTTAGCTCATCAGTTTTGCAAATCGGTTATTATCCTCTACTTCTAATATACAGACCCATGTTTCTGATATATGGAAATTTTAGGAGTGTGTATTTCTCTTCTTTTGTTTTTCTCTCCCTATTTTTGTAGTCATCTACTCATTTTTTTGCTGATGCTTTTATTATTATTGCTTTAACATAATTTGGTAATTATTTTGACTTAGGCTTTGGGGTAAATTACTCATTTTCATTGTTCTATTAACTTGGTGTATGATTTAACTGCTCTCTAAGACACTGATTTGAATTTCTCACGTTTATACTTTATTCTTTCAATCTGTATGTGCTTGCAACCACTATAATTTACTTATTTTGTAATTATATATGTATATAATATTATATGCATATAATATACTTTTACTATAGAAAAGTTCAAATATAATGAAATTTGAAGAGAATAATGTAATAAAAGCCAATTACACATCAGACAACCTTAGCAATTTTCAGTGTTCCGTTGTCTTGTTTCGCCAGTTTCCTCTTCTCCTTTCTCATTTTCTGACACATGTCATTATTCTTTCTAGTAGTCCAATTTCCCCAAATCGGGTCAATGACAGATATTCAAACTGGCTGTAGTGGGTTCTTGATAAAAATACACTTTTTAAACATTTTAGTTCCCACAAGACACCCAGCCTCGTTGTATTTTTTAAAACAAATTTAAAACCTCTGTTCTGGACTAATTTTGTCAAAGAGCCCTAGTTCTTTATGTTGGGTATTGTATGTAGACACCAAGTTCTGGACCATATATGTGCTCACTGTTACTGTGGTGTCATTTCATCTAGATTTCTTCAGCAGATAACACTGAGAAAACAGTTTGTAAAAGATAATGATTTTATATTGATTTCTCCAATCCAATTTAACCTCCCAGAATTCTTCCTCTCCTGCTACCATTCCATATGTTACAGTGAAAATGCTGTTTCTGAAAATATCACTAAATTTACTCATTTAATCTGTCCTAAAATGTACACAAAATAATTCTAGAATCATTATACTGACAACACCACCAGCAAAAAAAAAAAAAAAAAAAAAAAAACTAAGTAGAAATTATGAGTATTTTGGAGATTGTTTGTCCTAGTAAGAATATACATCTGAATGAATTCTGTGCTCAAAAATTATTAAATTATTTCATTTTTTGTTTATGAGTAAATGTATGACTGTTATGATTTCACCTATAGTTAGGTTAATTTTGTACTTTTTTCTGGATTGCTTTATAATTTGCTTTCTTTTATTCTTTTGATTCAATTTTATTTTTAAAAATATACTTCATAGAGTTAGTATCTACTACCAAGATTTATTCAGAGTAAACTTTACAGTGTAAAATTTTTAAAAATTGACAGAGGTTGAAGTGATTCCAAGAAGCACAGACTATAAGAAATAAATATAGCTGTATTACAAATATAATCTAAATTGGAGAGCAAGAGAAAAGAATCTGACTTTGGTAACTTTGAAAAATGAAGTTTGACTGATTATTATACAGCCAAAAACGAAACTAACTGAATATAAATACCATTCTCTAGTTAGTGATTCCTCTCCCATCCCACAGGAGTATAGTTAGCAATTCTGAAATCACTTCATATGTAACCTACGGTTGATTAAATAAGTAAATACACTGTTAAAAATGAACAAGAGATGAGCCCTAGAATGAACTACACATTGCTGGATCGGAGTCAGAGACATCAGTAGAAACTCATGTTGAACAGGATTAATTATAGATATATCTGTGCGTAAGGATCACTATACTTGCGTGTATTTCCTCATTCTGTCTGGTGAGAGGGACTAGAAGCAGAGAACCTCCAGCAGCAACAAACATACCCAGTGCTCAAATTTTGATTTCTAAATATTACACTTTGGTAAAAGGAACCAGGACTCCTTGGAGAAATGGCTGATCCTAGAACTGAAAAAGGGAATGTACAGTTTGATCTTGGAACATATATTCAAAAAAAAAAAAAAAAAAAAATGGAAAGAGTTTCATCTGGTGGGGATGGTGCCAGGGAGTATCTACATCAATTATCTGAATATGTCCTTGCATTTATTTATGTCCATATGCATGCATTTATTTATGTTATCACCTAGGTGTGATTTTCATTCTTTGGCTTATAATATAATGTTATTTATTTTGGTGCTCATATTCTTCAGCTTTGGATATTTGGAACTTCATTAGATCGGCTTGTATGTCCTTTGAGATGTGGCAATCCTGAGCAACAAGAAGAAAAGTGTTGAAGTGTGAGACTAGAGAAGCTTCTCGAGTGGAGGACTCTTCTTCAAAAGGAACATGAGATCCGGGAAGTGGAGGTTCCCCTCTAGCATGAAATTATTTCAGAAATAACTCCAGTAGAAACATAACGCATTTCCCAATTAATTTGAATCTAATCTAAATGAATTCTAATTGTTCTTCTATCACTGGTAAAAATTAGAGTAATTTAACATGTTTCTGAACCATTTGTTGTAGTTTTATTGATTTTATTGAATTATAACACACATTAAAATCTGTTGATGATACAAAATAACCAGGATGAGAAAGACGAGCTCTGATATGATAAACTTAAATTCTAACCAAGTGATTTTACTTAAATAATTCATGAAAAGATACAAGATTAGAATAAGTATTCACAAATAAACTTCCAAATTTCATTTTTAAAAGTTTATTTCATTTTTAAACAATGTGGATCAGATGTTATAAAATGTTTATAAAATGGTGCTGCTGATGATGATAGTAATTATGCCTATGGAACAAAATTGACAAAGAAAATTGAATTTATTTTCACATTATTGGAGTTTACTACCACATATTTAGAAACCATAAATGTTAATTGCAGCATGTGATGCTTTTAATAAAGAATGAAACTTTAGCAAAATATCTGTAATTACACATCAGTAAAATATCTACTAATTTTCTACCTAAAATTAGATATTTTGTTCAATATGTTTAAAATATCCATATAATGATTTGGCTTTTAATTTAAATTGTAAAATGTAACACGTGGTACAATCCACAGGCAGTTGTTGAATAAATTATTTTAATATAATAGCAATAAAATCATCATTCCAGTCAAGAAATAGAATACTGCCAGTATCCCAAAAGCTCTTAAAATGATTTTTCTCAATTACCTACCCTCCCTTAAGCAATAGGTAACAATTCTCATGATGTTTATGAAAATCACACTTTATGTTTGGCAGTATTATGTTATTGATAAGAACATGTAAAACGTTAAATGATAGAATATAGATTTGATATTAACCAATTATATACATATGAAACCACTAAATAGGATTTTTTCTGGTTTCCTTTACCAATATTACATGATATCACATTATTCACATCCTGTGGAGAAATAAAATTTTTTCTTGCATATAATATCAATTATAGTTAAATATAGAATAGATAGATGACATTGAGTTATTGAACTATTTTCAGTTTATAACTAGCGTGGAAAATGATAATAACATGTTCCCTGTAAAATATCTATTCTGATGTTTATTAGGCATTGCTTTATTTTTTCTCTTATTTTTATTTACACAATAATTGTGCATATTTATAGCATACAATACAATATTTCCATACATGTATACATTGTATAAAAATCAAATCAGTGAATATAACATATCTTTCACCTCACACAGTCATAATTTTATGTGAGAACAGTTAAAATTCTTTCAGCTATTTTGAAATATGCAATATGATATTGTTAACCATTTTTTACCTTTTGTATTTTTAAGTCTCTATTTCATTTATTTCTCCTGTGATCATTTAAATTATTTATTTCTACAAATTTTGGGTTTAGCTTTTTCTTTTTTTTCTGGTTACTTGAGATTCAATGTCAAATTGTTTGAGGGGTTTTTTTATGTAAACATTTATCATTATAAACATTTCTCCTAGAAGTTATTTTGCTGTTTTGCATAGGTTTTGGTATATTGTATTTCCATTTTCATTAGTCTCAAAATATTTTAAAATTTCTTTTATTTTTTTATTGAACCATTGAATGTTCAGTAGCATGTGGAATTTATATGTACTAGTAAAGCTTCCAAGTTTTCTCCTATTATTGATTTCTAGATTTATGACATTGTGGTCTGAAAGGATACTTGATGCAATTTTGATTTTCTTAAATTTACTAAGGCTTACTCTGTGGCCTAATATATGATCTTTCCTGGAAAATGTTTCATGTACTTTGGAGGAGAGAGTGCTTTCTGTTACTCTTTGATGGAATGATTTTAAAATGTCTGTTTGGCCTATTGGGATGAGAGTGTAATTTAATGTTTCTATGTTTAATATTCCAATGATTCTATGATTATTTTATGCCAAGATTTGTCTACATTGAAAGTAATGTGTTGCAATCGTCTGCAGCTATTATTATATGGCAGTCTATTTCTCACTTTGAATCTATTAATATTAACTATGTATATTTAAGTACCACAGTATTGAGTGTATATATATATTTACAGTTGCTATATTCTCTTGCTGAGTTAATATATTTATCCTTATCTAATCATCTTTGCCTTTTTGCAACTTTTTTTTTCAATTTAAAGTTAATTTTGCCGGGCTCGGTGGCTCAGCCTGTAATCCCGCAACTTTGGAAGGCTGAGGTGAGTGGATTGCGTGAGCCTGCGGGTTCGAAACCCACCTGGGCAGCGAGACCTCATCTCTACAATAAATCAAAAAATCAGCCGGGCGTGGTACCACATGCCTATAATTCCGGCTACTTGGAAGACTGAGGCGGAAGGATCGTTGGAGCCCAGAAGGTCGAGGCTGCAGTGGCCGGGAGTGGCCACTACACTCCAGTCTGGGAGACAGAGTGAGACTCCAACTCAAAAAAAATTTTTTAATTTTTTTTAAAAAAAGTTAATTTTGCCTAAGTTAATCCTGTCCTTTTTTGGTTTCCTTTTGTATGAAATGCCTTTTTTTTTTTCTACCCCTTCACTTTCAGTTCATGTATATCTATAAGGTGAAGTGTTTCCCTTGTACATAGAATACAGCTGAGTCTTTTTTCATTGATTCAGTCACTATATGTTTTTATTTGGAAAATTTAATCCATCTATATTTACCTTGTTGATAGATAAGGACTTAACTGCTGTCATTTTGAAATTGTTTTCTTGTTTTATAAATTGATTTCTTAAAGATTTTTTTCTTCCATTCTTTCTCTCTATTTTCCTTTGTGGTTAAGTAATTATATTCTAATAGCACGTTTTTCAGTGTATCTATTCTAAATGTTTGCTTTGTGATTAACATGAGACTTACTGAATACATTTTATAATTATAATCAGCATTTTAAACTTATAGCAACTTAACTTTAATTACAAAAAAAGAAAAAATAATTACTCCTTACTTTCTCTTCCCAACACATTTGGATTTTGCTGTAACAATTTACATATTTTTATGTTGCATACACCTCACTAAATTGTTGTAGTTATTATTTTTAACAGTTTTGCTTTTTAACTTCATATTAATGTAATAAGTGATTTACATACCATCATTACATTGTTAGGATACTCAGAATTTGAGTGTGTATTTAATTTCACAAGTGAATTATATACTTCCAGGTGTTTTATTTTGTTCATTGGCATTCTTTTCTTTCATTTTGGAAAAAAATCCCTGTGTAGTATTTCTTTTAAGATAAATCCAGTGTTGATAAATGTTCTTCACTTTACTTGTCTAAAAATTCATTATGCCTTGCATTTCTGAAACACAGCTTTGACTGATACTGCATTCTTGGCTGGCAGGTTTTTTTTTTTTCCTTCCCATTATTACTTTGAATATATCATTTATTTGCATTAGGCCAGTAGGATTTCTGCTGAGAAGTCTGCTGTTGGGTATATTGAAACTTCGTTTGGTCTTTGCTTCTTTTCATTTGTTGCTATCAAGATTCTCTCTTTGTCTTTGATCTTCTACAGTTTGATTATAATATGTCATAAGTTAGTCTCCTTTGGATTGAATATGATAAGAGATATTTGACTTTCTTGTGCCAAATAATTATATTTTTATACAGGTTTGAGAATTTTAATATAATTATTTATTCAAATTAATTTTCCACTCACCTGTTTCACTCTGCTGTCTCAAGCATGCTAATCTGTAAATTTGTTGTTTTTGTTAGCACATAAATCCATAAGCTTTCTTTTTTTAATATGTATATATTTTTTTATTATATAGATGTGGGGTACAATTCAGGGTTAGGTATACAAATGTTGATTATGCAGGTACCCATGTTGATGAGGTATGCCCCTCCCTCCCCTAGCATTTTTTCTCAACTGACAATCCCACCCCCCTCCCCTGACATTTTCCCACTAATGTCAATCCCTTTCTTATGGTATTCTAATTGTTCAAGGTCTGCTTAAGAGTAAGAGCATATGGTACTCTGTTCTTTGTTTCTGTGATAGATCACTGAGTATGATCGACTCCAAATCCATCCAAGTTGCTGCAAAGTCCATATGTTTGTCTTCTTTATGACTGCATAATATTCCATTGTGTATATGTACCACTTTTTTTTTATCCAGTCCTGCTATGATGGGTAGCATGGTTGGTTCCATGTTTTTGCTATTGTGAATAGAGCGGCAACAAATATACATGTGCAGGTATCTTTTTCTGGAGAATGATTGAATTCCTCCAGATACATTCCCAACAGGGAAGTCTTTCAGAAATTGCCGCAATGTCTTCCAAGGAGGTTGCATTAGTTTGCGTTCTCACCAGCAGTGCAGAAGCGTTCCTTTTTCTCCGTATCCTCACCAGTATCTGTTGTTGTTATTTTTTAATTAATGATGGTCATTCTTACAGGGGTTAGGTGGTATCTCAATGTGGTTTTGATTTGCATTTCTCTGATGATGAGTGAAGTTGAGCACTTTTTCATGTGTCTGTTTGCTGTCCATATATCTTCTTTTCAGAAGTGTCTATTCATATCTCTTGCCCACTTTTTAATGGGGTTGTTTTTTTCCTTTCAGCTCATTTGAGTTCCTTATAGATCCTAGATGTTAGGCCTTTGTCAGATATACAGGTGACAAATATTTTTTCTTATTCTGTGGGTTGTCTCCCTGCTCTCTTGATGGTTTCTTTTATTTTTTTTTTTTTTGAGTTGGAGTCTCACTTCATCACCCAGACTGGAGTGCAGTGGCTGCTCCTGGCCACGGCAGCCTCGACCTGCTGGGCTCCGGCAATCCTTCCACCTCAGCCTTCCAAGTAACTGGAACTACAGGCACGTGCTACCACACCTGGCTAATTTTTGATTTATTGTAGAGATGAAGTCTCACCAAGTTGCCCAGGCAGGTCTCGAACCCACAGGCTCAGGCAATCCACTCACCTCAGCCTCCCAAGGTGCGGGATTACAGGCTGAGCCACTGAGCCAGGCTCTTGATGGTTTCTTTTGCTTTGCAGAAGCTCATTAGTTTGATGAGGTCCTACTTGTCTATCTTATTTCTTAAGGTATTGGCCTTTAGGGTTCTGAATAGGAATTAGTTGCCAGTTCCAATTTCCATAAAGTTGTCTCCTGCATTTTTTAAGATTCTTATAGTTTGAGGTTTTACTTTTAGGTCTTTGATCCATTTAGAGTTAATTTTTGTGTATTGTGATAGGTAGGGGTTTCAATATTCTACATGTGGCCTGCCAGTTTTCCCAGCACCATTTACTGAATAGGTTCTCCTCTCCCCAGTGGTTGTTGTTGGAGGCTTTGTCAAAGATGAATTTGTTGAGAAATTAAGGCTTTGCTTCCAGAATCTCTGTCCTGTTCCACTGGTCTATATGCCTGTTTTTGTACCAACACAGGCTGTTTTGATTTCTATGGTCTTATAGTAAAGTTTGAAGTCTGGAAGTGTGATACCTCCTACTTTGTTTCTTTTGCTAATGATTGTTTTGGTTATTTGTGATCATTTATACTTCCATATGAATTTCTGTATTGTCATTTCCAGGTATGAGAAGAATGATGTTGGTAACTTAATGGGTATTGCATTGAATCTGCAGATTGCCTTTAGTAGAATGGATATCTTAACAATGTTGAATCTTCCTATCCATGAGCATAGAATATTTTTCCATTTGTTAGTTTCCTCTTGGATTTATTTGAGCTGTGTTTTGTTGATCTCATTGTGAAGGTCTTTGACTTCTCTGGTTAGGAAGATGCCAAGGTATTTCATTTTTTTGTGACTACTGTGAATGGGATTGTGTTTTTAATTTGGGTCTCCGCCTGCTTGTTGGTATATAGGAATGCAACTGTCTTTTGCATGTTTATTTTGTACCCTGAGACTTTGCCAAAGTCCTTTATCAGTGGAAGCATCTTTTTGATTGATTCTCTTGGACTTTCAAGTTGTAGGATCATATCATCACCAAAGAGGGATGACTTGACTTCTTCTTTTCCTATTTTGATACCCCTGATTTCCTTCTCTTGTCTAATTGCCTGAGCTAGGACTTCCAACACAATGTTGAACAAGAGTGGTGAGAGTGGGCAGTCTTGTCTTGTTCCAGTTTTCAGGGGAAAACTTTCCAGTTTCTGTCCATTTAACAATGTTTAGCAATGTGTTAGCTGTTGGTTTATTGTAGATGACACTATTTCGACATATCTTCCTTCTATATCTAGGAGTTTGAGGGTTTTTATCAAGAATGGATGCTGGATTTTATCAAAAGCTTTTTTTGCAGCTAATGAGATAATCATGTAGTTATTGTTTTTACATCTGTTGATGTGTTTAATTACATTTACAGTCTTGCAAATACTGAACCAGCCCTATAACCTGGAGATGAAGCCTATTTGGTCACGGTGGTTGATTTCTGAGATGTGTTTTTGGATCTTATTTGCTAGAATCTTGTTGAAGATTTTGCATCTATGCTCATAAGAGACATTGGCCTGTAGTTCTCTTTTTTTGTTGGATCTTTACCTGGTTTGGGTATCAGTGTGATGTTAGCTTCATAAAATGATTTGGAGAGAATTCTATCTTTCTCAATTGCCTGGAATACTTTCAATAGTACTCCTCCTTGTACGTTTTGTAGAATTCTGCTGGAAAGTCATCTGGTCCAGGGCTTTTTTTGTAGTTTTCTTATGACAGAGTCAATTTCCTAGGTTTCTATTGGTCTATTTAGTGTATCAATGTCTTCTTCTTTCAACCTGGGGTGGTTTTGTGATGTCAGAAAGTCCGCCATTTCATTCAGGTGATCTAGTTTGTTTTCATACAGGTGTATATAGTAATCTCTGATAATCTTTTGTATTTCTTTGGGGTCAGTTGTGATTTGATCTTTTGGATTTCTGATTGTGTTTTTTTGATTGTGTTTCTTGGGTTTTTTTCTCTCTTTTTTTGGTCATTCTAGCTAGGGGTTCATCAATTTTGTAAATTCTTTCAAGGAACCAATTTTTTATTTTGTTAGTGTTTTCTATGGTTTTTTTTTTTTTTTTTTTTTTCTCATGTCCTGTATTTGGGCTCTTATTTTGGTGATTTGGATTCTTTTGCTAAAGTTGGGGTTGTGGTGGCCTTCTCTTTCCAATTCCCTTAGGTGATTTGGTAGGCTCTCCATTTGTGATCTTTCCATTTTCTTGATGTGTGCTCAAAGAGATATAAGTTCCCCTGTTAGCACTGTTTTCATGGCATCCCAGAGGTTTTGGTAAGATGTTTCTTCATTTTCATTTTTCCAGGAATCTTTTAGTTTCTGCTCTGATTTCATTGTTGGCCCAGTAGCTGTTCAGCATTATGCTGTTTAGTGTCCATGTCCTTGTTGGCTTCGGGGAAATGTTGTTGGTGTTGGTATTTATTTTTATTTCACTGTGGTCTGAGAATGTGCATTGCAAGATTTCTACCTTATGGAATTTGTTTATGTTTGATTTATGGCCAAGGGTGTGATCGACCTTGGAGTATGTTCCATGTGGTAGTGAGTAGAAGGTATATTCTGTGGTTGTTAGGTGGAATAATCTGTAGATATCTTTTAAGTCCTTTTGGTTGAGTGTCAAGTTTAGATTCTGGATCTCCTTGTTGATGTGTTGCCTCAATGATCTATTTAGAGTTGTCAGTGGGGTATTCAAGTCTCCTGCTATAATAGTGTTAGAGTCAATATCTTTTTTTAGTTTATTTAGTAGTTGTTTTATAAATGCTCGTGCTCCTATGTTGGGTGTACACATGTTTAGAATGGATATTTCTTGTTGATGGATTGAACTTTTTATCATTATTTAGTGTCTTTTTGCATCTTTTAAAATTTTTGATAACTTGAGGATTGTTTTCTCTGATATTAAAATCACAACTCTTGCCTTCTTTTGTGATCCATTGCCAGGAAACTCATTTTCCATCCTTTAACTTTGAGTCTGTGTACATCCCTTTTGGTGAGATGACTCTCCTGGATGCAACAAATAATTGGGTCATGGTTTCTTATCCAGTTTGCCATTCTGAGTCTTTTCAATGGTGCATTTAGTCCATTCACATTCAGCCTGATTACTGAAATGTGATTGTGTCTCCCTGTCATGAGGTTCTAACACAGTTTTTTCTTTGCTTGCTTTCTTTTGGCTTGGGGTTAATATATGTGTGTGGTTTCAAGTTTCTTGTTGTGCTATATCCTCTGTTAAGTCTGTGCTCTGCTCTTCTCTTGGGAAGTGTGTGGTCATTCTTTTTTTTTTTTTTCTTCTGTGCTTAATGCCTTTTTAAGTGTCTCCTATAGAGCTGGTCTGGAACCTGCATAATCTCTTAGGGATTGGATGTCTGGGAAGGATTTTAATTCTCCATCACTGATGAAGCTGAGCTTGGTTGGATAGAAAATTCTTGGTTGAAATTGTTTTTCTTTGAGGACTTTGAATATAGGGCTTCAGTCCCTTCTTGCTTGTGGTGTTTCTGCTGATAGGTCTGCTGCTATTCTGATTGATTTTCCCCATTACGTAGCCTGAGCTTTCTCTCTTGCTGCCTTTAGAATTTTTTCTTTTGTGCTTACTTTTTGTAGACAAATTACTATGTGTCTAGGGTTTGGTCTTCTCACTTTATTCTTTGTATGGGTTCTCTGTATCTCTTGTTCTTGACTAGCCACATCTCTGGTGACATACGGAAAATTTTCTTGAATTACCTCCTGGAATACTTGCTCCAAGTTGTTCTCCATTTCCCTTTCTTTCTTCTTCTGGGATTCCAATCAGGCATAGGTTCGGCCTCTTGATATAATCTCACATCTCTTTTAGGCTTTGTTCTTTCTTTCTGTGTCTTCTTTCTTTTTTTTTTTTTTTTTTTTTTACAGATCAGGTTAATTCCATGTTCTGGTTTCCAAGTTCTGAGATTCTTTCTTCATCTAGATTAATTCTGCTTTCCATGCTTGTCATCTTGTTATTTATTTCCTAGATGATTGTTTTTTATTGGCAAAATCTCTTTTACATGTTCTTTCAGTGTTCCATCTTGTTTTTCTTGAGTATTATTCACTCTTTTCATCCATTCCCTAATCCCTGTCGTATTTGAGGCCAGTCATTGGTGACTTTCATTGTTTGAGCATCAAGGTCTAATTTTTCAGGAGTTTTGTCTTTGGCATGCTTGAAATTGCCTGAGGCCTTCAATTGGTTTTTCCTCATTTGTGACAGATTTCTTGTCTTTCTCTTTGGTTCTGTTATTCAGTGTCAGTGGGAGAGGCTTTTCCTTCTGATATTTGCTCAGTCCTCTATTCTTCCCTGATCCAGGCTCTAGATTTGTTCTATTTTGAAATAGGTTGGTGAATGGAAAGCTTTGCTGCCTCTTGTAGTTCTTTAAATTTGAATAAAGTGGGGGATAGGGTGCTAGGAATCAGAAACTACTTGCAAATTAAAATGTTTATGTATTGTGGTATGTGTTTCCTGAGACCCATTTCCCACCACCACTCTATATGATGATACAAAGAAGAAACCAATGCAAAAGCAATGGAACATACACACACACACACCAAAACAAACTGGAATAATGACAAAGCAAAACAAAACAAACAGCAACAACAATTTAAAAAACCAAGAAAACTAAATACACACACATATGTCTAGCACAAAATATATAGAGAAGAAAAACAGAAAGACCGGAGGAAAAGAAAAAAAAAAGTGATTCAGGTAGAACCCTCACACATATATTGACACACACCTTAAATTATAAAAAAATGAATATAAAAAAACCCAGAAAAACAAAAGAGCAAAAGCCAACAGCAACAACAAAATCAAAAGATGAACACTCAATCATTCACATACACACATAAACAGAAAATGACATTTAAAAGAAGAAAGAAACAGAAAAAGAAAAGAAAACATGGGGGGATGCAGATCAAACCCTCAAATACACATTCACGCACAAAAGAAAAATATTTTAAAAATAGATGAACTAACAGACAATCAAAAAAATTTAAAAAAACAAAATATAATTGAAAATAAAAAACAAAACAATAGAAAACCAAAAAAAACTTGCCCTCTTTTTGCAAGCTCTGTAATTGTTCCTGTTATCAATTCTCTCCCACAGATCCACCTCTTTCCCTCTCTCCTCAGGGAAGGAAGAAAGGAGGGAGGAGGAATGGTGGAGGTGGGTGGGGCTGCAGCACCCCCCCACACACACTCCTATGGTTAGGGAGATCTTTTGTCATGGGTATGTACGAGATTGTCTCTTCCCCAGTTATATATTCTCACTGGGGGTGTCCCAGTCAAGTTTATCCTGGAATGGTGTTCTTCAGCTGAGACTGGCATCCAGGCTCCTCCTGGGTTTGTGTGGGTCTGATGTTCAGAGGATTGCTGGCAAGGAGGAGGTTTGGGTCAGCCCCAGACTCACCTCTGATCTCTTTTGAGTTCTTCCTCATCCTTTTCTGGCCACACCCCTTGTCCCATGGCTGGATCAGTGTAGGGGCTGAGGTGCCTGGAACTCAGCGCTGGTCAGGTCTTTCTGAAGTTTGTGCTCTTAGGTTAGTCCCTCTGGGCCACGATCAATCCCTGAGCAGTTGATCCACCAGTCACAGAGATCAGGTCTGTTGCTCTGTGGTGAGCAAGTTGGAGCACTTTCCTACCGCACCTTCAAGATGGTGGTGGGGTGCCTCTCTTGTCCTCTTTGGTGGGAACTTGCCTCTGTACACCCTCTGCAGCCCCTGGCAGAGCCCTACCAGGTGCTGAAGTGATGAGGCGATGCCAGGATTCAGCAGTCTTTCCCCTGCTTCAGTGAGGAGGGAGAACCTGATTCGATAGCTTCTCCCCACTGCTTTTTCAAGGGAAAACTCTTGTCATTTTAAATAAAACAATGGTGCTCTGCTTCTGTGACCTGGGAAGAGCCAGGGACGAAGTAGCACAACTGCAGCATCAGCTGTTGCACCAGGGGCCTGGCCACCCTCTCATGAGCCCCACTTAGAGAGTTTCTCCCAGCATTTTCTTCCCAGGGAGGGTTTGCTGATTAAAAAAAAAAGAAAAAGAAAAGAAAAAGAAAATAGCACTCAGCTTCTGCATCCTGTGAATCGCTAGGGTCCAAGCCCAGCTGCTGTGGCACCAGCTGTTGCACTAGAAGAGCTCTGGCTGCTAGCTCCCTAACCCTCATTCAGTCAACCTTTCACACGCCCACTCGCTCACCAGCATATACACAAAATTTTCCATCCACTCACTCACACTGGGACTTGCATAGTCCAACTGGCTTGGCTGCCATCTTTCTGACTCCCCCTAAGCTTTCTTCATTCCTTTTTATTCCTTTTGTCTCCTCTAAGAGTATATTTTTAATTAACCTGTCTCTAAGTTCAAAGATTCTTTTCTCTTCATCTTTTAGTTAATTAACTTTAGAGCTGTGAGATGCAAGTGAGGATTTTCTACATAAGTAGACTGCATGCAGATGAAGTTTAGACTTCTAGCTGACTCTCTTCTCTTGGTAGTGGAACATGTACATTTTGTGTTGCCATATACCTCCCTCCTTTCTCCTTCCCTACATCCCCTTGCAGTGTTCAGTGACTGCCAATCCCTTTCTTGTGCTAATATGACTAATGTTCAGGGCCCACTTATGAGTGAGAACATGTGTATTCATGTCTTTATTTCTGTGATAGTTCATGATGTACGATGATCCCCAACTATATCCAATTTGTTGTGTTTTTTATGGCTGCATAGTATTCCATTATATATGTGTGCCACATTTTCTTTATCCAGTCCACTATTGATTTGAATCTTCATTAGTGCCATATCTTTGCTATTGTGAATAGTGTGATTAAGAAGCATGTGTGTGCTGTTGTCTTTTTGGTAGAGTGATTTATATTCCTACAGATATATTCCCAAGAGAAATTTGTTATATCACATGGAAGTTCAATTTTTAGTTCTTTTAGAAATAGCCACATTGCTTTCCATAGAGGCAGAACCTGGATTATATTCCCACCGACAGTGTGGAAGCATTCCTTATTCTCCAAAGCCATGCCGGCTCCTGTTATTTTTTTGACTTATTAATGATAGCTATCTTTGCCCATGTTATAAACACTAAAAAACATGTTACTGAATTTGTTTTGGGTCAAAACAGAAATAAAGACATAAATAAAATTTCCTGGAAATGAATGAAACATAGACACATCTCATCAAAATTTCTGGGATGCCATGAAATCGGTGATGAGAGAGAAATCCATAGCACTGCACACTCATATCAAGAACATAGAGATAGCCGGGCTCGGTGGCTCAGCCTGTAATCCTGCGCCTTTGGGAGGCTGAGGTGAGTGGATTGCCTGAGCCTGCAGGTTCGAGACCCGCCTGGGCAGTGAGACCTCGTCTCTACAAGAAATCAAAAAATCAGCCGGGCATGGTAGTGCATGCCTGTAATTCCGGCAACTTGGAAGGCTGAGGCGGAAGGATCGCCGGAGCCCAGCAAGTGAGGCTGCGGTGGCCGGGAGTGGCCACTGCACTCCGGTCTGGGCGACAGAGTGAGACTCCAACTCAAAAAAAAAAAAAAAGAACATAGAGAGATCATAAGTAAACAAACTAATGTCACACCTAAAGGAACTAAACTGGAAGGCAAAAAACAATAAGGCCCTAATTTCAGCAGAAAAATCTAGATTACTAAGATAAAGTCACAATCGCAGGATATAGAAGACAAAGATATAGAAAGAATCAACAAGACAAAAAAATTTATCTTTGAAAGGATAAGATTGACAAAGTCTCGGTGGCCAGATTGACCAAAAACAAGAAGAAATTGAAACTCTTAATAACCCAATAGCAATCCAGGAAATTGCCTCAGTTATAAGAAACCTCCTAACTAAAAAAAACCTGAGACCAGATGACTTCTCAACTGAATTCTACAAGACGTACAAAGAAGCGTTGATACCACCACACTGAAAGCCCATCTTTCCTCTTCTTGGTCAATCCTGCTGCTTATGCACTCTTGAATTTTATACTTTATTCATTGTATTTTTCAGCTTCAGGATTTCTTATTTTATTATAATTATTATCTGTCATTAAATTTCTCTGATAAACCTATGAATCGTTTCTCTATAACTTTTTTGAAGTTTACTGGCTTTCCTTAAGATAGCTATTTTGAATGTTTTTGACAAGCCATTTTTTTCATCTGTATCTCTTTAAGGTTATGGACTGGCACCTTATTTTGTTCATCTGGTAATATTGTGTTTCCTTGATTGATTTTGATCCTTCTGGCTGTATGTCAATGTCTGTACATTAGAGTAGGCACTTAATCTAGTCTTTTGTAGTCTGGGTTTGTGTGGGTGTTCCTTCAGCAGTAAGCCTATCCAGAGTTTCAGAGCAGGTTGACTAGTGAGGGTCCTACATTTGTGACTGCTTCTGCCATTGTAATGCTGGAAAGCAGTCTTAAGACAAAGCCACTTGGTCCAAACTCCTTTGGCTATCAAGGCTAACACAACTCTAAGTTATACCAAGTTTTATGGCCACCAAGACAAGAAGAGTACTGGGTATGCCAACGACCTAGCCTCTACAGTTTGAAATTTACTTAGGGTGCAATGCTACTGTCGTCTTCTGGTCATCATGCAAGCTGGAACAAAAATTTGTCTCAATTAGACTATAGGATGCCATCTGTTGCTGAGGTGGGCTTAGAGGCTCTGTCTGCAGGGATTGACCTGGTGTCGGTGGTGGAGGAATTCTGCCTTGTGCTGGGTTTTGCCGAGGCGAGATTGGTATGAGGGTACGAGAAAAATCTTACTTTACTTATTTCTTCTTTCCCCAAATGAATGTCTCTTCCAGACTGTGATGCCTAGGATTGGGAAAGCGTGACATCACCAATTCTGTGGTCCTGAGGCTGATGCAAGATTTGGTTACAGCAAAAGCTCACTGCCTCTGAGACCAGTGAAGCACTAGAATATGCCTAAGGACCACAGGTGCTGTACCCTGCCTGTCACTGAAGTTTATTCAGGGCTGAGACTGCTGTAGTTGGTCAATGGTAATGCAAGCTGAATATTGACAGGTGCCAGGACAGGTCTGGAGGCTGTCTGGAAGTACCAGCCTGGTGTCAGGAGCCATAAGATTCTGCCCAGGGTGGGTTTTACTGTGCCAAGCTTGGTATAGTGTCCAAGGCAAAGTCCTATGCTGATTTTTCTCTCCCTCCCTCAAGTGGACCATGATTCTGTCCATGCTGTATTGCCTGGGGTTGGGTAAGGGCTATTGCAAGTAATGTAAAATTGTCTTTTCTACACTATTCCAGTATGTCTTTTCTTATTATTATACTACAATCAGGTTTTCTGAATCCTTGTGAAAGTTTTCTTTCATGTGTAGAGAATTGTTTAAATTACTGTCTCTTTGGGGGTGGGGGAGATCCCTAGAAAGACCTCTGCCATCTTGTGCCACTCCCGCCCACTTGTGACTATATTTCTAAGAGTGAAATTTCTCAGTCATCAGAGATACAAATCTTAAACTTTGTAGAGATGTTGCACTGTTGTTTCTAAGTTAGTTGCTTCAATGTACATTCCTATCATCAGTTGGAAATTTCAACTCTTCTATATCTCAGCCAGTAGTTGGTATTGTCAGATATTTTTTTGCCCTATGTTTATCCTTTAAAATAAAACTGTAATTCTGTGAATCATTCTAGAGAATTATCAAGCCTGAGAGTGTCATGGGAATGCTGAATTTTAACAAGTCAATCAGAAATATAGGTGACCTGGGAACCCCCACAGTGCAGTGAATCGTAACCAAGGGCAGGCTAGTTGGGTACTGCATTTTTTTAAACTTGTAGGTTCTGCATTAACTTAAGGTGGTTAGTACCATAATTGAATTGTAGTAATCTTAAATTGTATTTTAAACAGAATAGTGGGTCCTAATATTTGTCTAATAGTCTCAATATCTGAAAAGCTACAAAATTTAGCTACTTTTCGGTAACATAACAGTAATAATGACAGCAATTTACAATTTTTAAAAGCATGGCACGCGTACAACATGAGAAAGATGTGAGTTTGAGTATTGTGTCTTATATTCCTGAAGACCTTTGCCTACTTCTGTGGTCTCTTTCAAATATTTTTGATTTAAAGAATTTCCCAGATGCTCTTCAAATCTCACTCTTTCTTCCCTATTCTCCCACGAGACTCCTATTCCAATTCCAGTCCAACATGCATCAATGTCTTCAATGGTATTCCTATGCCTTATTTAGAAGTAAACAGATTAATTGTTATGAGTACAACTTTTTACTGGTTCCCAATGACTTTATGAGACACTTAAAACATCACTATATTTCTTAAAGATCTTTTCTGTAATCTGGACCCTGCTTTTCCAGTCTTGTTTTTCTATAATACTGTAAATAGCAATGCCACTACTTTGAATTTAAATTTCTCTAGGTGAGATATGTGGTTTTATCTACTCAAAGTGTTTTTTTTAACCCATCTCTTTTTCTAGATATAAATGCACAAAATAACTAGTAAATACTTTACAGATAAATAAATTGCCAGCTGAAATAAATAGGTGATTTGGTAACTGCCTGAGGGTTATGGGTTTTGAATAATCTGTAAATTAAAAAATTAAGCCAGAAGACTTCCTATAAGTTTCCATTTGTTGATTCCTTATTTCAAGAGTAAATTAAGTGATCAAGTACATAATCCTTGAAAAACATGAGAAAAATTAGGATATTTTCTCTAAAAATATTGGAACTATAAGTTGAATTAACTGTCAAGAAAAAAAAAATCCACTAAGTCATTACTCAGTCAGCACTGTTTGTATGCTTGTATCCAGGTGTGTGTGTGTGCACATGCGTGTGCGCATGTGTGTGTGTACATGCATGTGTGTGTATATGTGTAGAGTCTAGTAAATGTCCTCCAGATGGTACAGTAGGTAAAGGGATTTGTTGCCTTTTTTCTTCAGCATTAAAATTCTGGTTATCCCCATGGCTATGCATGAGGAAGGTATCCCTGTGGCTATGTGTGAAGTTTAAAAGCTTTATTCTTGTTTTTTAAAAGTTTCTTTTAGCATAGCAACACTCAGAGATGAATCTCAAAGCAAAATAACTTTTAAACTTGGAGTTCTGCTATGAAGATTACTTTCTTTGGTAAAAAGAATCCCAAATAGTGTCTGAAAACAGGTCTCCATGGGCACATTTTATGATTTGAAAGTCGTTTTTTTCTTTTCTTTTTTCCTTTTTCTTTTCCTTAGAAGACCTGTTTAGAAGCCTAAATAACTAACTTTAGTGAAAGAGAAAAAAAGCTCACCAGCTTTGGAATGCGGGAAAAGTGTCTCACATTGTCTGCCTCCCATCTACAACTCAGTTGCCAGGGTGACAGTCCTACAACCTATGATCAAAACCACAAAATTTTCTAAATACTGATTTCTAGGAGTATAACCTCAAAAATTTTAACACATCCATCTATCATGTTAATTTCATAGTTTTTGAAGCTTTCACATTCTATATTCATTCTGAGTGTATTTTTGGCCTTTACTGAATTTGATACCTCTTAAGCACCATTTCAGATCTCCTTGGCTTCTCTCGCCTGTCTCTTGTTTCAGTCATTGTGAGCATTCAAACCAACTCAAACAGTACTTTCCTTGTTTCGATGCTGTAGCATATCTTGCATCATATCTCCAGCCATCTCAGTTAATGTGGAATGTTACAAAATCCTACTCATCACAGCCCAGAGATAGGGAAAAGTTAACTATGCATTAGTTAGACATTGTGGCAATGTGACCCAACAGATTGCCATTGGGCAAATGTGACCCAACAGATAAGTGATTGACTCTTTCTTTACGCTCTACAAAGGACAATGTGTGTGTGTGTGTGTGTGTGTGTGTGTGTGTGTGTGTGTGTGTGTGTGTGTGTAGGAGTCTCACTCTGTCGCCCAGGTTGGAGTATAGTGGCACAGATCCTTCAGCCTCAGCCTTTCCAGTAGCTGGAACCACAGGGATATACCACCATGCTTTGCTGATTTCTTGATTATAATTATTTTTTGTAGAGACGAGGTTTGCCGTGTTGCTCAGGCTGATCTCGAACCCCTGAGGTCAGTCAGTCCTCTTGGATCTGCTTCCCAAAATGCCGGAACTACAGGTATGAACCACTGTGCCCAGCTAACAAAGGACAATTTTAAGATAAACTAAATGCGGCTTCTTCAATGGTTTCAAGGTATCAAGCAACCAGTTTCCCCACAGAGTGGGTCAACTCAAAAGGTCTCCATTGCTATGGTCCTTTTTCCTGTCTTTATTCACTCTTTCTAGATGGCATCCTTTAGCCCAATTCCACCAAATATTTTTATGCCTGTGTTTGCTTCAGGCTCATCTCTGTAGGCAATCAAACAAAAGTGCTCACCATCACATCTAATAAGTCATTAAATAAATTCAAATAAACTTCAAATTTACTTTTCAAAGAAACTGCAGACCTATCCTCCTTTCCTATTTCATGATTCTACTTGTCTTAGAGCTTTGGTTCAGAGTCTCATCATGTCTCACAATAGACTCCCTATTTTCCATTTACCTATTCTCCAAATATTTGCACTAGTGTTCTTGCTCAAAAAATGCAAACGCTTCCACGGATGTGTCTACTTTAATCTGATTAATATCTTAGACATTTAGCAACAAACGAAAGACCCTTTATGAACCAATCAGTGGCTACTTTTCTAACCTAATTCCCTCATATGCAAGTCCTGTTCCCCAGCACTTATATATTGTACTTGCAGGCAATAAAAACTTCTAGAGAGAAAAGCAAATGTTTTTCTATATACTCTTTTATGCTACAGTAAGGAACTAAGTGCTGATGAGGACACACAAATACACACTTGTAACATTTGCTTACATCTCTGTATACATGGCAAAAGGAATAGCGCTTCTTATCTAGTATATTTGTCATCTTCAAAACATATTCAGGTTTTACTTGCTCTGGAAAAACTACTTTGATTACCTCACTTGACAGTAAATTTAATCACTTCTTTTCTGTACTATTCTGTACCTGTTCCTCCATCTGTTATATCGTAAATTCTTTTTTTTCTTTCTTGAGATACTTAGTGAGTTAAGTTGCTGTGCTCATCAGAAAACATTCCTTTATGTGTTTCCTTTTTCAGTACATTACTATGCCAGGTCATCTTTATAGCTTAATCAATGTTTCTAAGCAGAGGCTAATTCTATATCTGCCTGGGGGTAATTTCTAAGGGATTTCTTTCTGCATTTGGCATGTATTTGGATAAAATGACATTTATTAAGTCCCTCACTGCCCACATATTATGCTAAAAATTAAAAAGTAATGGCAATTAAGGAAGAGAGTCTCTTTCAATCAATTATGTTTAGCACCTTCCTTTGAATTTTCAATGATAGGTACCTATACAATTCTTGATCCCAAATATTTTACAATGATTAACTTCTAATCTTTAGATAAGAAAAGAGGAAATTTTCTGGCCATGACACTGTTAGAGGCAGTCATGGAAACTAGAGTTATCCAATGAGATTTAAAAAAATAAGTAATATTGAAGGGTCTTAGGAAAATATTTCATTTTAGATTGAAGGTTTGCACTGGGATTAAGCTACGCTCTCCATCTCTTCTTCCCACTTCATACTCCCTTTAGATGAGGTAACATGAACATCTGAAGTATAGAACTACAGACACCATATTGCAATTGTGAAGGGATGAGTCTAATGATAAAATTTTAATATATTGAATCTAGTGAAGTAGAAAAAGATAATGTCAAGGTCTTGAATAGCATTGTTGAGTGTGCAAATCATTTTTATCTCATAAATTGTGCTTAAAAATACACTTCCCTATTAGTTGTGTTTTTTGATTCTTTACTTAATTTTGCTTAATTCAACAAATATATGTATATTTTTTATTATTAGAAAGATGTGGAGTACAATTCAGGATAAGGGATACAAACGTTGATTATGTAGGTGCCCTTGTTAATAAGGTGTGCCCCTCCCTCCTCTAGTATCTTTTCTCAACTGCCAATCCCCTCCCTCCTCCCCTGACAGTTTCCCACTACTGCCAATCCCTTTCTAATACTATTATAATTGTTCAAGTTCTGCTTATGAGTGAGAACATAGGGTACTCTGTTCTTTGTTTCTGTGAAAGATCACTGAGTATGATTGACTCTAAGCCCACCCGAGTTGCTGCGAAGTCCATATGTTTGTCCTTCTTTATGACTGCATAATATTCCATTGTGTATATGTACCACATTTTTTTTTTAATCCAGTCCAACTTCGATGGGCAGCATGGTTGATTCCATGTTTTTGCTATATAAATAGAACTGCAACAAACATACATGTGCAGGTATCTTTTTTTGTAGAATGATTCGAGTTCCTCTGTGTATATTTCCAACAGGGAATTGCTGGGTCATATGGAAGGTCAATTTCTAGTTCTTTCAGAAATCACTGTCTTCCAAAGAGGTTGCATTAGTTTGCATTCCCACCAGCAGTGTAGAAGCGTTACTTTTTCTCCATATCCTCACCAGCATCTGTTGTTGTTTGTTTTATTAATGATAGCCATTCTTACTGGGGTAAGGTGATATCTAATGTGGTTTTAATTCAACAAATATTTATGATGATTCAGCTAGTGGTTGAAACAGTTTTTGTGTGGAATTAAAACAATAGTTACAGCAGGAAAAGAACTGTCTACTTTCATGGATTTTACCGTGTGATCTATCACAGAAACAAAGAACTGAGTTTCACACGTTCTCAGTGATAAGTGGACCTTGAGAAAGTATCATAATACTATAAAAAGGGGATTGACAGTAGTGGGAAACTGCAACTGCCAGGGGAGAGGAGAGGGTGGGATTGGCAGTAGTGGGAAGTTTCCCACTGCAACTGCCAAGGGAGGGGAGGGCATACCTCATCAACAAGGGTACCTGCATAGTGAACATTTGTATAACTAATCCTGAATGGTACCCCACATCTTTAAAATAAAATTTTTTTTAAAAAAAAGAAAATTAATAGAGAGTCTGTTGTGAAAATAATGTAGGATAAGCACCTACGTAGAGTCAATATGGAAAAACCGTAGTTAAATTTGTCCTTTTGCCTCAAGCAATTAAGTACAGAAATTGCACAAAACTCTAAATGTCAGACATTGGGCAGGATATGACAATGATCCTTGAGAGACAGAATAAAATAAACAAAATAAATAAAAACATGTTTATACAATGACTTTTTTATGAATGGTAGTAGTAGCTTTACTGTAAAAGCCAAAAATTAGAAAGAGAAGATGAACTTATCAGGTGAATAGATAAACCATCTGTGATATATCCATAGAGTGGAATGCTGGTTGGCAAATTAAAAATGAACTATTGATATACTCAATGACCTACATGATTCTTTAAATAATTACACCATGTAAAGTAAGTCAAAATATCAACAACAAAATGTCTGTAGCAACATCCTGCATGATTCATTTCATTTATACATATTTCTAGAAAATGAGGACTAAGTGCATTTCTATAGTGACAGAAAACATTTCCGTAGTGAGATATGTTCACTATTGCAATTGCTGATAGAGTCATGTCATGGATATTTCATGCATGACATCATTTTGTATATAGACAAATATGTGTGTTTATTATACATCAATTAAACCTTAATAATGTTGTCAAAATAATATTAGGTCCCAAATTTCTACAAATTCCTCAGAAGCTGTGATTTCTCTTTCTGTCTTCCACTGTCTAACTGCCATTAATAGCCTCAAATTATAGTAATAATAAAATTTAAAATAATAATAATAACATATTCTGCTGGTAAACCAATACAACCTCTGTGGAAAACAGCATGGCAGTCCCTAAAATATCTAAAATTCGACTTTCCATGCAACCCAGTAATTCCCCTTCTGGAAATATACCCAGAAGATCTCAAATCATTCTATTACAAATTATACCTGCACACACATAATTATTGCAGAATTAGCCACAATAGCAAAAACATGGAACCAATTGTGCTGCCCAACAAAAGTGGGCAAAAACATGTGGTACATATTCACAATGGAATATTATGCAGTCATAAAGAAAGATGAAATTATGAATTTCATAGTAACTTGAGTGTATTTAGCGTTTATAATACTCTATGATCTATCACAGAAACAGAGAACTGAGTACCATATATTCTTTTTTTTATAATTAATCAGTATTTTTTATTATGGTTTTGTGGAGTACAGTTAAGGGTTAGGTGTACAATTACGTTTCATTCAGGCACCCTGTTGATAAGAGGTGTTTTCTCAGCCCCAGACAGATATTTGCTCCTGTTAATCCCATCCCCCTCTCCCCCATATATATTCTAACTCACAAGTGGACCCTGAACATTTATCATAACACTATAAGAAAGGGATTGACAGTAGCAGGATACTGCCAGGAGTGGATGGAGAGCACATAAAATCAATAAGAATACCTGTTCTCAAACCAGGCAAAGTGGGGACCAAAGGGCGGCCCAAACTTGACCACTTATTTCCCTATTCCTGAATTGTGTCCCACATGTTAAAAAAAAGTTTAAAAATAAGAAATAAAAAAATAATAATAGCTAAATTTTGCTAAGTTTAGGGTTAAGGTTAGGGTTATGTGCCAAGCAGAGTTAAGGACTTTTCATATATTAACTTTTTCTCAACATTTTCTGGTTTAGGACACCGTCCCTTACTACTCCTTAATATATGTATGACAAAATAAACAAAATAATAGAACTGAATTGGGAATCCATAATATAATTAAATTTATAAATTTATCAGGTGATAAACGACTTTTCAATGATTAAGAAGAATATTCTTTCTGGTAAATCACAGTTAATACAAATGTTATTTCAATTTCATATTATACATATTTACAATTTTAGATGAATTAAGTATAAAAGCATAAATGCAAATAATTAAAATATTAACATGATTGTCTATGTAGAAAAATAAAGTGCAGGTGAAAAATACAATGAAGATTTAATTCATTTTTGAGGTCTTTATTTTTAACAATACAGTCATCATTTACACAATTTATTCAAACCTTTGTTGGTTTCCAAGCATTTAATTTTCTGGTCCAATTGCGCCAGTGAAAACATTAAATCTTGAAACAAACAAAAACAGTGCACATTTGGCGTTAATGAAGTTTTTTGGATAATATATATACAGAACAACTCCTTTTAATTTAAGTTGTTTCCAAGGATGACATAAATTTGAAAACAAATATATTTATAAAACATGCAACCAAATTTACTTTTAAAACTCACCACCTTAGGTTTCCAGATTTGATATTTGTGTTTAACTTCATCTTTCTTGTTCTTAAAGCTGTTTTAGTTTATTAACATAGAATAAAGAAATTCTAAAATAACATATTTATTTGGGTTTCTCAGAGTAAGCCAAATGCAATCTGCCAATTTATTTTGTAAATAGGGCATACTCACATGTTGCACATACTCCAAATTCATATTTCTTTTAAGACATTTCACAGATGGTGAACTACCTACGAGAAGACGAGTGAGAAAAATTTAAAGCTGTTGGCTTTATTATTATTATTTTTAAATAGGATACTGTCACTTACTCACAGATTCATTCTGTGCATATTTATGAGCTTCTAACAATGGACACCAGGGACATGAACTGTATCTTTTCCTGTTTTTCTGTTTCTTTTTCAGTTTTTATCCCACCTGCTATTTCTTCATGTCTTTGAAAGCATGAACATCTGTAAGTCTGACCAAAGCAAGATACTTTCATATGATTCATTTTTCTCAGTGTTCCAAAAAGCAATTTCCTATTATTGTCTGTCATCCTAATTTATATAAAATAAATAGCATTTAATCTAATTGAATAAGGTGGTTAATCTTTACAAATCTTACATTAAATTTTTTTTCCAAGCAGCATCTTAATAGAATTGAACAATAGGAAATATAATAAGAGAGGTTTTAGTAAGTTATGTCATAATTGCAGACATTCAAAAAAATCTTCACTGCCTCATGGCTGTCGTTAAGCTTCAATTAAATTGGTACTCCACCCCATCAATATCTCTGAAAACAAAATCTCTGACAACTTACACGACTCTGCTCATTTCAAAAACTAAAAGAAGATATAAAATGCCAAATGCATACTTTCTAACTTCGCTATCAGCATTCATTTAGATGTATTTACATGTATTTATATGCCTATATTTTGTAAATATATTTTTATGATTGTTTCAATTTTATTGTCTGAATTGAATGTTACTGAAGATGACATTGGAGAAAATATCACTTTGTAATGAGTCTCTTCTATCAGATTGAACATAGGTTCCAGCTGATTTCCTGGTCATATTACTTCCACATAAACAGCAAATACACAGTGGAAGGAACTGCCTTACCTTCCCAGCTATAGGCATGCTCCGTTCGCAAATCAAAAGCATCAGCAATTTTACAAATGCCTCTGATATTCTAAATATACAAAAGAAAATAAATGATTGAAAAATGAAAGAGAAAATGCATTATATTTATTACACAGCTATGGTGAATTATCAGGATGGCCTAGATATTCTACTAACATATTATACTCTACTTCCCAGATGTGTGATTAACTGAATGAATAAGCCTGCTATTATAGCAATGTGAGGAACCAGTCTTAACACCTACCTATATTAAAACATATTTTAATAAAGATATGTTATGGAAATGAAATGAAAGGCATCATTTGTCCTATTTTGGGGTTACTGAGTACCATTTTCACATAATAAAATACAAAATATTCTAAAATGATAGCAGTGGTTTTATTACACAAAATTTTCAAAAGAAACTAAAAACTAGACTATATAAACAACTGCAATAAATATATATACATATTACAAGATGCACAGAAAAAGCAGTTTAAATACTTTAACCACAAATTGTGATAGGAGACTCTTAAGATAGTAAGATGGTAGCATAATTTTTGACTTTCTTTATGTTCTCTCAAACAAAAAAAAACTCCAAAGGTAAAAAAACTAAGATAACCAAAGACTCCCAAAGACAATATCTTTCACCAAACTAGGTGACAAGGTATGCCCCCAGAACACAGAATATCAGTGGGCAGAGTCAGAGCCAGTGGGAGTAGACAATACTCACAGGGTTTGAGCAGGTATGTTGAGGTAATGCAGAACAGAGAAGGGGGAGTTGGAAAGTTCAACCAGTGCTGAATTCTCCAACCATAAACAACTATGTATTGTTTCCAAAAGTAAGAAGATCATACTCCGCATTGAGTCGCAGAGAAAAATCGATGATATTGCAAAAGGCTACATTATCTTTAAGTTGTGAGTTAGTATAAACAAACAATCAAAGGAGGATGCTCAAATAGTTTATTAGACGATCAGTAGGTTATGGCATGCTCTAAGCTCTCACTGACTTCAGAAATAGCAAATGAAAAGACATTCAGGAGAGAATGAACTACTGGGGGTGCGAATGGGGGTGGATAACTGCTGGCAATCTCTAAATTTAGCTGAGTAGGAACAGAACACTTTGGGTACACATGACAGAAGTTTTGATAGTGGTAGGAGGCATCTAGCACAGAACTATGCAGGTAGCTATACAGAGTCCATCATTTTTAATATTAATTGTTACAATGGAGAAGGATGTCCTTAATTTAAGAAGCCAGAAAAGTCACTCTGGATTGACTTCACTGTGTACACAGAAACTTCCATCTCAAAATAAAAGAAATCAAGTTCTATTTAAATATGTGCAACAGAAAGAGTAAAAGATCTTGTAAGAAAAAAAGAAAATAAATAAATCCAATTATTAACCAAAAGACAATGAGGACATTCCAGAGGATATGACTTCCATAACCTATTATTTTTAAATGGCCAAACACTTCTAACACCCAGATCTTCGTTTCTAAATATCATTCTCCACTAAAAAAAACATAGGTTCCTTGAAGAAATAGCTGTTTGTAGGGTTGGGCTTGGGCACAAATAAGTTCAAAAATTTTATTTTTCTAAAAATGTAAAATATTGCTTAAAGGACGTTGATGGGGTTTGTAAAAGGATACAGAAACCAGCTGGAAGGAGCCCACATTGGCCAAATCTGAACAAATTGAATTATAATCCATTTTAAAATAAACTATCAATGAGCTTATAATAATATAAATCAAGAATTGCATTAATAAACAAATGGAAAAAGAAAGATTCCTTCTTTATAATAGAATGTCAACTAACAATGGAGAAGGAATAATAGAATCAGACAATCATCATTTGGCGATCATCACAGCAATACTTGATTCAAGTGAGAATCATAATTTTCTGGGATGCTTCATGGGTCAAAGTCAGACGGGAACATGATGCTTATTTTATCTCAAAATATCTTCTCACAGAATACTTATTAATTGCAAAGGGAATATTAGGAACTGTTCAGTGGAATAAAACCTGGCAGATTCCACCTTAACTAAGTGATCAAAGTTAACATCAAAGTGATCAAAGTTAACCAGCAATGAAACATATCAACATCAAAGTCCCTTTTTATATACCAAGCAGGTTACTATGCCAATTTTGTGGCATTTTCTTGAAAATGTAAAATGTAAATTTAATCATCAGACATATCAGACAATCACAAATTTAGGAGAATTCTATACTGTAACAGATCTGTCATAAAAGACAAATCAAGAGTTAAGAATGATTTCAGATCAAAGGACACTGATAAATCATGATAATTATATAAAACATGTTGAAATATGATTGGATTCTGGACCATAAAAGGGAAAAAAAAGTTTTAAAACAAATTACTAGTTTAACTGTAAAAACTGAGTAAGTGCAATAAAATATATAGTACTATTATATCAATGCTCATTTATTGATTTTGACAGTAATTATATGATCGTGTTCTTATTTGGAGGGAATGTTTACAATTTACCTTTTAATGAGTTGCTATTTTCTGAAAGCTCATGTGTGACCAGAAATATTGCTGTGGTCACTTTTGAAAAACAAAATCTGTCAAGGGTTGCAAGCATGAATTCATTTTTATTTTGCTGTATTCATTATTATTCCATCACCACCTGTTGAAAAATCCACCATTCTCTCATTGATCTCGAGTGCCATATCTGTCATTTATTAGATTTTCATATACAAATGGGGCCTGTTTCTGGATTCTTTTCCATTCCATTAATGTATTCATTTATCCATGAACCAATATTGTTGTATATCTTAGTTCAACTAAAAGCTTGATACATTGAGAGCAAGTATCCAATGCATCCAGTCCTACACATACATAGATACACACACAGACTCACACATACACTTGTTTTTCTCAGAGCTCCTTGGCACTTATTTGTCCTTTGCTCTTATATAGCTAGAAAAATATAGATATAGATGTAGTCATTTTAAAAGATATATAGATATTTATAGATGTTTTAATGAAATTGTTCATTTTTATGGTGGGGAATTATTGGAGATTTAATGAAATCATATGTAATTTATAAGTCTAATTGAGGACATTTAACATCTTTAAATATTAAGTCTTACTCTTCATGTACATAGTATGTATACTTTAGTTTTAATGTCTTTCCATAAAGTTTTAAAATTTTCTCCATAGAGATCTTAAACTACTTGAATATTAATCTGAGATAGTTTTTGTTGATCTCATAAAATACATTATTAAAGTAACTTTTTCAAAAGCAAGGCTCAAACATAAGGGCAGAGATAATAGAAGCTATCCAAAATGCTGTCATAGATTTTAGATGAAATCTCTGGATATAAGTGAACTGTCTTTTGTACACTTTCAACATTTCTAATGACTCTAGTTCTATGGATCACACTGAAAACGTTTATTTTTGCTGTTGAATGCTCTTTTGCATTGATATGAGT
The DNA here is from genome assembly GCA_027257055.1 of Cephalopachus bancanus. NCBI lineage: Eukaryota > Metazoa > Chordata > Mammalia > Primates > Tarsiidae > Cephalopachus > Cephalopachus bancanus. The sequence goes on along the minus strand of JAPVLO010000312.1, from coordinate 2,650,688 downwards.
AAAACTGGCAGAAGAAAAACAAGTTCACAACATGTTGTTGTCCAAAGTATCTCAAATAACTACCTCTGAAATAGAATCACCATTAGAGTTTTTAAACAGAGGAGGTATGTTTCAGCTTGCAGAGTGAGAGTCTGCTAAACTGAAGTTTATAGTTAGAGTAAGAAGGAAGAAAAAGGCATCTCAGCATCTGGCTATAGTAAAATAGAACACTAAATTAAAAACCATCTGAATAAGCTATGAGTAAACAATATCTCAAGAAAAATAACCACAACCAGGATTCCCTCTGGTTTTATTTAGTGTACTGCCCCTGCCCCAAATTCAGTAATTAATTCCTGTTCCTCCAGTCTTGGATCAGTAGAGCAGTATATCTACTTCTGGTCTGAACCAGACCTAGAAATCTTAAATTTCAGGTCCTGATAGTTTGAGTCTGTCGTTGTGTGTTCTTAATGGTGATTTCAGCCTTTATTGGGAGCATATACCCGCGTGTCTATTCCCTGCAATATACATGACAATTCATGGTTGAGAATTACACAGTGCAAGGTAGTCTTGTGTAGGGCTTAGAAAATGAATTCTGGAGTCAGATTGTCGAGACTCGCAGGTTAATTGTATGACTTATTGGGTGTACAACTTTAAACAGGTTAGTTAACATCCCAGTACCAAAGTTTCCTAGTATCAGTCATCTTATTGGTTGGATACATCCCGCTGCTTTTGTTTCTCTAGAGAACTCTAATGTAGTGATTGACTGGAACAATCTTCGAGTTCTGAGTTTTGGTTATAAAAAGAGGTTTTCTTAATGCAGATAACACTACCCACTCTAGGGCGTGCTAACAATGATGTCCAGGTAAATATGCAAGCTCTTAAGTAGCACCATTGATCACTGCCATATACACATATGAGATAAAGTCTGGAAATGGTTTTATAAGCAGCCTACTACATGTGTGCTGACGTTTTCCAGTTCCATTGTTGAGTAACAACTTTACACACAGGTCGAAACAACAGACCACTACTTCTTTCTCTGACGATTGTCTCCATGGAAAAAGACTACCCCAAAACCTATCCAGGTCTAAATATAAAGAAATAGAAAACTAAATAAATAAACAAATGCCTTAACTCTTTAAAGCCTATACATGCAATATGCATACCACCGTAATTCATTCTGGGTAAATTGGCTATATGTTCTGCTTGAATCTAGTGCACAGAGTATTTTTCCTACAACCCATATCTTATCTTCATCAAGATACCACTTCTCTAAGTATGTTAGACAATCATCACTTTCACTTGAATCTTTTCTTTTTTAAATACAACACATCTGACCTGAAATGCTTCATGATTCATATTTCATGCAGAGATTTCATTTAAAAAATGATACAGTCAATGTTCACTTTTGCCTGAAGGTAGATATGTCAGAAATGGTCTCTTATAATTACCTACCTTTTGATAATTTTAATTTTGAAATGAATTTATGGTCTGCTATAAATAGGAAAGATCATACTACTGGAAGGTGAGACAGATAAAAGTTCTCCAGAACTTATTTCGTCAAGCAGCTCTAACTCTGTGTCTCTATGTGAATACAACTACCTTCTCATGACACAAACATCTCAGCAACCTGGTCTCTGTTTACAACTAGTGCTAAGGAAGGCACTTTTGTTGTGAGAACATTTAAAGGTGCTCTGATGATAGGGATAAATACTTCTAAATTATATAATGGTTTAAAATTTGACAGAGAAAAAAAGGCACAATTTTTCCTAGGTGAAAAGATCAGTAGAATATCTTTGCTATTTGGGTCTTATCATGCATATAACAGCAAAACACAAAACAGAAGAAACAACACACAATTGGAAGTAAGGAAACAGCTTTTAGGAGCATATTTGTTTTAAAAATTGCTATTAGATCTTTCACAAGCTATTTCAACCTCAGTTCCTTACCTCTTTAATGAAAAAGTTAGAATATTTTGGCTCTTAGACTGCTCATAGATCATAAATCTTATGAATTTATGTTAAATAAACCACCCTGTCATATTCTTTTTCTCTATGGAACTCCCTTCCAAATACTGCTCAGGTGATTTTTCTTGGTAAGCAAAAACAATAGGCTATTTCATTTTTAACCTCTCCTAATAGTTTTGCAAAACTCAGAGTAATTTGTATTTAAAGTTATATGGTAATTCTCCTCTGTCTTTTAAACAAGTGTTTATTAAGTTTGGTGTTTCTGCTGTTCATCATAGATCTGCTAATAACAATCACATTATTGTTTTCAGCTGAATTAGTTTTCTAACTTTACATTCTCATACTTCCAAAATGTAAAGTTTCTAAACATAGTCCATTCTTGCCTACTTTCTAACATCAGTAAGCAAACAACTTTTGTATTAAGCTATGATACAATCTAAATATTATCTTAAATTTGAAACTAATTATGATATACAAAAATATACAATATAACTGTTGTGTTTTAAATTAATCATATAAAATGCGTACCGGTTATTATAAATAATGTGTGAATTTTTATGTGTTTTTGACATCCAGACAATTTTCTTATTTGCTTATTTACTTCTCAATGTGTTCATTTATTTACCAGATATTCACGGAACACCTGGTATGTGTCAGGCCTACAATTAGTTGTTGGACCTAAAAGCATAAATAAGTCAGTTCCTCTAATAATGTCAGCTCCTTACAACACCAGAGCACACTTCTGCAAAATTGTTATTTTATACACTGAAATTTTTGTTTTGCTGTAGAAAACATAGACACAGGCAAGGAAGTTTTCACAGTGTTCCTAATTTACAGATATTTGGACTATTACTGTATTTCCAGGCATTGGTGTGTGTCTTGTGCACATGCTCTCAGTATATCACTGGGGCAACTTTTAAAAAATACTCATTGTCAGCTGGGCTCGGTGGCTCAGCCTGTAATCCTGTGCTTTGGGAGGCTGAGGGGACTGGATTGCCTGCCCCGTGGGTTCAAGACCCGCCTGGGCAACTTGGTGAGACCTCATCTCTACAATAAATCAAAAATTATCTGGGCATGGTAGCGCACGCCTGTAGTTCCAGCTACTTGGAAGGCTGAGGCAGAAGGATCGCCAGAGCCCAGCAGGTCAAGACTGCGGTGACTGGGAGCCGCCACTGCACTCCAGTCTGGGCTACAGAGTGAGACTCCAACTCAAAAAAGAAAAAAAACATAAAAAATACTCATTGTCATACCTATTCTGCCCAAACCCTGACCTCCAAGTATCTGAAGTAGTCAACCCAGGCTCTCAGCACTCTTCGTATAAACAACATGATCTTTTAATTGACCTACAACAAGTGAAATGGTTACCATAGTCAAACAAATTAACATAACCATCTCCTCAAATAGTTGTGTGTGTGTGTGTGTGTGTGTGTGTGTGTGTGTGTGTGTGTGTGTGTACATATGTTGAGGTCATCTGGAATCTATTACCAAATTCCCAGTATGTGCTCAGTATTGTTAGCCACAATTATCATGCTACACATTAGATCTGTAGACTTCTTCATCCCACATAACTGCAAATTTGTGCACTTGGGCTAATATCTTCCAGTTCCCTAAATCTCCCTGCTTCTGGAAACCACCATTCTATACTCTGCTTGTACGTTTTACTTTTGTAGGTTCCACATATAAGTGAGGTTATGCAATATGTTCTTTCTGTGACTGAATTATTTCAGTTAGAATAATGCCCTCCAGTTTCATCCATGTTGTCACAAATTACAAGATCTTTCTTTTTAAGGTTGAATAATATTCTACTATATATTGTCATTCCTCTGTATATGTGAGTGCTTGGTTCCAGGCCCCCTACCTATACCAAAATCCACAAATGGTCAAGTCTTACAGTTGGCTCTGTGGAAACCTCTTATATGAAAAATCAACCTTTCATATTTACAGGTTTTGCATCCTGGAAATACCGTATTTTTCAGCTTCATTTGGTTTTAAAAATTTGCATATAAGTGAATACACACAGTTCAAAACTCATGTTGCTCAAGAATGGTCATCATCACATTAACTGTATATTTAATTTCTTTATTCTTTCATTCATCAAGCAACTTAGGTTGCTTTTATTTCTTGGCTACTGTGAATAATGCTGCAATGGACATCTTCTGTACCTCTTGCCCTTATAATTTTTCTCTCCACTTTCCTACCAACACTATACTTCAAAATCAGAGATAGTATTCTCCAATTCATCTACACTTTTAAGAAACTATTTCAAGAAATATATACTTAGACTAAAAAAAATACTTCATATTTCACTACACTGATACTAATTCTATTGAAAGTATTCAGGTGATTTGAAAATATGGAACTCTCCCAAAATCATTTTATGAAGCTAACATCACATTGATACCCAAGTCAGGTAAAGACTGATCAAAGAAAGAGAACTATAGACCAATATCCTTGATGAACATAGATGCTAAAATTCTCAACAAGATCCTAGCAAACCGGATTTAGCAACACATCTCAAAAATCATCCATCACGACCTAGTAGGCTTCATCCCCAGGATGCAAGGCTGGTTGAACACCCATAAGACCATAAACGTAATTAAAAGACAAAAACCACATGATTATATCATTAGATGCAGAAAAAGCTTTTGATAAAATCCAGCACCCCTTCTGATAAAAACTCTCGAACATCTAGGCATAGGTGGAACACACCACAGAATAGTAAGAGCCACCTATGAGAAACTCATAGCCAGCATACTCCTAAACAGACAAAAATTGGAACCATTTCCCCTGAAAACTGGCAAAAGACAAGGATGCCCACTCTCACCCCTCCTGTTCAGTATAGTTTTGGAAGTCCTAGCTAGAGCAATCAGGGAAGAGAAGGTGATCAAGGTATCCAAATAGGAAGGTAGGAAGTCAAGTTATCCCTCTTTGCAGATGACATGATTGTATACCTTGAAAACCCAAGAGAATCTGCCAAAAACCTCCCTGCACTGATAAAGGACCTTGGCAAAATCTCGGGGCATAAAATAAATGTGCAAAAAAAATCGCATTTCTTTACACCAATAATAAACAAACAGAAACCCAAATAAAAAGCACAATTGCATTCACAATAGTCACACAAAAAATGAAATACCTTGGCATCTTCCTAACCAGAGATGTGAAAGACCTATACAATGAAAACTACAAAACACTGCTCAAAGAAATCAAAGATGACACAAACAAGTGGAAAAATATTCCATGCTCATGGATTGGAAGAATCAACATTGTTAAGATGTCCATTTTACCTAAGGCAATCTACAGATTTAATGCATACCCACCAAATTACCAACAACATTCTTCTCAGACCTAGAAAAAACAATACAGGAATTCATATGGAAACATGAATGACCAAGAATAGCCAAAAGAATCCTCAGCAAAAAAATCAAAGCAGAAGGTATCACACTCCTAGACTTTACACTACACTATAAAGCCACAATAATCAAAGCAGCCTGGTATTGGTACAAGAACAGGCATATAGACCAATGGAATAGAATTGAGATTGCAGAAGCAAAACCTCAATTTCTCAATCAACAAAGCCTCGACCGAGCCTCCACTACCCCCTAGTGGGGAGAGGAGAACCTATTCAGTCAATGATGCTGGGAAAACTGACTGACCACATGCAGAAGATTGAAACAGGACCCCTACCTATCCCCATATAAAAAAATTAATTCTAAGTGGATCACAGACCTAAATGTAAAACCTCAAACTGTAAGAACCTTAGAAAATGCAGGAGACACTCTTATGAAACTTGGAACTGGCAATCAATTTCTGATCAAAACCTGAAGTGTCCAGGCTAAAGAGATAAGCTAGACCTCATCAAACTGACAAGCTTCTGAAAAGCCAGAGAAGCCATCAAAAGAGCAGGGAGACATTCCACAGACTGGGAAAAAATATTTGCTAGTTTCATGTCTGACAAAGGCCTAACATCAAGGATCTACAAGAAACTCAAACATGGTGAAAAGAAAAAAGCAAATAGCCCCATTACAAAGTGGGCTAAATAAGAATAGACACTTCTCAAAAGAAGACATACACAGCAACAGATACATGAAAAAATGTACTGCCTCACTAGTCATAAAGGAAATGCAAATTAAAACTACACTTAGATACCATCTAACTCCAGTCAGAATAGGCATCATCAATAACTCAAAAAATAACAGATGCTGGAGAGAATGTGGCGAAAAGGGAACACTTCTACACTGTTGGTGGGAGTGTAAAGTAGTCCAGCCTCTGTGGAAATCAGTGTGGAGATTCCTAAATGTTTTAACAATCAACCTTCCATATGACCCCACAATCCCCCTACTGGGAATATACCCAGAAGAACTCAAACCACTCTATAAAAAAAATACCTGCACATGTATGTTTATCGCAGTATTGTTCACTATAGCAAGAACAAAGAACCAATCGTGTTGCCCATCAAAAGAGGACTGGATTTTTTAAAAAATGTGGTACCTATACACAATGGAATATTACACAGTCATAAAGAAGAACAAAATCATGAACTTTGCAGCAACCTGGATGGAATTAGAGTTTATAATACTGAGTGATCTCTCACAGAAACAAAGAGCTGAGTATCACATGTTCTCACCCATAAGTGGACCTTGAACAATTACCGTAATACTATAAAAAAGTATTGACAGTAGCAGGAAACTGCAGAGGACGGGGAAGGGGGGGCAGGGAGTTGGGATTGACAGTAGTTGATATCTTCCTGGGGAAGGGGGGTACACTTCATCAACAAGGGTACCTGCGGAATGAGTATTTGTATACCTAACCCTGAATTGTATCCACAAGTTTAAAATAAATTTAAAAGAGGGGAAAAATATAAGAAAAAAAAGTTACATATTCTTAACAGCATAAGCATGTAGCCCTCAAATTAATATAATTTTTTAGCTACATATTTCTCAACTTAAACATATACAAAATAGCATTGAATTACTAAATCTATAATAACACAGAATTAAATACTAATAAAAATATTTAGCATTTCTCTGTGGAATTTATTTGGGAAAAATATTATCTTACTCAGTTTAAACAGTATATATTAGTTGTTAATATCATAATAATCAGAAATTTTTCAGTAAACATCTAGATTTTGACATTAATTAAAACTTAAGCTGATCTGGGATTGTTAGGCCCACAGACTAGCCCAAAAGGAGCAGAAGAGTGCTGCTTTCTTAGACTGGAATTTCAAAATTGTATCCTGACATTAAAACAGTAGGTTTTTGTTTCAATCTGGACTACAAACCTCATTTTTTAAATTTCTTCTTGGTTTGTGTAGACATTGTCAACCACCAAATGGGAGTACCATTGCTTTTTTTTTAAATCAGTGATTTTATAGACTTTGAATTGTTAAGACAAGATATTGGATAAGTTAATTCTTAATTACTAGAAATTCAACATGATGTAATCATCTTTCAATAACCTGAAATAGTCCAGTGAGAAAAATCTCTATAAAATATTCATATGTATTCATTTTAATAATTTTATAACTATTTATATTTTATTTATTTAGTAAATATTTTATTTTTAGTCATCCAAATATTTTTTGAGATTTGGTTTTCATTTATTTATATTTATATTTCATAGCCAAGTTCTTGTTCCAAATGGTATGAAGAGATGTATAGTATTAGAGCAGCTCATAAAGACAAATAAAGACTTCAGTAACTAGTTAACAGGAATTAGAGTTTTGAGAATTTTTTCTACACACAGACTTAATATGACTCTCCAGAAGAAGAACACTTCATTTTAGAGGGTGTTTTTGGTTGTTAGGACAACGGAATACGAATGTTAGTGGCCTCTAGTGAGCAAACAGGGAGGCCAGATTTCCTACATGCCATGACAGTGTTTTTGTAACAAAGAATCATCTTTTGTCTGGCTCAGTTTTTGAATTAATGCCCTCAACAGCTTTAGGTAGTCTTTCTCAATCATCACTGTGTTTTTGTATCACCTGAGGCTTTTGTTATGCTGCGAGATCTGATCAGCTCTCAGGTAACACTGAAATGGCCAACAAAATAACCAAGATAGTTAAAATAACTTGCTTGACATACATAACTCTATTTTTGTTAAAATCTTCCATTTTAGTTGTCTGCCTGACCTAAGAATAACCTCCCATGTGTGCGTGTGATTGCTGTAATGTTTCCATGACCACAAACCCACAACTTTGTTCCCCTGATCTGGTCATGCTAACTTGATCATGCTGACCGTTTGCAATACTCCCTAGCCACAGATTCTGTGCAATTGTATGCTTTGTTAACTAAAATCAAATGTTACGCCTGGCAAAACCCCATTGTTATATTCTCGTATTTCATTCTTATATTTTGTTAGTAACCTAACCAAGGTAACTCCATGTGTAATGGTTCTTCCACCTTGTCTCTATGTAACTGCATTAAACCACATCTTGTTGGCAGAACTCCAGGGACTTTAGTGACTGTGCCTGGGACATGAAATTAACCAAAACTCCCTAACAATTAAAAGTTCCCGTATTGATTACTAAATTGCTAGCTTGTGGTTGCTATGGCTAAGTTGCTAGTTTAAGATTGTTATGGTCGCTAAATTGCTATGTAGCCCAGATTTTGCCTATATAAGCTTCTTGCTAATTCCATTCAGTGTCAAGAGCTTCGTGGCGAGAGCCTACTCTTGATCACGTGTAAATAAAGGATTCAGTATTAATTTGAACTTGGTGTGCTGTGTCTCCTTCTCAAAATCCAGTCATAACAACACCTATGTGATTAAGTCTTAAAACACATTTTGAGTTACACATCTTAGAGGTCATTAATATATGAGAAAGCCCATTAAAAAATATCTGACCCAAGAAACTGTTTTTTATAAATACAAACTATATTTGACATAAGTCTTACATACTTTGAATTTTCTAGGAATGCAAGAACCTGGCAAATGGAAGAAAGATTGTGGGGTTTTTTTTGGAAAAAATTACAACACAACAGTAATGTTACTGCTTATATTTTCAATAAAACACACTGTGTTAGTCTGGGTGGTAGATGCCACAATATAATTCTTCGTATACATGCAAGCATTTGACTACTTGATTATGTCTGATTTTATAATTGTGCCTAAAAACTTACATATTAAAATTCTTGTCATTTTGCAATACATTGATTTTCATTAATTACAATTATTCTGTGATATTATATTATTTAAACTATGTGTGACTGTATCTATCCTTTATGAAATTTATTTCAGAATAGGAAATGGGGTACTCAAAATTATTTTCATAAAATGTGGAGTATTTAGGACTGAAATTTATTTAATGTAGATTTTTATTGTTCTGTTTTTTAAAATGGTTAAAATAATTCTATTTAAAATGCAATAAGCCTAATGATTGTGGTTTCAAGTAATACAACAAAAAGAGTAACCAGAGTTGTATTCAATGGTCATGTATCCTGATTACCTCACTAATAATCGTCACCAATTAGGATGGAATTATTGTCCTAGCCTTTCTTCCTCAAAGGACCAGAAGCATCTACTTTTTGCAGGAGAATGCTTATACATGCAGAATCTCAGGCTCCACTCAGCTCTACTGTCATAATCTAGGATTTATCAAGATCTCCAAGCAGTTTGTATGCACTATAATTTTTTTTTTTTTTTTTTTTTTGAGTCTCACTCTGTCGCCCAGACTGGAGGGCAGTGGCCGCTCCCAGCCACCACAGCCTCGACCTGCTGGGCTCCGGCGATCCTTCCACCTCAGCCTTCCAAGTAGCTGGAATTACAGGCATGCGCCACCACACCCGGCTGATTTTTTGATTTATTGTAGAGATGAGGTCTCGTTGCCCAGGCGGGTCTCGAACCCGCAGGCTCAGGCAATCCACTCACCTCAGCCTCCCAAAGGCACGGGATTACAGACTGAGCCACTGAGCCCGGTTTATAAATTTTGAGAAGCACTCTTCTGCCCCAATCTCCTGAATACTGACTCTCAAGCCAACTGCCCACCATACAGGTAAACAGCAGGGAGCATGGTACCCAATATCCATTTTGTGCACCAAAGTCTGTAAAGTAAATATAGCTTTTTGATAGGTATCTTCTGCATCTTGGTATTTCATTGTAGCCCAATATTTCCTGTTGCATGAATTATCTTCTCTTACCTGGGGCATGTTCAAGTTTAATATTTCTTGGCAAGGAAATAGGGAAAGAGTAAGGGCAATAGTAGGAGTGGCAGAGGGGTTAACGTCAGCAGCCCTAACATTTCTCGTGGAAGCACAATGACTGACTGGGCAGTGCACTCCTTCTCTTCCAAAAGAACTCCTGCCTCTGCCAGCAGTCTTTACCTGCTCAATAATGTCACTTCTTCATGCAACAATAGGACACAATGGTTATATCACCCAGAAGTTTGTTTCCTCTCTTCCTTGCAGATTTTCTCTCACAGCTGAACTTTTTTCCATATAAAATTTCGCAATGTAGGATATGAGTAAATTCTTCTTCTTCCATTTCCCTTCTCCTATTTTCTTATGTCTAAATAAACCTTACTGCAATAACCCCTAATCACAAAGGATCTTTGATTAAACTAGCAATGTCTCCCTCATTCTTCACTTGCTCTTCATAGTCAAGCAACCATTCTTAGTACCTAGAATGCTAAAATGTCTCATCATCCTAATGAATGAAAAACCTTACCTTATACAAATGCATGATGAAAATGAAACAAACAAACAAAAAGCACTAACTGATTCTAAGACACTTGCCCTGTGCACTTCATTATAAGAGGGAAGGTAGGGAAAAGAGGTTGTCATCATAGTAGAGTTGAGGTTCATTTTTTGGTGTGGTCCTTATGAATAAAGTAATGTTTAGCTGGGGCAATCTTCTAAAGAGCTAAATATAGGAGAAGACAGAGGAATGAGGAATGGATATTTTCTGCAATTTTAGGTTACTGACAAATCTGGGACCAGAAACAAAGATTCCAGACTATCAAATGTTCTTCCTCTAAATGTAGGAACGTTAATGTCAACTCTAAATTGCTTGATTATCCTCAATAACAACAGTATAGGAATGAGCAAAAACCAATGGATAGAAAAAAAGATGGTTTATTAATTTTCCATTTCTTAAATACTGTACATTTGAGAAAGGCTTTCTCTCATTTTTGCTCACTTGTTTGTTGTTTTGTTTTTATTTACTTTGCTACTCTAAACTTCTCCGACTTAAATCCCTTAGAAATATAGAAGTTTTAGCCATATTTCTAAGTAATAATTTGAGTCAAATTTCACTCAGAATTTATATGCACTGGCAGTTCACAGCTGCTACTCAAGCAAGACTCACATCTGCTGCTTACTGAATATTATGCACACATTTTGATTATTACTACACATCTGGCTATAACATTTGCTTGGATTGGGTCAACTGACATTTCTGGTCATCTGGAATTATGAGACCAAATAGCTATAACACAGATGATTAAATTATATTAAAATTATTAAGACTTTCTCGAATCATTTATTATGAACACATATCAAGGGGAAAGTACCTTGACTCAGAGTTTTAGGTTCTTACTGCTAAAAATATTAAGAGGACTTTTGTAGTATCAGAGAAATGTATAGGTATAAGAAGTTATTTTCTGTATTCCCTTGTATTTTTATTGGCCCCCAACACATTTCTTAGCCCACAAGGCACTCAGACACCCTCAAGCTGAACCCTATGCTTCTCAGGGGTAATCCACCAAGACACCACTTCCTTTGCTCTATTCCACCAAGTCAATCTCTGTTTATGTTTACATTAATGCCGTATATGTCACAAACACTTAAAGACATAGCAGGAATCCAGTCCGGTTCAAAATAAAAGATGAGTATGACTTTAATTGAGAACATAAATACTCTGTCAGAGCAGTAAGATTCTCCCATTCATACACCGAGTACTTTCCTATGTTAATTAGCCTGTTTGTCCTTGGAATAACTTTTTATCCTTTTGTAGACAAGACCAATAATTCATGGGAGAACTGGGAATAGAAAGCAGTCGTCCCTATTCCCTGCAGAGTATTCTTGCCACTAGATTACATTGAGTCCTTATACACATTAGCCATTTCACTTGCACAGTAAAATAGATCAGTATTTTTGATTGAGTTTGACATTTTGGAATTTAACTACAATAGCTTACCCTATAAACAGGAAGTGACTGTAAAGCAGATGTTCTTATTTAGAATAGATGTTACCAAAAGAGCAAATCACTAAATTTGTCCTTGCTGTAATTGTGTCATTTAAACCAAGAGGAAAAAGAGTCCTAAGACTGAAGAAACCCTGATAGGAAAATTATGCCATCATTCAATGTTATAAGATGTCACCTGAAGAAAGAATGTGATTTAAGGTTCGACATTGTTCTATGTGATATGAATACCAATTTCCAAATTCAAGTATGCAATTACTGAGTAAAAAACTTCCAATATGCATGATAGTAAAGATCTGTGAAGGTTTTTAGAGAGTTAGGAAAAAAAAATAATCTTCAGAACTCTGTAAACCAATAGCTGTGTTTTTAAATTTTGTAGTGAAAATTAATTCTGTGCATTCTTTAACCATGAATCATTAACCATAGCTTTATCTATAAAAGATAAACAAATATGGGAGTTTATTTGTTCTGTTTGAAAAGAAATCAAATTCACCATGAAGACAATCAATTTTGAAATGAAAAATTTATTAATTCACCATGAATATATGTTTTGAATAAAATTTAAGAACTATTGAAAACTGTATGGCTTTTAGAAAGATTAAATCCGTATCTTGAGATAATACTTATCGACTGACTACCTTCTGATGTCTTCCAAGATAATCTACCCTCATTCACAATCTCTCAGAAAAGATGGGCCTAGAGGCCATATTTATGTCTAATGAATTATTTATATGATCACAGTTTATAGGACAATGGTGGACAACTGACCTGACTTATGGCAAAGCATTCAAAATGAGCAGCATGAAGACTTTGTCAGTTATCCAACAAAGTCAAATCGAGTGACTTTTCTGTTGTTGAGACAGGTAAATAAGTGAATCATTGAACAAAGTGCTCTGATGGGACACTGTATTTCTGATAGATATAATATAGACTTGGTCCTTGCTTTTCAAATTAAGTCCCAAATTAATCGACTGTACTTAATTTCTGGTTTTTAAATGATGTGGCATCTGCTTATTTTTTTTCCTACTGCCCCCCAATAAGAAAGAAAAAATGTGCTGTATTATACAAGCTAAATTGACAGGGATAGTGTTCCTAGTGCAATGACAATAACATTCCAAAGAGTCTAGAGTCAGTGAAAATCAGATATGCCATCTTGAAACTGAATTTCTAGAACTGACTTTAATTTTTGACTTTCAACATGCCTCATGACAGTTAATTTAATCTAAATACTTTCACATTTTTAATTAAATGATCTGCTCAGGATGTATAAATTAATGATAGTTTATTTCAAAATGTCATATTAGGTATTCCTACTGTTCTTGTCATTATTGTACTGAAAAGGATCAGAACCTACCAAGAGAAGTCACATAAGAATCTACTTATGTTACTGGACACATACCAGTGTTAGAAATTCGATTCAACAGATTTTCATCACACATCTGAATAGATGGTTCTGGGATATCATCAGACACTGGTTTTTTTTTTTTTTTCATAACTAGGAAAGAAAATGTCCCATGTCAGTGATTCATACAAGTTTGCCTAACTCAGACTGATTCCCATATGTATGAGGAGGACCTCCCAAAGGCTGAAATTTATTTATAAAAAATTATGTATTTTTTCTTACATGTTTACATTTCAGTCACTTTCAAAGTACTCTCCGTTTGATGCAATACCCTGTCAAGATGCTTTTTCCACTGCTCAAAACAGTTTGTGAACTCATCAATTTAGAAACCTTTTAGTGTTTCTGCTGTTTTTTGTTTCATCTTTTCTACATCAGCAAAACACTTCCCTCTGAGAATTTTTTCATTGAGGGAAGAAATATATGCACAAAGAAGACAAAAAATATACACTGGGGAAAGGACATCCTCTTCAACAAATGGTGCTGAGAAAATTGGATACTTACATGCAGAAAAATGAAATTTGATCCTTATCTCACCCCATATACAAAAATTAACTCAAAATGGACTAAATATATAAATGTCAGACATGAAACCATAAAAATCCTAGAAGAAAATTTAGGAAAAACTCTTCAGGACATTAGCCTAGGCAAAGAATTTATGGCTAAAACTCCCCAAACAAATGCAACTAATACAAAAATAACTAAGTGGGATTTAATTAAATTAAAAAGTTCTGCACAGTAACAAGCATAATCAACAGAGCATATACTCAACCTGTAGAATAGCAGAAGATATTCACAAACTATACATCTGACAAAGGACTAATTTCCAGAATCTGCAAAAACTCAAGTACATCAGCAAGAAAAAGCACATAACTGCGTTAGACAGTGGGCAAACAACATGAACAGACACCTCTCAAAAGAAGATATACCAATGAGTAACACCCATATCAAAAAGTGCTCAGTATCACTCATTATCAGGGAAATGCAAATTAAAATCATAATGAGATACCACCTTATGCAAGTCAGAATGACCATTATTCAAAAATCAAATAATAAAACAATAGATGCTGTTTCAGATATGGAGAAAAGGGACACTTATACACTGTTGATGGGAGTGTAAATTAGTACAACCTATATGGAAAGTGGTATAGAGATTGCCCAAATAATTAAAAATAGATTCAGCAGTCCCACTACTAGGTAACTATTGCAAGGGGCAGGAGTCATTATATAATAAAACATTATATAACAAGCAACAAAGACAATTCACAATTGCAAAGATGTGGAATCAGCCTAAATTGATCCCCATCAACTGATAAATGAATAATGAAAATGTGATTATACACACCATGGAATACTGCACAATCATATAAAAGAATGAAACCATGTTCTTTGCAACAACATGGATGAAGTGAGAAATCATCCCTTAAGTAAACTGACTCAGAAACAGAACAGCAAACAGTGTATTTTCTCACTCATATTTGGGAGCTAAATGGTCACAAAGATGGAAATAATAGACACTGGGACATCATTAAGGGGGGAGTGAAAATGGGAATTAGGGTTCAGAAATTACCTACAGGTCACAATGTTCACTATCTGGGAAATGGACCACCTGAGGCTGAATCCCCAACACCACAAAATATGTCTATGTAATGAATAAACATTTGTACTCCCTGAATCTAAACTCAAAATAAAAAATAAAATCAATAATGGGTCAAAGATTTCATTCTGATACTGCAAGAGTAACCAATAAAATATTACAAGATGATATCCCTGAATTTTAAGTATTATCTGAGAATATAGGGCATTTTTGAGTGAGGAACAATATTGGAAAATTTCCATTTCAATGTTTGATGAAAATGGCCAAGTAAGATATGGTACAACTAGATATGTGAGTTATCTCCTGATTATCCCTTTCTTATGTTTTCTGTGTTTCAATACGTTAAAAATTTGTTTTTAATATTTCCTATTGAACTAAAAAGCTAGTAATAAAGTCTGTTTTATCATCCAATGATTGAATGAGTCCCGCAGCAGAGAAATACTACTTGATGTCACTACCTCAGATAATATAAATATGTACCTAAATACAAGTAGGGACCAAAAAAAAAAAAAAAAAAAACCTTGCAATTATATTCTGGAGTGTCTATTATTTCTATATTTGTGACCATTTAGCTCCCCAATAAGCATGAGAACATATGTTGTTCGGTTTTCTGTTTCTGTTTCATAAAAAATTATCTCTTGTTCCATTCATGCTGTTGCAAAGGACATGATTTCATTCTTTTATATGGTTGTGTTGTATTCCATGGTGTGTATAATCACATTTTCATTATTTACTGATCAGTTGATGGGAATCAATTTAAGTCGATTCCACATCGTTGAAATTTTGAATTGTACTGTGATGAAAATATGGGTGTAGGTGTCTTTGTTATATAATGACCTCTGTTCCTTACAATAGATACCTAGTAGTGGGACTGCTGAATCAATCAGTAGATCTACTTTTAGTGTTTTGAGTAAGCTCCAAACTACTTTCCCTATAAGTTGTACTAATTTACACTCCCACCAACAGTGAATAAGTGTTCCATTTTCTCCACATCTGTGCCAGCATCTATTACTTTATTGTTTCATTTTTTAATAATGGTCATTCTGACTGGTATAAGTTGGTATCATTGTGATTTTAATTTGCGTTTTCCTGATAATGAGTGATGCTGAGCATTTTTTGATATACCTGTTAGTCATTTGTATATCTTCTTTTGAGAGGTGTCTGTTCATGTTGTTTGCCCGCTGTTTAATGCAGTTATGTGCTTTTTCTTGCTGTTTTGCTTGAGTTTTTGCAGATTCTGGAAATTAGTTCTTTGTCAGATGTATAGTTTGTGAATATCTTCTGCTATTCTACAGGTTGCCTGTATGGTCTGTTGAGTACATTATATGCTAGTTCTTCTTGGAATTAATAGTCTTAGATGATCTTTCAGTCTGTGTTGCTGTGCAGTGCTTTTTAGTTTAATTAAGCTGCACTTATTCATTTTTGTTTTATTTGCATATGCTTTGGGGTTTAATTCTTCTTTGAATTAATAGTCTTAGATGATCTTTCAGTCTGTGTTGTTGTGCAGTGCTTCTTAGTTTAATTAAGTTGCACTTATTTATTTTTGTTTCAGTTGCATATGCTTTGGGGGTTTTAACCATAAATTCTTTGCCTAGGTCAATGTCTTGAAGATTTTTTTTTAGGTTTTCTTTTAGGATTTTAATGGTTTCAGGTCTGACATTTACATATTTGATCCATCTTGAGTTAATTTTTGTATATGGGGTGAGATAGTGATCAAATTTCATTTTTCTGCATGTAGGTATCCAATTTTCCTAGCACCATTTGTTGAAGAGGAAGTCCTTTCCCCAATGTATATTTTTGCCTGCTTTGTCAAAGATCAGTTGGTTGGAGTTATTTAAATTTATTTCTGGATTCTCTTTTCGGTTCCATTGGTCCATATGTCTGCTTTTGTACCAGTGCCAGACTATTTTAGTTAATACACCCTTAGAGTATAATTTGAAGTCAGGTAATGTGATGCCACCAGCTTTGTACTTTTTGCTTAAGAATCATTTGGCTATTTTTTTATTTTTTATTTTATTCCATATGAATTTTAGGATTGTATTTTCTAATTCTGTGAAAAATGGCATTGGTAATTTGATATGGATTGTACTGAATCTGTAAATTACTTTGAGTAATATGGTCATTTCAATAAAGTTGATTCTTCCAATACATGAGCATGGGCTGTTTATCCCTTTGTGGCTTCTGCAATTTCTTTCATAAGAATCTTGTAGTTCTCCTTGTAGAGATCTTCCACCTCCTTGGTTAACTATATTCCTAGATATTTTAGTTTTTTGACTGCTGTTGTAAATTGAATTGAGTTTTTTATTTGATACTCAGTTTGGTTGCTTTTGGTGTATAGCAGTGCTACTAATTTGTGTGCATTGATTTTGGATCCTGAAACTTTACCAAATTCATGCACAAAGTCCAGGAGTCTTTTGGAGGAGTCTTTAGGGTTCTCTAGATATAAGATCATGCCATAAGTACCCAGAGATAATTTGATTACTTCTTTTCCAAATTGGATACCCTTTATTTCTTTTTCTTGCCTGATTGGTGTTGCTAGCACATTTAGTACTGTGTTAAATAGTAGAGATTAAAGTGGGCATTCCTGGTTTTTCCATTCCTGAGGGGAAATGTGTTCAACTTTTCTCCATTTAGAATGATATTAGTTGTGTGTTTGTCATATATGGTTTTATTATTTTGAGGAATGTTCCTTCTTTGACTATTTTGCTGAGTTTTTAAAAATTTTTTCATGATAGAGATACTGAGTTTTCTCAGATGCTTTTTCTGTGTCTATTGAAATGACCATGTGATTTTTGTCTTTATTTTTTTAAACAATATTTTTTATTATGATATTGTGGGGTACAATTAAGGGTTAATTATACAAATATGCTTTGTTCAGGCACCCTTGTTGATAAGAGGTGTCTCCCCGTCCCCAGACAGATATTTACTACCATTAATCCCATCTCCCTTCCCCTCCCCTCCCATAGTTTCCCACCACTGTCAGTCATTTTCTTATAGTATTATGTTGGATGTTCAAAGTCCACTATATGAGTGAGAACATGTGATTCTCAGATCTTTGTTTCTGTGAGAGGTCATTCAGTATTATAAACTCAAGTTCCATCGAGGTTGCTGCAAAATTCATGATTTTGTTCTTTTTAATGGCTGTGTAGTATTCCATCGTGTATATGTACATTTTTTTTTAATCCAGTCCTCTTTTGATGGACAGCATGGTTGCTTCCAGGTTCTTGTTATTGTGAACAAAACTGCCATAAACATACGTGTGCAGGTATCTTTTTTATAGAGTGATTTGAGTTCTTCAGGGTATATTCCCAGTAGGGGGATTGCAGGGTCATATGGGAGGTCGATATTTAGGACTTTTAGGAATCGCCATACTGTTTTCCACAGAGGTTGCACAAGTTTGCACTCCCACCAACAGTGTAGAAGTGTTCCATTTTCACCACACCCACTCCAGCAACTATTATTCTTTGAGTTATTGATAATTGCCATTCTGACTGTAGTCAGGTGGTATATCAGTTTGGTTTTGATTTGCATCTCCCTGATGATTAGTGAGGTTGAACATTTCTTCATGTGTCTGTTGGCTGCTCGGATGTCTTCCTTTGAGAAGTGTCTGTTCATATCTTTTGCCCATTTTATAATGGGATTGTTTGTTTTTTTTCTTTTCAGCATGTTTGAGTTCCTTGTAGATACAAGATGTTAAGCCTTTGTCAGACCTGGAGTTGGCAAATACTTTTTCCCAGTCTGTAGGCTGTCTCCTTGCTCTCTTGATGGTTTCTTTGGCTTTGCAGAAGTTTGTCAGTTTAATGAGGTCCCACTTCTCTATCTTCTCTCTTATGGCCTGTAGGTTTTGGGTTTTGTTCAGGAATTGGATGCCAGTTCCAATTTCCATGAGGATATGTCCTTAATTTTCAAAGGTTCTTATGGTTTGAGGTTTTACATTTAGGTCTTTGATCCATTTAGAGTTAATTTTTGAGTATGGGGATAGATAGGGGTACTGTTTCAATCTTCTGCATGTGGTCAGTCAGTTTTCCCAGCACCATTTACTGAATAGGTTCTTCTCTCCCCAGTGGTAGGTGGTAGAGGCTTTGTCGAAGATGAGTTGGTTGAGAAATTGAGGTTTTGCTTCTGAAATCTCAATTCTATTCCGTTGGTCTATATGCCTGTTCCTGTACCAACACCAAGCTGTTTTGATTATTGTAGCTTTATAGTAAAGTTTGAAGTCTGGTAATGTGATACCACCTCTTTGTTTTGTTTTTGTTTTTGTTTTTGCTTAGGATCATTCTGGCTATTCTTGGTCATTTGTGTTTCAATATGAATTTCTGTGTCATTTTTTCTAGATCTGAGAATGTTGCTGGTAATTTGATGGGTATTGCGTTAAATCTGTAATTGCCTTAGGTAAGATGGACACCTTTACAATGTTGATTCCTCCAATCCATGAGTATGCGATATTTTTCCACTTGTTTGTGTCATCTTTGATTTCTTTGAGTAGTGTTTTGTAGTTTTCATTGTAAAGGTCTTTCACATTTCTGGTTAGGAAGATACCAAGGTATTTAATTTCTTTTGTGGCTATTGTGAATGGAATTGTGCTTTTTATTTGGGTGTCTGTTTGTTTATTATTGGTGTAAAGAAATGCAATTGTCCTCTGCACATTTATTTTATATCCTGAGACTTTGCCAAAGTCCTTTATCAGTGTAAGGAGGTTTTTGACAGATTCTCTTGGGTTTTCAAGGTACACGATCATGTCATCTATAAAGAGAGATAGCTTGACTTCCTCTTTTTCCTATTTGGATACCCCTGATTGCCTTCTCTTCTCTGATTGCTCTAGCCAGGACTTCCAATACTATATTGAACAGGAGGGGTGAGAGTGGGCATCCAGGTCTTGTTACAGTTTTCAGGGGAAATGGTTCCAGTTTTTGTCCATTTAGGAGTATGCTGGCTGTGGGTTTCTCATAGCTTTTACTATTTTGAGCTATGTTCCCCGTATGCCTAGATGTTCAAGGGTTTTTATAAGAAGGGGTGCTGGATTTTATCAAAAGCTTTTTCTGCATCTAATGATATAATCATGTGGTTTTTGTTTTGACATCTGCTGATGTTTTTAATTATATTTAATTATTTAATTATATTTACAAATGTTGAACCAGCCTTGCATCCCAGGGATGAAGCCTACTTGGTCATGATGGATGATTTTTGAGATGTGTTGTTGAATCCAATTCGCTAGGATCTTGTTGAGAATTTTAGCATCTATGTTCATCAAAGATATTGGCCTGTAGTTCTCTTTCTTTGTTGGATCTTTATCTGGCTTGGGTATCAAAGTGATGTTAGTTTCATAAAATTATTTGGGGAGAGTTCCATCATTCTCAATTGCCTGGAATACCTTCAGTAGGATTGGTATAAAGTCCTCCTTAAATGTCTTGTAGAATTCTGCTGGAAAGTCATCTGGTCCAGGGCTTTTTTTTTTGTAGGTAGTTTTCTTATTACGCAGTCAATTTCCTTGATTGTTCTTGGTCTATTTAGGGTCTCAATTTCTTCTTGTTTCAACCTAGGCAGGTTGTGTGATGACAGAAAATCCTCCATTTCCTTAAGGTTTTCAAGTTTGTTTCCATACAAGTCTACATAGCAGTCTCTAATAATCTTTTGTATTTCTTCAGGATCAGATGTGACTTCATCTTTTGTGTTTCTGATTGTGTTTATTTGGGTTTTTTTCTCTCCTTTTCTTGGTGAGTCTAGCTAGTGAACCATCCATCTTGTTTATCCTTTTGAAGAACCAGCTTTTTGTTTCATTGATTTTTTTTTTTTTTTTTTTAATCTTCTTGTCTTCTATGTCCTGGATTTGGGCTTTTATTTTGGTGATCTGGATTCTTCTGCTGAAATTAGGGTTTTTGTGGTCTTGCTTTTCCAGCTTCCTTAGGTGGCTTGTTAGGCTGTTAATTTGTGATCCTTCCATTTTCTTCATGTGTGATTATAGGGATATAGATTTTCCTCTTACTACAGCTTTTGTGGTGTCCCAGAGATTTTGGTAAGATGTTTCTTCATTTTCATTTGTTTCCAGGTAAATTTTAATCTCTGTTTTGATTTATCATTGACCCAGGAGTTGTTTAGCATCATGTTGTTCAGTGTCCATGTCTTTGTGGGTTTTGGTGGGACCTTGTTGGTGTTAATGTTTATTTTTATTCCACTGTGGTTCAAGAAGGTGCATGGTAAAATTTCAGTCCTTTTAAATTTGCTTATGCTTGATTTATGGCCAAGTATGTGATTGATCTTAGAATATGTTCCATGTGGTGATGAGTAGAATGTGTATTCTGTGGTCTTTGGATGGAGGGTTCTGTGGGTATCAATTAAGTCCATTTGATCAATAGTCACATTGAGGTTTTGGATCTCGTTGCTGTTATTTTGTCCTTGTGATCTGTCTATGGTTGTGAGTGGGGTATTAAAGTCCCCAGTTATGATGGTGTTAGAGTCAATATTTTTCTTTAGTTTTCCTAGAAGTTGCTTTATGAAAGTTGGCACACCTATGTTGGGTGGATATATGTTTAGGATAGATATTTCTTGTTGATGGGGTGAACCTTTTATCATTATGTAGTGGCCTTCTGTATCTTTCTAAATTTTTGATAGCTTAAAGGGTATTTTGTCTGAGATTAAGATTGTGACTCCTCCTTTCTTTTGTGTCACATTCATCTGAAAATTTGTTTCCCATCCTCTTACTTTGAGTCTGTGAGTGTCCTTTCTAGTGAGGTGAATCTTTTGAAGACAATAGATTGTTGCCTGGTGATGTTTTATCCATTTTGCTATTCTATGTCTTTTCAGTGGTGCATTTATTCCATTCACATTCAAATTAATTATTGAAATGTGAGAGGTGATCCTTATCATAATGTTCTTACAGAGTTGTTATTCTTCCTGTTTGTGTGTAATCTTTCTTTTGGTTTTAGAGTTGGATCACGTATGTTTCTAATCTTTTGCCTGTACTCTTGTGAAGAACATTGTTATCCTTTTTTCCTTTTCTTCTGTGTTCAATACTTTCCTAAGTATTTCTTGTAGAAGTGGTCTGGTGCCAGTGTAGGTTTTTAGGGATTGGATATAGGGAAAGATTTCAACTCTCCCTCACTGATGAAGCTTAGCTTGGCTGGGCAAGTTATTCTCAGTTGAAATTGTTTATCTTTTAGAACTTTGAGGACAGGGCTCCAAGCTCTCCTAGCCTGAAGGGTTTCTATAGATAAATCTGCTGCTATTCTAATTGGTCTTACCTAGTTGGTAGTCTGATCTTTTTCTCTTGCTGCCTTTGGGATTTTTTCTTTTATACCTACTTTGTTTAGGCAAATTATTATGTGTCTGGGAGTTGGTCTTCTCATTTGTTGTCTTGCAGGGGTTCTTTGAGTCTCTCGTGTTTGAATTATTTCATCACTGATGAGATGAGGGAAGTTTTCTTGAATGATTTCATGAAATGTTTGTTTCAATGTGGCATCTGTTTCTCTCTCTGCCTCAGGAAGGCCAATTACTCTTAGGTTCGGTCTCTTGAAGTGATCATTCATCTCCTGAAGGTTTTGTTCTGTCTTTTTGAGCTTTTTTTCTATGTTTTTGACAGTTAGGGTTAGTTCTGTGTTTTGGTCTTCGAGCTCTGAGATTCTTTCTTCTGCTTGGCTAATTCTGCTTTCCACATTTATTAGTTTGTTATTTATTTCCATCACAGTATTCTTCATTGCTGTTATTTCTGACATCAGCTCCTTCCTATTTTCCTCTTGTCTCTTCTCAGTTTTTTTTAATTTCTCTTTAATGTCTTGATATCTGGGTTTGTTGCATGTGACCAGTCATTCTGGGGGCTCTTCATTGTTTGTGTTCCAGAGTCTGTTTTCAGTGACTGACCTCCCATGTGTCTGTGTGAGACCTATATTCTTCTTTTGTTTTTTCTCCATTTGTGCATTTTTTTCCTCCCTACTTTTTTCTTCCCTCCATGTCACTGTCTTCTTTAATTCTGTTATTCAGGGGTAGAGGGGTTGCTTTTACTTCTGTTGGTTCAATTCTTATTATTCTTATGTATGCCCTCTTACTTTCTTCAATTCTGGAGATTCACTGTAGGTTGGGGTTGGCCCTTTTTGCAGTTTTGAGATTTATTTAAGGGGGGAGCTGTGATTCAGAATCTATCTGCAGGTCCTGGTATTTGCCTGACAGGTGTATGGATAATCTGAGACCCACTTTCCACTGCCTTGGAATCTGTCCATGCATTGGGGTGTAGCTTTCTCCCTGAAATAAAATGAGGTTAGTAGAGGGAAGAGAATGGAGCCGACAGTGGGTGGAAGAGAGGAGTGGAGAGAGAGAGGAGTAAGGGGGAAACAGATGAGTGTATCAACAAATGGAGAGAGAGAGACCTAAACTGAAACAGATAAAAACAATATACCATGGCTACAGACTAACCAGCTCCCATTCAAAAAAAAAATTAAAACATGCAATGATGCTAACATACACGCTAACCAACCACCTTATTGGTGTGCTGTTCCTCTATTCAAAGATATGGTTTACAGAGAGGAGAAAAGAGAAGAAAAGGAAGAGAAAAAAATAGGAATAGAATCAAGTCATTAAACTAACAGAACCAGTCATGCATACTTTGAGACTTTTTGTTTAATCCAATGCCCTTTCAGCTCTGATTTCTAGCTGTCTTCTCAAGCTGGTAAATTAGTTTACAGTAAGGGTCAGTTGCCCCTGACCTGTTGTGAAGGACAGGTCAGATCACCCTCAGTTCACCACTCAAATCTGACCTGTGTCTGTTTTTCAAGCTTGTTTTTCCCGTTTCGGTGTTGTTACCTTGAATCGCCAGCAGGTGGTGCTATCTCAGCTGCACGCCCCAGAGGGGGTGGAGCTGGACATGAGCCGGGCAGAGGCCCGAGATGGAAGCTTGCCTCAGGGCACATGGGAGGAGACCCATGGCCTGCAGGACCTCAAGGTGGCAGCATAGGTGGCAGCGATCCCAGTAGATCTTGCCTGCAGGGCTTCAAGGACTGAAGTCATGGATTGCCTCAGGCACAGGTGGCGCAATGCGCTATGACTGCCATGGAGGCCACAGCGGCGCCAGTGGCTGCTGTGTCTGTGGCTACAGTGGCTCTCCAGACCACCGCAATGGCCGAGCTCCACGTGAAGAACAGGCTGCTGATGTTGGGATCCACAGCCCCGGAGGAGTAAGCCAGAGACCTTCTGCGTTCTCCTTTGCAGAGGGTCTCATAGATCAGGCTGCCCCGTCACCATCTTGCCGGAAGTTCCTGGGGTTTTTTGTTTTTGTTTTTGTTTTTGTTTTTGTTTTGAGTTGGAGTCTCACTCAGTTGCCCAGACTGGAGTGTAGTGGCTGCTCCCAGCCACTGCAGCCTCGCCTGCTGGGCTGCGGCAATCCTTCCGCCTCAGCCTTCTAAGTAGCTGGAATTACAGGCATGTGCTACCACGCCCAGCTGATTTTTTTATTTTTATTGTAGAGATGAGGTCTCGCTGCCCAGGTGGTTCTCGAATCCGCAGGCTCAGGCAATCCACTCACCTCAGCCTCCCAAAGGCTTGGGATTGCAGGCAAGCCACCGATCCCCACAGAAGTTCCTGTTTTTAATTTTAATTTGATTTTTGCAGTGGAGCATGTTCATTGACATGTGCATGTTGAACCAACCTTGCACCTCTGGGATGAAATTCACTTGGTCATGGTGCATTTTTTAAAACGTGCTGTTGAACTCAGTTTGCTAATGTTTTGATAAGGATTTGTGTAACTATGTTCATAAGGTATATTAGTCTGTAATTTTCTTTTTTTGTTTTTTTGCACAACAAAAAAAAGATTTGATATCATAATGATACTGTTATCCATTTCCTGATACTGACAATCCATTTCCTGATACTGACAATCCATTTCCTGGATTTGATATCATAATGATACTGGTCTTGTATAATGAGTTAGGGAGAATTCCCTCCTCTTCAATAGTGAGAAATAGCTACAGTAAAATTGCTACCAGTTCTTTTTTGAAGATTTGTCAGAATTCAGCTATAAGTCCATCAGGTTCTGGAATTTTTTGATGTTGGGCGTCTTACAGTTACTGTTTCACTTTTACTACTCATTACTGGTCTGTTTAAAATTTCTATTTCTTTCTGATTCAATGTTGGGAACTGTGTGTTTCCAAGAATTTATCCATTTCCTCTAGCTTTTCTAGTTTGTTTGTATAGAGGTGTTAATAATAGTCTTAGATGATCTTTCTGTTTCTTCATTAATCTAGCTAGTCATCTATCAATTTTGTTTATCTATTCAAAGAACCAACTTTTAGTTTCAATGATTCTTTATATTTTTCTTTACTTCACTGTTATTTAGTTCTACTCATATCATTATTTGTTTTCTTCTGCTAGCATTGGGTTTGGTTTGTTCATTTTTTTAGTTATTTGAGGTGTGCTGTTTAGTTGTCGATATGTGAAATTTTAGCTGTATTAATGTAGACCTTAAATGCTTTAAATGTTCTTCTGAGCATGTCTTTGACTGTGTCCTAATAGTTTTGATAGCTTGTTTCATTTTGTCATCCATTTCTGGAAATTTTTAAAATTTCCATATTGATTTCATTGTTGACCCGAAGGATCATTCAGGAGCAAATTGTTTATCTTCCATGTCTTTGTTTGGTTTTACTAGTTCTTCTTGGAATTAATTTTTAGTTTTATTCTACCATGGTTTGAGATAATACTTAATATCATTTTGATATTTTGAAATGTATTGAGCCTTTGTGGTCTATCATATAATCTATCATGGAGAATGTTCTATGTGCTAATGAGAAAAATGTATATTCTGTAGCTCTGGGATGGAATGTTCTATAGATGTCTTATAGTTCTGTTTTCTCTAAAATCCTGACTAACTCCAATATTTCTTTGTTGACTTTCTGCCTTGTTTATCTGTCTATTGCTGTCAATGGAGTGTTGAAATCTCCCACTATTATTGTATTGCCTTCTCTCTCTCTCTCTCTTCTCTCTCTCTCTCTCATCAAATTTGTCTTCTCTCTCTCTCATCAAATTTGTTTTGTAAAGATAGAGTTCTGTTCTTATGCACGTACATATTTAAAATTGTTATGTCTTCCTGTTAGATTGATACCATCTTTGTCTTTCCTTTTTTTTTTTACTGTTGTTAATTTAAAGCCTATTTTATCTGATATAAGAATAGCTACCTCTGCTCATTTCTGGTTTCCATTTACATAGAATATTTTTCCCCATCCTTTACCTTGAGTCATAGGAGTCTTTGTGAGTTAAGCGTGTCTCTTGAAGGCAGCAAGATATTTGTGTTGTGTATTTGTTATCTTATTTTTAATATTTTCTGACAGTGTATATCTTTTTAGTCGAGTATTTAGACCATTTATAAGTTCAGAGTTAATAATGATATGTAAGCTACTCTTCTATTCATGATGCTGATTGCTATCTGGTTGCTTTGTTTATTTAATTTCTCTATTGTGGCTTGTTCCATAAAGCCTGTGAACATTATGATTTCCAGCATTTTTCTACTGGTGTATTTTGACTTTCTTTTTTTCAGCACTTAGAACTCCTTTACATGGTGCTACATTTCTTAGAGACTTTGTTCTGTAAAGCAGATTGCTCTCCATGAGTGTATGAACCTCATTCAGTCAACTGAAATCCTGCACAGAAAAATAAATGGGTCCTTTCCTCCCCCATCCATGCCTCCACGTCTCCAGGAACAGAGATTCATCAGCAACTGCCTGCAGACTACCTCTGCATCATTCACTCCTTTCGGTTCTACGACAGACTGCCTTTGGACTAGAACAGACTCTTTCCTAAGTGTCTAGCTGCTTCTTGCATAAGATTTTATAACTCATTAAACCTCCACAATTACATGAGCCAATTTCTTAAATCTCTCTCTCTGTTCACACACACACACACACACACACACACACACACACACACACACACACACACACACACCACATTCTATGTCTTCTGTTTCTTTGGAGGATCCTGACTAATCCAGACCCCCCAAAAGCTGGAGATTGTTCTTTTATTCTTTCTGTATTTCAAATTATTTCTAGATAAAATATCAAAAGTACTGCTAAACATCAGTTACATACATGAAAAAAATAAAGCATAATATAATCAACATTTGAGCTCTATGCAAGATTACAGAATTGAAGAAATGATATGTCAGTTTCTGTTCTTATAAAAATGTGGATATAACCAACCCCAATGACCAGCCAAAGGAGAAAATCATTTTCTAAAAATTGAAAATAAAGAGAAAGCAAGGATAATGACAGAAGATTAGACAGAAACAGATGCTATTAATATGGAGACAATCTTTAGAATTAAGAATCATTAAGAATAAAGTGTCAACAGGAATTTAGGTTGTCTTACCAATTTTGTATCTGTTCCTATAAATTTCAGTAATAATCATACCACTACCACGATGGGCAAATGATAGACATTTAGCTAAATAAATCAAAACAATACACAGCCATCCGATGTAGCTTTTTGCTTTTATTCTCAGAAAATAAATTGTTTGAAAGTGTCATGTTGTTTTTTCACCCCTTCACCTCACTTGTTCCCCTCTCTACCATTTGCGGACATTCTAGGTCCTCAAATTATCAGGGAAAGTTAAAGGCCAATAATTCACAACAAGTAATTTTCATCTATTAAAATTGGGAAATGTATGAAATATAAAATGTTTGTTTTGCACCTTTACATATTTTCTCCAATTATCAGTGATAGCCATGTGCCCTAAATATAGTAATGGACCTAAGAATGAAACACAAGACACTCTATACCTATAATTAATTTCATTAATCATGCATGATTTATACATTGCCTGTATCTAAAAGCATTCAATAAATGATGCTTGTATTGCATCTCAACTGGCAGAAACATAAACATTATTAAAATTTGGTAATGTAGCCTTTAATAGTAAATGTATAACTTTCTGATATGGTTATTACTGTCTTTTTCAAAAACTATTTCTATATTCAAGATTAAATAAATTAGATCTGTAAAATACAATAGATACAACCATTAGAGAAAGCACATCTAAACTGCAAAACAATGCAAATATGTTTCATTAATTTAAAACAATATCAGATTTTATGTTAATTTATAGCATATTTTAATTTTTTTTTTTTTTTGAGTTGGAGTCTCACTCTGTCGCCCAGACTGGAGTGCAGTGGCCGCTCCTGGCCACCGCAGCCTCGACCAGCTGGGCTCCGGCGATCCTTCCGCCTCAGCCTTCCGAGTAGCCAGAATTACAGGCATGCGCTACCATGCCCGGCTGATTTTTTGATTTATTGTAGAGATGAGGTCTCACTGCCCAGGTGGATCTCGAACACATGGGCTCAGGCAATCCACTCACCTCAGTCTCCCAAAGGTGCGGGATTACAGGCTGAGCCACCGAGCCCGGCTCATATTTTAATTTAAAAAAATATTTACTCTCAGGATATTTCATTGAGAATACTTTTAGAATAACCATAAAACTTTACCTTAAAATTAATTAAAATTAGTAGGTAATTTGTGTGAGCAATACATGTGACATTATATACATAGCTAACTTCAAACCATTTGTAAATCATATTTTAAATGATTTAGTATTTAATAAATTCAAGAGTGATTACCATTTTGGGAAGCTATTCTCTTCTTTTAAATAAATTGTGAAAGATCTAGAACCTGCTGAGATAATTAAAACAAGGTTTTAGTATTATGTAGGGTCTAATTCTGACAACGTTGTACCAATTGCAAATGTGATGAACTTCTGTTGTTGTTTTTTGTAAGGGCAAAGAAAAGAAACTGAACGACATTGGGGAGAAAATAGCCTGAACCTTTTATTGTTCACATTAAATTCTCTTTAATATATCATCCAAAGCTTATATAACTCCCTTGTTATTATGCACAGATTAGGAAAGAAAATGCTGCTACCTGGTGACCTGAGCAAAGTCCAAATCTGGTCAAGATAGAGAGAGACTAAAGAATCCCTATTTACCTGTAAGTTTCAAGTCATTTAAGTCCTGCATCCACTGACTTCCATAACTTACTGGCCTCTCCCCTTGTTTGCTTTGAAAGAAGTGCATGATATGGTAACATCTTTCCCAATCTCTTCCTTTGGCTTCTTTGCACTCAATAGTTTCCCAGATGCCCCCTGGAAAGATGCTGGCAGTCATTTATGTATATCCTCGTCCTGTAGATATAGTTCTTGTAAAAGCCTGCTTTTTTTGTCTTTACTTCCCTTACGAATATTTTTTCCAAACTCCATTCTTATTTCTTTCCATTGAATTTTTTAAATTTTCTCTTCTCTTTGTTCCACAAATTCTATCAAATAGCCACAGGTTTCAAAGATAGTTCCATAATATGGGAACTGCCTCAAAATACAGACACATTTCTTAGTGTCATGAATGTTCCCAATCTCAAAATAAACTATGCAATCTTTTCAAAGTAGACTTGGATTCATATGATACTTGCTGACCTGTATTCAGCAGACAAGAAAATAGGCCAAGTTTTCTGGTAAGCCTCAGGCTAGTTGTGCCATTCAGTCAACATATCAGAATGGTTAAAGTGCCCAAGGTTTGTTCCTAAAAAAAAAAAAAAAAACAACAACATCAGCAACAGAAACTTACAATTATAGATACTCTTTGAAGAAAATGATATAAAAATATATTGTTGGCTTGTTTCCACAAAATTTGATAGCCATATCACACTACGCAAACTTCTGATTTTAGATTATTAAGTGTGTGTTATGGGAAAGAACTCTATCTCCTAGTTACTTGCTAGAATCACAAACTTATTTTTATTTTTCTTCTGACAGTTTGAAAAAAATGGGACTGTCATAAGACTTTTAGGTTTTTTGACAGAGAAAAGAGAGATTTCTTCTCTCACACATAAAGATATTATAAACACTATATTATTGCTCTCTCTCTCTTCCTCTCTCTCAAACACACACACACACACACACACACACACACACACACACACACACACACAACACACACACACACACCACCCACACTATGGCAGTGATATTCCCTAGGTATCTGGAAAGATACTTCTCTCTCCACTTAAAATTAGGCATGGCTATGCAAATTCTTCATTCAATAACTAATTAGTAAAATATAATGGTATTGTCTAAGTAAAAATATTAATTGGCAGTGCTGTATATACTAATTTATTCTTCTCTCAAAATTCCAAGTGGCAGTGTTTTTCCCAATTTGAGTCTCAGACAAAGCAACTATCATAATTTATGCAATATTTTTGTGTAGACAGATGTTGACATTTAATAGGTTGTAATGATTTCTTTAGTAATCAAACAATTATAGTTGCTTATATGCTTAATTTACTCACTTATCACTTGATTTTATTTTATTTTTATTTTTTATTTATTTTTATAATCAATTTTTTAATTATGATATTGTGGGGTACAGTTAAGGGTTAGGTATGCAAATATGCTTCATTCAGGCACCCTTGTTGATAAGAAGTGTCTCCCCGTCCCCAGACAGATATTTACTACCATTAATCCCATCTCCCTTCCCCTCCCCTCCCATAGTTTCCCACCACTGTCAGTCATTTTCTTATAATATTATGTTGGATGTTCAAAGTCCACTATATGAGTGAGAACATGTGATTCTCAGATCTTTGTTTCTGTGAGAGGTCATTCAGTATTATAAACTCAAGTTCTATCGAGGTTGCTGCAAAATTCATGATTTTGTTCTTTTTAACAACTGTGTAGTATTCCATCGTGTATATGTACATTTTTTTTTAATCCAGTCCTCTTTTGATGGACAGCATGGTTGCTTCCAGGTTCTTGCTATTGTGAACAAAGCTGTGATAAACATACGTGTGCAGGTATCTTTTTTATAGAGTGATTTGAGTTCTTCAGGGTATATTCCCAGTAGGGGGATTGTGGGATCATATGGAAGGTCAATTTTTAGAGCTTTTAAGAATCGCCATGCTGTTTTCCACAGAGGTTGCACTAGTTTACACTCCCACCAACAGTGTAGAAGTGATCCCTTTTCACCACACACTCTCCAAGAACTATTATTCTTTGAGTTATTGATAATAGCCATTCTGACTGTAGTTAGGTGGTATCTCAGTTTGGTTTTGATTTGCATCTCCCTGATGATAAGTGAGGTTGAAAATTTCTTCACGTGTCTGTTGGCCGCTCGGATGTCTTCCTTTGAGAAGTGTCTGTTCATATCTTTTGCCCATTTTTTAATGGGTTTTTTTTTTCTTTTTTCTTTTCAGCATGTTTGAGTTCCTCGTAGATCCAAGTTGTTAAGCCTTTGTCAGACCTGGAGTTGGCAAATACTTTTTCCCAGTCTGTAGGCTGTCTCCCTGCTCTCTTGATGGTTTCTTTGGCTTTGCAGAAGATTGTCAGTTTAATGAGGTCCCACTTGTCTATCTTCTCTCTTATGACCTGTGGGTTTCGTGTTTTGTTCAGGAATTGGATGCCAGTTCCAACTTCCATGAGGGTATGTCCTTCATTTTCTAAGGTTCTTATGGTTTGAAGTTTTACATTTAGGTCTCTGCTCCATTTAGAGTTAATTTTTGTGTATGGGGATAGATAGGGGTCCTGTTTCAATCTTCTGCATGTGGTCAGCCAGTTTTCCCAGCACCATTTACTGAATAGGTTCTCCTCTTCCCAGTGGTAGGTGGTGGAGGCTTTGTCGAAGATGAGTTAGTTGAGAAATTGAGGTTTTGCTTCTGAAATCTCAATTCTATTCCGTTGGTCTATATGCCTGTTCCTGTACCAACACCAAGCTGTTTTGATTATTGTAGCTTTATAGTAAAGTTTGAAGTCTGGTAATGTGATAACATCTGCTTTTTTTGTTGTTTTTGTTTTTTGCTTAGGATTGTTCTAGCTATTCTTGGTCATTTGTGTTTCCATATGAATTCCTGTGTCATTTTTTTCTAGATCTGAGAAGAATGTTGCTGGTAATTTGATGGGTATTTCATTAAATTTGTAGATTGCTTTAGGTAAGATGGACATCTTCACAATGTTGATGCTTTTTGGATGAGCATGGGATATATTCCCACTTGTCTATGTCTTCTTTGATTTCTTTGAGCAATGTTTTGTAGTTTTCATTGTAAAGGTCTTTCACATTTCTGGTTAGGATGATGCCAAGGTATTTCATTTTTTGTGTGTGTGGCTATTGTGAATGGAATTTTGGTAGAATATTTATTTGGTACACATATAAATACTTGTGTTAGAGACAAGACAGTTATTAGTTCCATTTTATTCATAATTGTGGTTTTTATTTGGGTTTCTGTGTGTTTATTATTGGTGTAAAGTAATGTGATTGTCTTTTGCACATTTATTTTATATCCTGAGACTTTGCCAAAGCCCTTTATCAGTGTAAGGAGGTTTTTGACAGATTCTCTTGGGTTTTCAAAGTACACAATCATGTCATTTGCAAAGATAAATAACTTGACTTCCTTTTTTCCTATTTGGATACCCCTGATTGCCGTCTCTTGTCTGATTGCTCTAGCCAGGACTTCCAATACTATATTGAACAGGAGGGGTGAGAGTGGGCATCCAGGTCTTGATCCAGTTTTCAGGGGAAATGGTTCCAGTTTTTGTCCATTTAGGAGTATGCTGGCTGTGGGTTTCTCATAGATGGCTTTTACTATTTTGAGCTATGTTCCCCGTATGCCTAGATGTTCAAGGGTTTTTATAAGAAGGGGTGCTGGATTTTATCAAAAGCTTTTTCTGCATCTAATGATATAATCATGTGGTTTTTGTTTTGACATCTGCTGATGTTTTTAATTATATTTAATTATTTAATTATATTTACAAATGTTGAACCAGCCTTGCATCCCAGGGATGAAGCCTACTTGGTCATGATGGATGATTTTTGAGATGTGTTGTTGAATCCAATTCACTAGGATCTTGTTGAGAATTTTAGCATCTATGTTCATCAAAGATATTGGCCTGTAGTTCTCTTTCTTTGTTGGGTCTTTACCTGGCTTGGGTATCAATATGATGTTAGCTTCATAAAATGATTTTGGGAGAGTTCCATCTTTTTCAATTGCCTGGAATACCTTCAGTAGAATTCAAATTAGCTACTCTTTAAATGTCTTGTGGAATTCTGCTGGAAAGCCATCTGGTCCAGGGTTTTTTTTGTAGGTAGTTTTCTTATTACGTAGTCAATTTCCTTAATTGTTATTTGTCTATTTAGGGTCTCAATTTCTTCTTGTTTCAACCTAGGCAGGTTGTGTGATGACAGAGAGTCCTCCATTTCCTTGAGGTTTTCAAGTTTGTTTCCATACAAGTGTGTATAGTAGTCTCTAAGGATCTTTTGTATTTCTTCAGGATCAGATGTGACTTCATCTTTTATGTTTCTGATTGTGTTTATTTGTGCTTTTTCTCTCTTTTTCTTGGTCAGTCTAGTTAGGGGACCATCGATCTTGTTTATCCTTTCGAAGAACCAGCTTTTGGTTTCATTGATTTTTTTTGTATTATCTTTTTGTCTTCTATGTCCTGGATTTGGGCTTTTATTTTGGTGATCTGTATTCTTCTGCTGAAATTAGGGTTTTTTTTGTTCTTGCTTTTCCAGCTTCCTTAGGTGGCTTGTTAGGCTGTTAATTTGTGATCCTTCCATTTTCTTCATGTGCGTTTGTAGGGATATAAATTCCTCTCTTGCTACAGCTTTCATGGCCTCCCAGAGATTTTGGTAAGATGTTTCTTCATTTTCATTTCTTTCTAGGTAACTTTTAATCTCTGTTTTGAGATTAGAATGTGTCCTTTCTAATGAGGTGAGTCTCTTGAAAGCAATAGATTGTTGCCTGGTGATATTTTATCCATTTTGTCATTCTATGTCTTTTCAGTGGTGCATTTAGTCCATTCACATTCAAACTAATTATTGAAATATGAGAGTTGCTGCCTATCACAGTGTTCTTACAGAGTTGTTGTTGTTCTTCCTGTTTGTGTGTTGTCTTTCTTTTGGATTTAGAGTTGGATCATGTATGTTTTTAATCTTATGTACTCTTATGAAGAACATTGTTGTTCTTTTTTCCTTTTCTTCTGTGTTCAATACTTTCTTAAGTGTTTCTTGTAGAGGTGGTCTGGTGGCAGCGTAGGTTCTTAGGGATTGGATATAGGGAAAGATTTCAATTCTCCCTCACTGATGAAACTTAGCTTGACTGGGTAGGTTATTCTCAGTTGAAATTGTTTATCTTTTAGAACTTTGAAGATAGGGCTCCAAGGTTTCCTAGCCTGAAGGGTATCTGTAGATAAATCTGCTGCTATTCTAATTGGTCTTACCTGACTGGTAGTCTGACCTTTTTCTCTTGCTGCCTTTGGGATTTTTTCTTTTATACCTACTTTGTTTAGGCAAATTATTATGTGTCTGGGAGTTGGTCTTCTCATTTGTTGTCTTGCAGGAGTTCTCTGAATCTCTTGTGTTTGAATTTTTTCATCACTGATGAGATGAGAGAAGTTTTCTTGAATGATTTCATGAAATGTTTGTTTCAATGTGGCATCTGTTTCTCTCTCTGCCTCAGGAAGGCCAATTATTCTTAGGTTCAGTCTCTTGAAGTGATCATTCATCTCTTGAAGGTTTTGTTCTGTCTTTTTGAGCTTCTTTTCTATGTTTTTGACAGTTAGGGTTAGTTCTGTGTTTTGGTCTTTGAGCTCTGAGATTCTTTCTTCTGCTTGGCTAATTCTGCTTTCCACGTTTATTAATTTGTTATTTATTTCCATCACAGTATTCTTTAATGCTATTATTTCTGACATCAGCTCCTTCCTGTTTTCCTCTTGTCTCTCCTCAATTTTTAAAATTCTATTAATGTCTTGATGTTTGGGCTTGTTGCATGTGACTAGTCTTTCTGGGGCTCTTCATTGTTTGTGTTCTGGAGTCTGTTTTCAGTGTCTGACCTCCCAGGGGTCTGTGTGAGACCTGTATTCTTCTTTTGGTTTTTCATTTGTGCACTTTTTTCCCTCCCTACTGTTTCCTTTCCTCCATGTCACCGTCTTCTTTAATTCTGTTATTCAGGGGTAGAGGGGTTACTTTTACTTCTGTTTGTTCAATCTCCTATTCTTCTTTATGGATGCCGTCTACTTTGTTTAATTCTTGAGTTGCACTGTAGGTTGGGGGTGGTCCTTTTTGCAGTTTTGAGATTTACTTAAGGGGGAAGCTGTGATTCAAAATCTATCTGCAGGTCCTGGTATCCACCAACAGGTGTATGGATAATTAGAAACCCCCTTCCCACTGCCTTGGAATCTTTCTGTGTAGTGGGGCTATAGGTTTACTCCCTGAAATAAAATGAGTTAGCAGAGGGAAGAGAATGGGGCAGACAGTGAGTGGAAGATGGGAGGGGAGAGAGAGAGTAGTAAGGGGGGATACAGATAAGTGTACCAACAAATGGAGAGAGAGAGACCTAAACTGAAACATAAAAACAATCGACCACAGCTACAGACTAACCAACTCCCATACAAAAAGAAACTAATACATACAATGATGCTAAGATACAAACTAACAAGCCACTTTATTGGTGTGCTGTTCCTCTATACAAAGAAATGACTTACAGAGAGGAGAAAAGAGAAGAAAAGGAAGAGAAAAGAAAAATAAAAGAACACAACAGTAGGAATAGAATCAAATCATTAAACTAGCCGAACCAATCGAGCACAATCTGAGACTTTTCGTTTAAGTCCAATGTCCTTTCAGCTCTGATTTCTAGCTGTCTTCTCAAGCTGGTAAATTTGTTCACTGTTAGGGTCAGTTGTCCCTGGCCTGCTGTGAAGGACAGTTCAGATCACCACTCAGTTCTCCTTGATTTTAAATATAGGATATTAGTTACATTTTGAGGAAGCTTAAAAGATTATGAAACTATAGATGTCAAACTTGCTTTTCAAGGATGAAACACTTTAGTTTTACCTCTATCTCATATATTTTCATTTACAGACTAATTTAAGAGAATTCCACAGTAAATTACATGAAATATATTCAGGGTGGAAAATGTATAGAGAAACATGTTTGAGCCACTGAGAAAATGTTTATTATATCATATAATAAAAATGATGATGACTTATGCCTGTAATTCTGTCACTTTGGAAGGCCAAGGCAGGAGGAAATCTTGAGGCCAGGAGCTTGAGACCAGCAATGGGCAACATAACCAGACCTTGTCTCTACTAAAAGTAAAAAATGTTAGCCAGGTATGGTGGTATGCACCTGTAGTCTCAGCCACTTGGGAGGCTGAGGAAAAAGGGCACCCTGAGCTCAGGAGTCCAAGGCTCTGGTGAGCTATGATTATGCCACTGCGCTCCAGCCTGGGTGATGCAGTGAGACTGACTCAATAATAATAATAATGATAATAATAATAATATGAGAGGATACTCTTAGGATGAAAACCATAGACCTAGAGTCATTAACTATATGGTTTTGCCCTGGACTAGGGAGCTGCTTAGATGTCAGATTTCCAGTGCTAAAACTGAGAAAGGCATAGACGACCTGGAACAGTGGTTCATATTACATAGAGGACAATGCTAGAGCTTGGTTCTGAACATCTATCATGCTTTGGAATCACCTACAAAACTTGTTAAAAACACAAATTGCTAGGTGTTCTAGGCAGACTTCTAAGATGGCCCCAGATTTCTATGGGATTTACATACAGCCTTTCCCACTTTTTCAGTTAAATACTAATTTATTGGTGCTGTGAAGAGATTATTGAAGAGGTAATTACAATCTCATGTTAGTTGGATTTATGATAGGGAGATCATTCAGGTGTGCCTGACATAATCAATGAGCCCTTTCAGTCTGAGTCTAGAGGTCACAAACAGAAGAAGTGAGACATTAGAAACTCCAGAAGGACAGAAGCACCATTCTGGCTTAACAAAAGAAAGGCCACATGACAAAGAATGAGGGCAGCCTCAGGAGCTGTGGGCAACCCTTGGCTGATAGCCAGCAAAGACATGAGACCTCAGTCCTACATCACAAGGAAACGAATTTATCTAACAACCAGAATTATCTTAGATGTAGATTTTTCTCTAGAGCAACATGTCAAACCCATGGCCCATGGGCAATGTGCAGCCAGAACACCCAGAAATATGGCACAAGATAGCTAATAGTGTGGCCCCACAAGGTCTTTTAGCATCATATGGTTTTTAGTGTTTATTTTTTTCATGACCCCATACATAGCTCCATTTTTGAAATCATGCCTTATTCATGACATCACTTTTAGGCAGCACATACATTGTGAGCAGCAGTTTTCAAGTATGAATCACATGAAGAACAAAATTCAAACAAACGTTTCTGACTAGCATCTTAAGAACTCACAAAGAATTGCAACCACTTTCATTGAACCGAACATTGATAGGTTTGTTTTAAAAACACGATCAATTTTCCTACTAGTTTTATATAACTCTTATTTTTCTAAACTTTATAATAAAAGATATTTTAAAAAGTCTTATTATATATATATACAATAACTATATTATACAATTTTTGTATGGTCCAACACAATCTCTCTTTACTTGATGTGGCCCAGGGAAACCAAAATGTTGGACACTCCTCTCTAGAGTTTTCAGAGTTTTCAGACAAGAATTCAGTTCAAGCAGCACTTTCATTTTGGCCTTGCCACCTAAACAGAAAACCTAGCAATGCCAAAACAGATTTTGACCTACCGACCTTCTGAGTTAATATATGTGTTGTTTTAAGTTGTTATATTTTTGATAACTTGCTACATGGCAATAGAAATCTAATACCCTGGGTCTTATCCCCAGAGTTTCTTGTTCAGTAAGTCTGATATGGGGCCTGAGAATTTGTTTTTCTATCAAATTTCCTGGTAATGTTGCTCTTACTTGTCCACAGTTTAAGAACAGCTATACTTGTGTATAGCCTGGGGTTTGGGCCATGAGTGTCACAAATAAAAAAAGATGAGAATCTTGGTAGGTGGCTGAGTCGTACTCTGTAGCAATTCTTTTTTTTTAATCAATAAATATGTAATTAAATATTTAAATAAATTGTGACATACTAACCTCATTCTTAGTAGTTACAAACATTGTCTTTATACTTGAAAACAATTTTTTTTCAATAATCAATATTTTTTTATTATGATGTTGTGGGGTACAGTTAAGGGTTAGGTATACAAATAAGTTTCATTCAGGTACCCTATTGATTAGAGGTGCTTCCCCATCCCCAGACAGATATTTGCTCGTTAATCCCATCTCCCCCCCATAGTTTCCCACTACTGTCAGTCATTTTCTTATAGCATTAGATTGGATGTTCAAGGTCCATTATATGAGTGAGAACATGTGATACTCAGACCTTTGTTTTTGTGAGAGGTCACTCACTATTATAGACTCTAGTTCCATCCAGGTTGCTGCAAAATTCATGTTGTTCAACTTCACTAATCATCAGGGAGATGCAAATCAAAACCACACTGAGATACCATCTAACTCCAGTCAGAATGGCAATTATCAACAACTCAAAAAATAACAGCTGCTGGAGAGGGTATGGAGAAAAGGGAATACTTCTACACTGCTGGTGGGAGTGTAAACTAGTGCAACCTCTGTGGAAAGCAGTGTGGCGATTCCTAAAAGCTCTAAATATCTACCTCCCATACGACCCCGCAATCCCCCTACTGGGAATATATCCGGAAGAACACAAATCACTCTACAAACAAGACACCTGCACACATATGTTTATCACAGCATTGTTCACAATAGCAAGAACCTGGAAGCAACCATGCTGCCTATCAAAAGAGGATTGGATTAGAAAAATGTGGTACATATACATGATGGAATACCATGCAGCCATAAAAAAGAACAAAATCGTGTCGCAATTCTTGTTGAGTCCACTCAGTTGGCAATGTGGCCAAATAGAAGTAAACTAAAAATTAATAGTGCAAGGTTCTTTCAAATCTTGATATTTTTGTTGGAGATACCCAGCTGTCAAGTCAGAACCAAGATGATATTATTGCTTGATTCTACTTTAATTATTACTGCTATTATTATTGTAGCCAACAGGGACACATCCAATTTATAATGACACTGACATAGATTGCTGTATAGATTGATTGTTAATTTATTTGGCATATTGTGGCATGTAATAGTGGAGAGAGTAAGGGAAAAACTAATTTGTAGAATGTTTAGGTAGTTCTACATCTTGAATCTGTGTAAATTTTGTTTTTAATTTTTATTATGGGAATATTAAAACATTTAACAAAAGAGATTAGCATAATAAACCTCCCTGCATTTATCAATCACGTCAACAAGATTTTACAATGATAAATAAATGACGAACCTTGCTTCATCCATGTTCCTACCCAACTTCCTCCTGCTCTAGTGATTATTTTGAAGCTACTCGTTTTCAAGCATATTATTTAATCCTTAATTATATCAGTATTTATCACTAGCAAAAACTTTTAAAAACATGACCACAATACTGCTAAAACATCTAGTAAGAATAGAAGTAATTACTCAGCATCTTTATATAGCCTGATGAATTATTTTGTAAATCATATCCAAAACATGGGTCAAGATTAGAATATTGATCTCTTTCTCTTTCCTGTCTTTCTAGGGAAGAAACACGTTTAAAGATGAAGTTTGGTTTTAGCTTGGGAAAATATAAAGAAATTAACTTGATCCAGAACTATTGAAGTTGTTAAATAGAATTGGAAGAGTATTTTACAT
This sequence comes from Cephalopachus bancanus, assembly GCA_027257055.1. Classification (NCBI taxonomy): domain Eukaryota; kingdom Metazoa; phylum Chordata; class Mammalia; order Primates; family Tarsiidae; genus Cephalopachus; species Cephalopachus bancanus. Next base: position 2,611,023 of record JAPVLO010000312.1, on the reverse strand, counting down.
TGTCATCAAGAATGACCTGATGAAAAGAGGTCTGATCAATTGAAAAGAGGCAGTGGAGATTCTTTACAACTCCCCTTCCCAGTTTTCTTGTGTCTAATGATTATATGTGTATATATGACAGATACACACTTTTGTTGATTCTAAGCCAGTTGCCTTTTCCTCATTCTGGCTCTGCTAAGCCAGGGGTTCTTGTATTGTTCCTAGAATTCGACAGGTTGGTGTATACAAGTTAGAGAGCAAGAGCTGGGAAGAAATAAAATGTTTCACATAATCAACAAGAAATTCAGACTGCATATGAAAAATTATAAAAGGAGTATGCCAAACAAGATTTGAGAGGACAGATGATTTTGTAATCAAAGAGTTGTACAGAAGCCTGAATAAATTCCAGTATGTCATCCACCAGTGTCATCCAAATCCTCAGTTGTTTCTGGACTCACAAAGAGAAGATGATGTGATTGCATTTCTTGAGGAAATCAGTGATGGGCTGAATATCACATCTTTGATTCTAAAAAAGGAAACAAAAAAAGAACAGGCAAACATGTGGAGGTAAAGAACTTGAAGATAAGAGAAATCATGCTGTCCCACATGACCTCTAGTTTAATAAAATTTTTTAGTCTTTCTATTAAAACATGGGTTTATTTAGAATAATGCCAATCCATTAACTTTCCTATATTTGCTATGAAATAAATGAGTAATGTTTGTGTCTTCATTTCATTTTGATGCCAGACATTAGAACTTATATTTGAAACTCTGGGTAGTAGTTGTCTCAGAATTTCTGAGTATTATATTCTACTTGATGTTTTCACAAAGTGATGAGGCACAGGGCAGAGAATATGAATAGTTAAAGGAGGATATTGTGAAGTCCATGAACAATAAAAATCCTTCCAAATTGTGGGCAAGTGTCACATTTTTATTCTTTCTGTATCTTTAAAAACTTCATGTGCTGAAAATTTTGGAATACTGGCTACTAACGGTAATGGATAAAACCTAAGTCAGCAGGAACAACCTACTTGTTCAATATTCAGAAGGTTTCGTTATTAGAGACACCAGTAAAAAATTATACTTCTCTGGAATGGTCTTAAAATGTCACAAATCCTTCTCCCATAGAATTGAGAACTTTCAGAAATAAACATACTTATACTATATAATCCTAATTTTTGATAAGCCTGGCTGTCCTTGTTTATTAGTCATATCCTGTTTTACGGCATGCATCTAATAAACCTAGATAGACCACCTTTGTTTAGAGGGATATCTAGACAGTAACAGACTCAAAACAAACAAATAAGTGTATTCATAAATATATTTACATTTTTATGTATATAGAAATATGTGTTTATATTATGTGAATATATGTATATTTAAATAAATAAACATAATGTATATTTAAATTCTGTTACCCTGCACCAGCCCTATTATAACCTGATCCTAGAACATCTCAAGCTTTATCACTCAACACATTTCTCATGCACCCTAAATTCCAGACTATTGGATTACAGTATTTTTTTTAAATTATGAGATATACTGCCTTGAGTGTTTTCATATTGTATTTCCCTTGCCTAAAATCTTCTGCTGTCTGGTTCCTCCTAACTCTCATACAAGATTCAGCCCAAATTCACCCCCAAAATATATTTTACTCTGCTTCTCCTCTCTCCATCACCCTAACAACAAATGGAAAGTTTCACTGGTTAACATCAAATATTATTTATTTAGCTTTATTTATCTTATACCAGATATTCTTTAATCTGCAAGTTCAAATAGTCGAGTTACTTAGGAAGCAATCATTATTCAAAATGTTAGACAATCAAATGATTGAATCAAGGAGTATGCTGATGTTAATATCATTTGGTGACAAAAGAATACCTTAGTTATTGGCAAAGACTGTATGGTTGTTCAGAAAATCTACTTTCTTTTCTCTTGAAAACATTTTGAGACAATATTTTCAGGCCAGTATTGCTAGGTCAGAACATGTGATTTATTTAATCAGAGTTTTGTGAGTGAAAGTCATTAATAACACTTCTGGGCATAGCCAATTAAATATTTTCTGTGTGATTCTTTTCTCTCTTCATTTGCTACATAGATCTCAGATTCCAGGGCAACTTTGAAATTCATATTTTTTTTAACCCAACAGTCTATTCTAGAATGTGTTCAGCTAGTTCTCTCTTCCCTCCTGTCAAATTTTATTTGAGCAAGATACAAAGATTTCTTGTTACAATACCAAACATTAACTTAGTTAACAGTTGCTATCAAAAATGGTATTCTGAAGAAAAAGTCCTTGAATTGTCGTATTGGTGGTGAGACAATGAGCTATAAGAATAATTATAAAAAGGATTAGAAAATGGAGTTATTTATTTGGCAGTGGAAAAATAAATGTTCAAAATGTCACCTGTGATAACTCATCAGGCAGACCACATAACTACTAAGCCTCCAGTCTAGGAGGAAAGATTGGAAAACAGCAATCAGAATGTAGTTCAGGCTATGAGCTTTATTTAGCAAGGCAGTAGAAGAATGAGAAGGCCTCAAGTGATAATTGCCTTATTTGCAAGCAGAAACTAAATGAAATAGAGAAAGTGTAGACATCTGAGGCCATAATAGATTAGATTCCAGATTCCAAGCAATATAAATAAAATTTTAAAATATTTTGAACATCAAAACCCTTTTGACTAAGTTTTGAAATAAAGTTAGACCCAAACCAACATTCTCTACTTCACCTCTATTATGTTGAACAAGAAAATCAGGGGACCAAGACAGCAGTTAAGTAAGGAAGACTGAGAACTGTGGAAGGCACCTAGGACCAAATAAATGCAAATATTAGAAGAATATTCCATTTATGAGGAAATGTTATTGTCAAAGAAACTGTAATCTTAATCAAAAGAAACAAAACACTTGACTATTCTGTACCTAAAACTTTATAATGGAATGTTGGCTGCAAAAGTTACAGCCTCTAAGAACAGCATCCTCTTCAATACTCTTCTCTGTTTGGTCATTGAAGTTGATTCATAAGTAAAATCCTTTCAGCTGGTGGAACCCAGGCAAAGGAGATTAAAATTCAGGGGAGTTCCTCACAGAAGGCAGATCTGTGGTCTAGTCAAGGCATTTCCATTATCTTCAACTACACCTTGCCCATCCTATGCCTGTGTAGCAAGATTTTATATGGTCCACTCATAGCAGTGAACTCTCTTTTGTTTCTTTTATGAATTGAATTTTTAAATGTTGTTATATTGTCCCTTCTTCATTGTTTCTTAGTGACCAGTTTATAAATTTAAATTTACTTTATAAATCTTCAGAGCTCAAAAGGCACGTATAGATGAGAGCCACTGTGATTGGATGGGATTTAGGGCTATCTCTCTTGAATATGATCTGTGTTAGGGCAAACAATGAAAGTTGCTTCATGAACAGAAAGACAGAGTGTGACAGAGAATGGAAGGTTTTTTTATATTTCCTTACTTTTGGGGCATACAACTGTATCTTACTTTTCATCCTCTTTTTCATATGTCCCTGTGGCTAGATGCAATAAATTATGGGTAAAAATGGTGTTATTCATTTTTATTTAAACACCTCCTAAATAAACACACAAATAAAATTGAATTTAATTTAACTTAAAAATAAAATAAAATCTCTATACAGTCCTTTATCTATGTTCTCCCCCCACCCCTACCCCGCTGGCTGGGTAACTGATAGTGACACCCAGAATAACCTTGGAAACTATGTGATAAAGATGGCAACTCCCTGTCAGCTTAGGTTTTGGAGTGGGCACTGGGCAAGGAGTTGCCTCCTTCATATCTCCTAACTAAAAAGCTACCCTTCTTACACTCTGAATTGGATCTTATCTGCACAATATAGACTTTTTGTTAGGCTAATTCAATAAGATTTGAGGATGTGACTATTGCAGCAACCACTGTAGTATTATTTTAACTAACAGAGTGACTTTTTATTATATCCCAAATTGAATCTGTTACTTTTATTGAACAGTTTAATAAAAATATATAATCCCCTAAATGCCATACAGTGTCCCTCTAAAAAGAATTCACTTTTATGCATTTCAGTCCCCTTTACGCTTAAAATGCACATAACTTTCTCAACTACAAACTGCTAACTATTCTGCTGATCTGACTTGGGTCAAACTTCTACTAGTCTACCCACCTAGATGTTTATACATATCAATATGTTTACCCTAGGACAATACTCCTACAATTTTTTTTCAGTCCTACAAAAGGATTTCTATTTTTCCTTCTTTGAAAATAACCCTGAATAGCTCATTTCAAGTTCTCTCAGTACCCAGGAATCACCAAGGTGATAGTTAAAAACAATCAGTAGACTTAAATAAATTTCAAAATGTTTACATTGATATTCTTTAAATTTGGGGGGTAGAATATTTTATTTGGTATGCAGATAAAGACTTGTATTAGGGACAAGATAGTTGTTAGTTCCATTTTATTCATAAGTAAAAACCTGGGTCTTATTGAGTCTTAACTCCTCCATCTAGTGTGCATCTGACTAGTCTTGCTACAGAATCAAAAACTTTGCATTCTTGTTGCACAGTAGCAGTCCAATACTCTGACCGAGCAGAGTTTGTAGCAGGGGAAGGGTTTAATGATCGAAGGGGAGCCAAATGAGAAAATGGAAGGGGATTCTTAAATCCTCCTTCCTCAGTTCTTGGCTGGGTTTTAAAGAGGATCATGGAAGGGGAGGAGCTAGAAAATTGAGGTCATTGATTGGTTAAAGTAAGAGGGATAAAATTATTAGGATGTGAAAATGCATTCTTTGGTGAGACAGCTTCTCATGGAGTCCTTCTGACTAACTGATATCAGCTGTTATCTCAAAGGGAAAACTTAACATTCACAAGGTTCAAGTTGTTAATTATGTAGCAGGTAAGGAGAACTGTACTCTCATGACAGAGTGTACACAGTTCTGAGGCAACAGGCGCAGCACAATAATGAGGAAGCAGGTCAGAGAGCAAGGTGACCTAATGCTAAATGTGCTGTAAGTTTCCTTTTTTTGTCTCTCCCTTCCATTCTTTTCTTATTAATTTTATACTGTTTATAGAAATAATTTCAGTATTCAGATTCTTACTTCAGGACACTTTTAAACTAGCCAAAGTGCTATCAATGTTTAATCTAGTGCAAGAAATCACTGCTGCTTTTATTTTTATTTTTTTGTTTGTTATTTTTGAGTTGGGTTCTTGCTCTATTGCCCAGGAGAAAATGCAATGGTGCAATCATGGCTCACTGCAGCCTTGGACTCCTGGGTTCAAAAAATCTTCCTTCATCAGCATCCCAAGTAGCTGGGATTGCCAGTGTGAGCCACCATACCTGACAATTTTTTTCTCTTTAACTTTTATTCCTGAGGTCTGGAAAAGTATATCATTGTCTTGTGCATTCTTTAGCAATGATCATAGTTTCTCATGTACCATGACCCCAATTAAAAACCTTTTTTGATTGGTCAAGTATTTTCAGGCTTTTTTTCTCAATTAATTAATTTATTCATTCATATTTCTGTGAGGGGTTACTCCTGATCTTTATGGCCATTGTCAATTTATACCCCAGTTGACAAACAAGATGGACTCCCTCTGACTCACAATTAAAAGCAGAAATGAGATCATGGCAGGGTGAGGAGGTGGTTTCACTCTCTGTATCCTTGGAAAGTATTGCAAAACCTGTCTTCTCCAACCAAGTCAGAGAAAAGTTCCTAAAAATAATGACGAAAACAGCAGAAGCTGGAAATTCTCCAATGGACCACTCATAGACCACATGGTGTCTATAGACCAACAACCAGGAACCAGCCAATAAGAGAGACTGGTGATTTGGGGGCTTAAAGATAATCTAATCAAGACTCTGTTCCTCAGTCCTCTGACACTTCTGCTCTGCAAACTTTGTCTTTATAATCTCTAACTCTCCACCATACACCTTAGATTGCACTTTTGTTTCTCACTAAAGTTTGCATTTCCCCAATCTGCAGATTGCTTCCTTCCAGAAAATAAGGCTCTCTCTCTTTTTTTAATGACCATTCAGAGCTACCATTCTGTTTGAAATTTATTTCTTATTAAATAAAATATTCTATGTGTACTACCAGGTACTTAGGACAAGTATTAAAGGAGAGAAGGATAAACTTCAACACGGTTTGTGTAATTGTGTATCTGTAAACTTTGAAGGAAACTGAAAGAATAGAGTAAAAAAATTCCTACACCTACTTATTGAATGCAAATATCTGTAAAACTAAGCAAATCAAAATAATCCCAATCGATAAAAGGAAAGACGTGTACAATTTCATCAGATAGCTTGTCATTCTTCCTAGTTTTCTCACTTATTGATTATTTGCTATTGATCACACTTATAAATCCTTAAGACATACTTCATCTATGTGTCATGTGCCTGGGTTTATGTGCTTAGGAGGAGATAGTACGATGCTTCCATCCTCTCAGAATTGGTTGAAAATTCAAGGAGAAACACATTGGTTAGTATTTTATAAAGACTACAAGGATCTAATATACATTGCTATTGAACAGTTTTTGGATACACAGGTTTTTTAATTAAATTTTCATAATCATTAAAAGAGAGAATAAACAATAAAAATAATGATATCATAATTGGGAGAATAGGTTAGGGAAGTCAAATTCAAAGAGAATGGAGAGGGAAGAGAATTTTCTGCTTCTGCCCTCAAGAGGCTTTATTTGATCAGCCTGGGGCTGTGAATGCTTGTGTGAACTGGCTATGCCTTAAGCTCTGGGAAAAAAGGGATTATAAACTGTTCTTTTTAATAAAGTTTTAGGGCCTTTGTGAGAATCTAAATGTTGGGCTACACCCAATTATTTAGGGAGGCCAGAACTGGAAAATTTTTTGTCCATGTGACATAAATGGCTCCAAAGCAAACTTGTAGCCAGGGACATAATTCTGTCAGAGGAAGGAATTCAAAAAATTTACTCCAAAATATGACTCTCTAGTGTTATGTGTATTTTTGAATTAAAGGCCTTTAAAGATCAGCCAATGCTAGAAGAGACTTCTCTGCTATCTATGTAAAGACATGCTGGTCAACAAAGAAGAGCAATTGTTCCTCCTCTTCCTTCTTATCTCATTATCTATTGAAGGAAAAAAAAAACAGAGAAAAACTGAAAAATATAACCACACCTAAGGAACCCTAGATTTGTTCAGTTTCCAGTAACAACCATTTACAAGTCAATCACTGTCTCCACAACCATTCATTCTCCTAAGTAATCAATTATTAAACCTCAACAGAATTATCTATACGGTATTCTCCATCTCCCCCCACCCTTCTGGAAAAAGGCTACAAAAGCTTCTGTATCCCACTGAGGGGATAGAATCATTCTGTGATTCCCCCAGGGCCGGTTAATAAATTTGTATGCCCTTTCGCCTATTCATCTGCCTTTGGTCGGTTGCTTTGTTAGCAAACCTTCAGAGGATGAAGGAGACGTTTTTCCTTGTTCCCAATACAGAGAAAATCACTTGAAAGGCACTCCAACTAGCATCAGACTAAGTATTCTCAATCAGAAGAAATGTTTCCAGGGTTTGGGGTAGTTGAACCACTCCCTTTTCTTCAATCACTTCTAATGTGCCTAAGACAAACCTGCCGTGCTCAAATACCACTTGCTTGCTCATTTCTTTAGTATAATTAACTGAAGTCATTTGGAATAATCTCACTTCTCACGATAGCCCAGTGATTTAGACATTATCATCCTCCTCTATCAGATAGGAAAATGGAGTTTTAAAATTTTAGTAGCTTTCTAAAAAAAAAAATAGCAAAGCTAGTAACAGGAAGAGGTGAATTTGAATAGCATTCTATGTGACTTCCAAATGGATTATTTGTCCTTCATAGCATGATTTTTCTCAACAACACTATATATAAACATTTTGCAGAAATGTAAACTGCAACTTAGAGGAATTCGTTGACTTATTGATGTTGTCATGGCTTATACCTGGTTTATCAGGCTATGATCTTTCTCTTCAACTTTTAATTCCAATGCTCTTTCCACTACATTGTCATTTTACATCAGTACAACATGAGAATTTGTTACTTTCACAATAATACTTAGCTTATTATTTAGTATGGTTAACAATATAGTATTGAATCTAAGCCATGGTTTTATATAAGCCTCTAAAATATGGCTAACCTCAATGAATAGAGTTTTGAGTTTTTATATATATATGCTTCAGAATTTTTTAAAGCTCCAAAATATATCCAAAATATAGAAATTCTCATCAATGCAATCCTTCTAAAATTGTTTTAAATGTTAAAGAGCTGGTTTGTGGAATCAAATATAATGGAGTATTTCTGTCATGATTTCTAATGACTTTTTATGTCAACAGACCGCATATTTATTCTTCATGTTGTTTAAAATAGTAGCAGGAAAATATTTCTAGCTTTATCTTATGGCAAAATGCCATCACATGGGTCCATTTGTGAATCGCCATATGGCAATGGTACCGCCATCTGCTTCTCCTGGTTATTTCTTTCCTGGCAAACTATGGACCCATATGGGTTCTTTGTGTCTCATCTGTGTACATTAGGAGAGGCAAAATCAATATCTACACTTTTCCCTGGAAAAAGATGTCTAATAATTGCTCTGAACATGAAGATCATTTTCTTTTCTATTTACCTTCTTCTTTCTCTAGTTTTCATACACCTGCTTTCTTCTAATAAAAGCAGGAACAATTTGATTTCAAGAATGTGAAAGCTGTCAAGGCAAACTGTCAAGTTTGAGGGCTCATAATCACCTCAAAGGACTGACGGCCTGTGCTTTGTGGATTTGAAACTTCATCACTCAGGAGATAAAACGATCCATCCTTTTACATGTTGACAGGATAGCAATTTGGTGTCAATGTGGAAAGTCACATATTCAGACAATAAGGCAACACAGAAACTATGAACAGGCCTCTTATATTTCCAATGACAATCATTTTCAATAATGGCTAAAATATTTGATATGGGATGTTTAGAATAATTTTAAATAACTGTGACCATTTCTTGTGTGGCACATACTTATGCTGTAGTGAAAATATGGTAATAGCCCATTAGCCAATCTGCTCTTTAATATTTTCCTTCAAGCTAAATAATTATGCTTATATTATCAAAATATTTAAATGCATATAAGTATGCCTCTCTTTTTGTGTTCAATCAATTGGAAATTTTTAAATATAATTTTTTAAACGTAAAAAACACCTTTCATATAAACAATGGATAGGAAAAAAAACCCGACCATGTTGGAATTAACTAAGCAAATAACATAACGCATTCAGGAAAATCAGTTTACATTAAAAAAAAAAAAACGATCCATAGCTTTACTGTTGGCAGATGTGGGTTAGATATAATTAATGTTAAAGTAAACATGATTGTGATAAAGTATTTACAAAGAAATTTTTTTCAGAATTCAAAGTCCTTTTTTGTTTGGCCTCAGGAACATCTCCCTTCCCTAGTCCCCGATGTAAGTAGTCACTGTACCTGGGAAATCAGTACACATTTCTTGACAAGAGTCTTGTGCTTCTACCTATTTCTTCTACTTGTTTCAACCTTCTAACTTCAAAAAATTGAGAAACCTTAAAATGGATACTTTCTAGAGAAGACAGGTTCTAAACTTGCGAGAACAAGTATTTGAAGCTTCCAGAAGTTGTAAGATCAAAGTCAATATAAGTACACGTAATAAAGTGTTGCCAACCCAAAATATGACCATTTAAGAAAAAGTGAGTGGGTGGAAACAAACATAAAATGTTACACGATCAGAAGCCTAATGTTTCATTTTTTTAAAAAAAATTATTTTAAAGATGTAGGGTACAACTCAGGGCTAGGCATACAAATGGTCATTGTGCAGGTAAAGTTTGGGCCTCACTTTGGTCCCCACTTTACCTGGTTTGAGATCAGGTACTCTTATTGATGAAGTGTGCCCCCCTACTTTAAGGCTGTATAACACTCCAAAGTGCATATGTACCACATTTATTTATCCAGTCCATTTTCAACAGGCAGCACGGTTGGTTCCACATTTTTGCTATTGTAAATAATGCTGCAATAATCATGCGTATGCAGGTATCTTTTTCATAGCGTGACTTGAGTTCCTCTGGGTGTATTCCCAGAATGGGGATTGCTGGGTCACATGGAAGGTCGATTTTTAGATCTTTTATAAATCACCACACTGTTTTCCACAGAGATTGTACTAGTTTACAATCCCACTAACAATTTGTTATTTTTTGAGTTATTGAGGATGGCCATCCTGACTGGAGTTAGGTGGCATCTCAGTTTGGATTTAACTTGCATTGTGAGGCTGAGCATTTTTTCACGTGTCAGTTGGCGCGGCTCATATGTCTTCTTTAGAGAAGTGTCTATTCATATCTTTTGCCCACTTTTTAATAGGGTTTTTTTTTTTCTTTTTCGCATGTTTGAGTTCCTTGTAGATCCTAGATGTTAGGCCTTTGTCAGACATACAGCTGGCAAATAATTTTTCCCATTCTGTCAGCAGTCTCCCTGCTCTCTTGATGGTTTCTTTTGCTTTGCAGATGTTTTTCAGTTTGATGAGGTCCAGCTTGTCTATCATATCTCTTATGCTATGGGCACTTGGGGTTTTGATCAAGAATTGGTTGCCAGTTCTAATTTCAACAAGAGTGTCTCTTGCATTTTGTAAGGTTCTTATAGTTTGAGGTTTTACTTTTAGATCTTTGATTCATTTTTGTGTATGGTGATAGGTAGGGGTCTTGTTTTAATCTTCTACATATGGTCAGCCAGTTTTCTCAGCACCATTTACTGAATGAGTTCTCATCTCCCCAATGGTTATTAGTGGAGGCTTTGTCAAAGATGAGTTGGTTGCGAAATTGAGGTTTAGCTTCCAGAATCTCTATCCTGTTCCATTGGTCAGTATGCCTGTTCTTGTACCAATAGCGAGCTGTTTTGATTATTGTAGCCTTATTTTTGTATTTTAAGAGAGTGAAATCTGTCTAAGATTTTTTAAAAACCAGGAAAAATGTATACAATATTTAAAAATTACTAAAGGTACTAATTTATCCTGTTTAGCTTGGCTGGAAGCAACAGTGTATATCACTTACTAAATTTAAATATTCCCATTTTATTTTATTTTATGCTTTTTCTAAATTCAGGCTTTTTGTATTCTATCAGGTAGAAAATTGTATTGATAGTGCTGTGTTACAGAGAGTACCAGAGTTCTATAAAAAGAGAATCTCCAGATTTATGCCTTTACTAGAAAACATTGGAGCTTCTGAAGGTAATAAATATAATCACTATACTGATTGTGGTGATAATTTTTCAGTGTATAGATATGTCAAAACTTACCAAGTTATAAGGCTAAATATGTGCAGTGTAGGATATGATGATTTTCTCTTAACAAAATTTATTTTTTAAAAAACATATGTATATGATATGACAACATATGTGAATACTCATAACCTGGAAGATCAAATTAAATTGAATAAAACTTGATTTATTTTTGTTGCTTCCTTTGTGGTTTGAAGAGCTGTTGAATATTTTTTCAAACTTCTAATTCTTAAATTAGAATTAATGACACTCAGTGATCATCACAAATGAATTGAAAGGGTAAGGAAATGTGGATCTTTCTTAAACAATAGTGACCAGCTATATATGTTTTTTTTTTAACTACAGTGACTGACCTATCCATACATGCCAGTAATAATCACAGTGACAATATTTCTTTACCAAATTCCTTTTTTTCCTCTAGGTGACTTATTATTTAAGTAAATTATGGGTAAATTATGTTTGTGCAGTTTACACTCCAGCTAGATGTACATTGTTTATTTTCCAAAAGACTAGCTTTGGAAGAACTCCTGGCCATAGTGTTCTGAAAGTCTATTTACAGAAAAAAAGAAGGGAGAGAAAACAGTCAGCAAGTGAAGGCCATGAGATATTCCAACAAAAATTATTATAAATTCTTTTATTTAGAAAAGGAAGCAGTGACAAAAGTCAAAATATGCTTAGCTTCAAGGTAATCTGACTTAAAAAGACAATTACTTGTTTAACAATAAATGCTTTTGTTTCCAGCATATAAATGAAAAGATCCTGGGCAGTAAAGGCAAAAATATACTAGCTCCACAGTTTACTAGTGAGAGACTTCAAGCTAAGCATTTACCCTTGTATAATTGATTTTAACTTAATCTATTTATTTTTAAAAATAGAAAAAATGTTGATTATATTTTCTTTTATTGGTCTTGAAATTATCAACTGTTTTCTGTCTATGAAAGTATTATTTTCTTTTTTGAGTCGGAGTCTCAATCTGTAACCCAGACAGGAGTGCAGTGGCACACTCACGACCACCACAGCCTCGACCTGCTGGGCACAGATAATCCTGCCACCTCAATCTTCTAAGTAGCTGAAACCACAGGGGCACGCCACCATGGCCGGCTAATTTTTTTGATTTATTGTAGAGACAAGCTGTCACCAAGTCACCCAGGCTGGTCTTGAGTCCCTGGACTCAGGCAATCCCCTTACCTCAGCCTCCCCAAATTCTGTGATTACAGGTGTGAGCCACCACGCCCCGTGAAATAAAATTTAAAAAGAAAAATATTTTTTTAAAAAGTACATGACAGCTAAAAGCAATACCTAAAATTAAAAGCATACTATTTAAAAGAAATGCAAAGTATTGGTTAAGACTTGAAACAAAGTCTGGAACAGTGAGGAGGACACACTGAAAACTCATAGGTGTGAAAAGGAGTCTTCTATGTTGTACTATGTAAACACCAAATCTACCATTCACAATTAAAGATCACACAAATATGCAAACTTTCTTTGTATTCTTGCACCCAGCATATCCTTTGTAGGACACTAATGCATCTAAACTAGTCAAATAACATCTCAGGATGTCTTTTGTCTGTTTGTTTGTTTTTAATGCCCTTTGGTTTTCACTTTCAAATACTCTTTTATTCTTGCATTTAGAAAAATTACTCTCCTCCTCAGAGAAATCAGATTTTTTTCAGACGTATTCTATTTCCATTAAAGTTATAGCGCTCTAAGAAAAACAGAACTCATTTTATGTATTCCTGCAGAGAGTCATTTAATACAGGAATTAGGTGATTACAAATCACTGGATTTTCTAATCTCAGGTGACCACAGCTATATTATTGGGTTCTAAAAGAGATGGCAAATATTTTCTTACCTCAAGTGTCACTGCAACTACTTCTTTCTATCTAGAAGACTTGTGATTCAGTACTGTAACATTGAGATTGGGCAACTTCTAAGCACTCATCTCTCCAAAAATTAGAAAATGCTTCCACTCCCTTGCACATTCCCTCTTGCATTCAATGAGAATAATTCGCTTGCAGAATCTTAGCAATATGTAATACTGAGTGATCTTTCACAGAAACAAAGAACTGAGCATCACATGTTCTCACTCATAAGCGGACCTTGAACAGTTATCGTAATACTGCAAGAAAAGGGTTGGCAGTAGTGGGAAACTGCCGGGAGGGGGCGGGCTGGGAAGCAGGATGGGTGGTAGTGGGAATCTGCCTGGGGAAGGGCGTGGCACACCTCATCAACAAGCGTACTTGCATAATGAACATTTCTATACCTAACCCTGAATTGTACCCTACATCTTAACATAAAATTTTTTTAAAGATATTTGTCACAACTTTAACTTGTACCTTTCCAGAGTCTGCCATTCACACATGGACATAAAACAAAGTGAAAATAGAGACTGATTGCTAAGTAACCTCATTTATCATAGACCATTTTGGGGTTACTCGGTGTTCAAACACATCCTTCTAAGCATAATGATAAGAAAATAATGTCCTTGTAACAAAAAAATTTTGAAATCTCTTAAATCACAATTTTACTGTTTATTTTTTTTCCTAAAAGGGGATATTTGACATTGACCAATTATTCCCTTTTTCCCTGGCTAATGTTCATTGTTTCTCCTCTATTCACAATAGTCATAATACTATTTTGAATTAAATCTCAAGCATTTAACTATAAAGTTGACTAGCAAAACAAAACCAGCTTGAAGTAGCTGGGAGGATATTGCTTACACATAAGATGTAGAAAACATATAAAGATCCAACCAATCAAGAGGAAAAAGCTGCAAAGACTAAAAGAAAAAATATAGCTTTTCTTGAACCAACAGAAAGTTGATGTCACATAACAGGACAACTAAATAGCATAACATACACAGGGCAGGCCACTTCCAAGTGATGGTCTGAGAACATGGGCAAACATGGGCACACCAGTAGTAGAGAATATGTGAAAGAGAGTCTTGAAGGTGTACCGGATGGCACAAAGAATTTGGTGCAAGTTTTTAGCATATTGGTAAAAGCTGACCATAAACTAGCAAGACAGTTCTGAACCCCAGCAACCACAGATACGAACAGAGTCTGTGACCATTCGTGCTCTCGGTTGCACAGATATCCACTGGAATTCATGAAAATAAGATATGCATGACAATACTTAAAAGTTAGATTGATTTCATTATTATTAACAAAGAGCTTTAGCACTAATAACATTCCCATCATTTTATGGACACTGCTGCCTGAAATGTAGATTTAACAATTTATAATTCACTTAATTTCTAAGAGCAATTCATCTGTTCTCTGTGCCAACAATATAATTAAAAAATGCTACTGGTAAATGCAAGTACAATTTTCAGTGATCCATTGTTTGCTGACTGGTGGAGTGTAACTCTGGAAATTATGCCCATCGTAGGCATTCCAAAACTAACAAGCTTAAGCATGAAAAACCCAACCTATATGAATAAATATAAAACAAGTAGACCATATCGGGTTTAATTACATTCCATTTTACCGTTCAGATGGAGTTACAAAGAAAAAGTAAGTGTTGTTTTAGTTATTTATTTGCCTTAAAATATTTACTCTACATCAAACATCTTTAGGTAATCGGATTTTAGAAAGTTCTATATGAAAATGTACAATTAATATAATTTACTTAGATCAATAGGCAGCTAACCTTGGAAGCATTAACAAAGCTTTTGAATCTTTGTGAGACTATATTCCAAAACATTTTTGCTTCACTATTTTATGTTTAGGATATCTTTAGCTTTAAATTGGAGATCAAAATTTATCATTTAGGTCTATAATCTTTCTATGTTCTTGTTCTGTATTTGATATTACTGATAAAAATGAAGAATATTAATTCACAAATAGCTTAAAAGATCAAAATGTGTAAAACCCCATCTGAGTTTAGTTGTATGATGTATGGCCCGTCTGGGAATAGGAATGTTGTGTTCAAAGTAAAAAGAATCCAAATGATATCAATTATAAAGATAAAAGCATAAAACAAAATGTTTGCGGAGTGTTTCATATGTAATCTCCATGACAACAGACCTTGTAGGTTTTGTTCACCATTGCCTCTCCAATTGTTTGTGTGAAAGTTGCTCAATAATTATTTTCTAATGAAATGGTAATAAGAAAAATATAAATATTTATAACCACATCAAAAAAAATTTCTGCCTTATGAGATATGCCATTTCTGCTTTGAGAGGAAAGAAAAGTAAATAGGGAAAACAAAAATCACATATTGAAAACTCAATATGTCTCAGTAAATATTTTTCCTTATTCCATATTCACATCAACATTGTATGGAAGTTGTTCTTTATGTTGCTCAAAAGTGAGGCAAACACTACTAAAACAACGTAACCGAGATTGCACAGTTAGAAAAATAATTAATTTTAACATATTTGCCAAGATAATTTGTTCTTTCTTAGAACTTAAGCTATGACTACATTCATATAACTAGTAAATGTTAGGGCAGTCATTTTGGTCATTAAAATCATTCCAGTTATGCAAGTATTTCACTGCCATTGAATTAATATATGACTATCTATTAATACGCAAATTACTTAAACTTTAATCATTTGCACTTAATTAATTGCTAGTGTATTAACCTTGAATAATTTACTTGCAGAGACTGTGGTCTATGCTCCTAACTTCATAAGGTTCTCACAATTTTGGCACAATGACCCAACACGGTTCTCTAAGACATTCAAAGCGTGAAGTACTACAGTCAAACTCATCCACTTCATTTCCAGTAAAGACTTCAGTTGTGAATTTATTCCCATATCTGCAATTAAAGAGAAAAAAGAAGAAGAACTTATCATGAAAACTGAAACCACTCAGCCCATTCTCTCTTGCTCTTTCCCATTTGAGTTCTGAGATGATCCTTCAAAATAGACAAAAGTAAAGGAAGTCTCCTAGGAGGATGAGAACAGAATTTTCTGAAGACTTTTTCCCCTTCAAATTCCTTCAATTCATTTCTGAAAATACTACTCTGTAATACAGTAAAGATACATTGCTCTTCTCATAACCAGGTAGCACTCTTCTTTTGTCAGACTCTTCTATCACATTCTTGATTGAAGACTGCCACCGTGATCTATCACAGAAACAGAGTACCACATGTTCTCATTCACAAGCCACCCTGAACATTTACCATAATACTGCATGAAAGGGATTGGCAGTAGCGGATACTACCACGGGAAGGGGGCAGCCACAACATCAATAAGGTTACCTGGTCTCAAACCAGAGGAAGTAGGGACCAACAGGAGGTCCAAACTTCGTTACCTGTGTGATGACCACTTGTATACATAAACCTGAATTGTACCCCACATCTTTAAAATGAAATAAAAATAAAAACAAACAAACAAACAACAACAACAACAAAAATGACCGGACTGCCAATTAAAAATGTGAGACTTTAAAGATAATCCTTATGTGGAAAAGCACATAGGCTGTTTAAATGCCAGTCCATTTAAAAAAATAAATCAACTGTTGCTCTGACTCATTTTGCCCATAGATTTGCTTGGTTTTGGGAATGCAAATTTTAAAATCATTATGCTAACAGCAGCAACAATAACTTTCAAATATTAAGGACTTACTCTTATGCATACATAAGAACTTATACATAAGGCTTTATATGCATTATTACATTTAGTTTTCAGAACAACTCAGAACAACCACATTCACTATACATTGTAATTCCATTGTATAGACAAAGAAACTGAAGACCAAAGAAAATCATATCAATTGTTTAAAATAACAGGTATGGTAAATAGTAGAGTTAGAAATTAATTGTCTTTCTTGACTGATATGCTATTGTCCACTTTTGTGTCTGTGCTACCTTTAACACTATTTTTTTGTGATAATGATACATATAATGCCTAAAATGATCTAAAACATCGCTAATTCTATATTTAAGAATATATTTTATTAAATATATTACTCGTAGAAAACGTAGCATCATAAGAATTTGCGTGAATTTTAAAATATAAAAGCCCTATTTGTTGAGTGATATCAAATATTTAAAATGTGAATACTTATTTGATACACAAATATGTTTTCACATCATATTTATCATTATCATTCTTTTTATTGGAAAGTATTATCATACTACTATATCTCACGTCTTCCCTTAAAAAAATGATTACATAAGTCATTTCTTTGTGACTGCTGAATGATACTTTTCATTATATCAACACTATTCATATAATAGAACATGATTAAACAAACCTGATTTAGCTTACATGACAATACAATTATGTAATATTTTCTGTGTAACAAATTGTTTTATGATATTATTAATAAACTTAAAGGAAATCAGTATGTTTCTTTTATCCATGATGATTCTTTTCATGGGTATATCTAATATCCTTAGTTTATATTCTTTCCTAAAATCTTGCTAATATGGGAAATTAAGTGTTAGCTATTTTCACAGATTTAAAATATGGAATCAATGTACAAAATGTGTTATTTATTTTTATATGGCCAAGAGAACAGTCAAGATGATATTTTCTGAAGACAAAAATAAAGAAGTTTGACATTATCTTATGTATTTTTTCTCTGAAATAGCTAGTCTTATAAGTAGTTACAACAAACAAGATAAATTAGAGCTTTCTTTAAGCTTATACCAATAATCACTTATATAAAAAATATTAAAACATAATTATTAATAAACCACCTATAAGAAGAAAGCTTCTTTTATTTGACCTGAATTCTAAATGTTTTCCAGAATCATTAATGTGTTATTTTCCTTATTTTAATTTCTTTTGTATTTTATCATTTGAGGAAATAATGGATACAGGGAAAGCAAAGAGGAACATTGTTGACTAGTTAACTTCGTTTTAACAATAAGAACAGCAACAAAACTCATCCACAAGCTAAATCTAATAATTATGTTATAGAAACTATTTTCCAAAATATGTTTTCAAGGAGTTATTATGATTCAGAGATATTTTAGAAGGTGTCCTTTAGGTAAAGTTCATAGAATTCAATTATTTTATTTATTTATTCTTGCTGAACATTTGTATCTTCTGTCCAAATACATTCAAGAAGGACGGAAGAGAGCTTAGAGCACTTTTAAATAATGCCTAAAGGGGATAAACTTGTAATTATTCCATGCATTCATATAACTAGGGGGCTCTATAACAAAACGTTGTAATATTCTCAGAAAAATACATAAGCCATTCACATTATAAAGATATTTGGCACAATTTAGAAGAGTTACTACTGTGTGGAAAGCTGATTATACATTGTTTAATTTCTTTCTGGAATATTTTAAAATTTGTATTGAGAAATGTATATTTAAAGTTTGAAAGAATGAGAAATATTTATTAAAAATGTCAAGAAACTTTTCTCTATTTTCATAAAAAAATTAACACAAAATTCAAAATATTCTTTTTCAATATTAAATTCTCAATTTAACATTTGATAATTAAAAATAATACATAGATCTAACTTTATCAAAAATATATTTACTTTAAGCAAAAATGTCAAATTAGGTATGGGTCTCTACACAAAAGTAACTCTATGAACACACATTGCTTTGACATCTGTTATGTTACAAGCACAAACCTAGTTGTAGTATTAGGAGTGAGAGACTTGATCTGAATTCTAGCAACTGTTCCATGAATAGCAGTTTGACAGATTTTCCTGTGTTAAGGTATCTGTATTTTACCCAATTTGGATTGCTTGAGGACTTCATCAATTTTTTGGCCATCAGTGCACAGAGTTAACTTTTTTTTTTTTAATTAAAAAAACTTTACACAGAAAGAGATGAGAGAGACAGTCATTGAGAGACACAGAGAAAGGTGAGAGAGAATAAGAGAGAGAGAGAGACAGCGATTGAAACAGGGAGAGAAAGAGAGAAAGAAAATGAGAAACAGAAAGACAGAGAGGGAGACAGAGACATTGAAAGACAAAGAGAATAAGAGAGATTGAAAGAGTGAGAGAGATATGAGAGACAGTATAAGAGAGACAGAGATATGAGAGACAAAGTCAGAGATTGAGAGAGAATGAAAGAGATATGGAGAGACGGAGAGAATGTGAGAGAGAGACACAGAAAGATGACAGAGACAGAGACATTGAGAGACGGAGAGAGATGAGAGAGACAGAGAGGATCACAGAGAGAGAAGCATTAACTTTAAAGGGTTTGCATAAATATGCTGTATGTTATTTGCCCACCATATTTTCTTCCTTCAGTTAATAAGCCTACACTTTTCTTGGAGAATTAATGCTTCTACAAGGACTCACGGGGTCATAAATCATAATGTTTTGCAAAATAGTTAAAAATCAATGCACATGTGACCCATACTAGGTCAATTCAGTTCTAAAGCCTATGATATATAAATCCAGAAAGTTACTTTGATTTGATTCATCTCACGGCAAATTTTAGAAAGAGAGTTTTTGGTTTTTAATCTTGCTGAAATACCTGAATTTGCTTTAACTCTCTCTCAGACTTGATCTTATATTTTACAATTCCTTTTAAGTACTGTGAGCTAATTAAAATCCTTTTAATAAATTATTTTTTATTATTTAATTTAGTTAGCTGCTTCTATTGTTTTAATTAAATTATGTGATACACTCATCAATATAGAATAAAAGCCATCTTGACTCTAAGAAACTCAAATTTAATTTTTTCCATGAACTTTCATTTTACATCTAGTTCACAAATCAGTGCCTTCAATATTTTATTTCACTTGTTGGGAATAGATGCAACCTTAAGTCACAAAGAAAAAGAAAATGAGAAAGCCTGCTAAAATTGCTTGCTTGTGGTAAATGCAGACTACTAAGAAGCCTATGAAAAAGAACCTACTAAATGTAAATAGGCAAAAGTTAATTGTAGCATGAACTTGCATTTAAGTTTAGTAATGCCACATGGTAGTGACGATTGGTGAGAAAAGTCTAAACATGACTTTCTGCAAAATTACTATATACTTGTCTCAAGCTTATTCTGATGACATTGTAAAACTCTTCTTTATACTTCTACCAGAGATAATGCCTACTTCTATTTTCAGTGGGTTGGATGATACTATTCACAACTTGATGCTTACAAATCAAATACTGTGTGAAATATGTAAACTACCTGTACTCCAAGTCTGAAAGCCCTTCTCTGCCATGTTCCTTATAATTGCCTCAATACTTCTGCACTACCACTGTCTTCTTCATCCTTAATTTGGGGTTGTGTCTTTGTGGAAATATATGGATTGACCGTTTTCTGTATTTGCCCATATTTTCTCTGGTTTATGCTATTGTCCTGGCGTAATCAATGAGGTTGTTATTGAGAATGTCCAGATGTAGATGGAAACTTATATGCTCACCGTACTATAAGACAAGTTAAATTGAGATGAAGAGGATATTAGAATTGTTTGAGAAGATGAGGACCATAACCAAGGTTATGATGTCATGTGTGGTAAAAAATTATGATTTTTAAAAATACTATATGAATATTTAGTTGACTCAGAATCATTTCTTGACAAGAACATTCTTTCCTATTTAAGTGTCCACATATATGTTAACCTATTATTGGATGCTCTTTGCTGTTCCACTTGTCTTGTTAGTTGCCCTTTCTTCAGTCCTATATGAGGGGACCCCCAAAAAACTGGAATCATCTTTTGAAGTATGGGTCTCAGGCCTTCCCCACCAGGGAAGTATTCTGGAAACTCATCAGCATCAGTACCAGCTAGCATTGTTGAGAGACTGAGTTATGCTTCAGAGATTTTTCTATTTTTTTTTTAGATTCTTTCAACGCATTTGCCTATTTCCTGATGGGCGATTTAGGAGCACACCTGCCCACAGTGACTATTCAGCAGTTTTTTACCAAAGACCACATGACCCCCATTCCTCACCCTTCCTATTTGCGTGATCTCTCCCAAGTGACTGTTCTGTTTGTTTGTTTCCTCAGATAGAAACAGTTCTCAAAAGAAAACGTTTTGCTAATGTGGACGAAGTAAAGCAAAAAAACGGCAGAAGCACTAAAAAGCATCAGAACTGATGAGTTCAAAAACTGAGCACCAGAAAAAGTTTCTCAGTAGGTGTATTGTATCAAACGGAGAGTACTGTGAAGGTGACTGAAGTTAAAGCATGTAAGAGTAAATACACTTTTTTTTTTTTTTTGAGTTGGAGTCTCACTCTGTCTCCCAGACTAGAATGCAGTGGCCGCTCCTGGCCACTGCAGCCTCGACCCGCAGGGCTCCGGCGATCCTTCCGCCTCAGCCTTCCAAGTTGCTGGAACTACAGGCACGCGCTACCACGCCCGGCTGATTTTTGATTTATTGTAGAGATGAGGTCTCGCCAAGTTGCCCAGGCGGGTCTCGAACCCTCGGGCTCAGGCAATTCACTCACCTCAGTCTCCCAAAGCGCTGGGATTACAGGCTGAGCCACCTGGCCTGGCCGAATACACAATTTTTTATACATAAATTCTGAAGTTTTGTGGGTCCCTTCATATATTGTTCAAATTAATGTATCTAGGTTAAACATGTCTGAGGAATGCTAAATAATCTGACTTTCAACTTTGTCTTCATTTTTTAAAAAGATTTTCACTAGACTTCTGTATTATGAAAAATTTTAGATACAGTTGATCTTTTTAATTGGTTGCAGAGAATTTAAGTAATTAACATTTCAGATATTACATCTGTTCCATTTATAACCTCCTCTTGTAGAATTCTGATTACATGTCAGAACTTCTCAATGTCTCACCTGATACTTGTACTTTTTCCTCCATGTTTCTTTTTTCTGTCAATGTTTCTATTGTGTCTAATTCGTTTTTTAAGCTCAATTATTTAGTTCGTACTTTCAGGTATTGGTTATAATTCTAGAATTCTCTTGAGTTTTGTATGATTTCTAATTTTCTGTTTAAGTTTACCAAATTATTATTTCGTTTCTTGAAAATATTAATCAAATATATTTTAAAGTTTGTATCTAAAGATTCCAATATCTAGACCTCCTACATAGCTTTCTCTATTGCTTATCTTTTCTCCCAAAATCTGATAATTTTCATTACCTTTTTCTAAAAAAATACAGTATATAAAAAATTCTAACTATTTTAAATCTATTTCTTACACTTGATAAGGTTAACTTTTGTGTCTGGTTAGCATTTTTGCAAGGAATTGTTGTAATCCAATCAGATATTGAGTTTATTTGAGGCTAGATTTCTTCTGGTTTCAAGCCTTACATATTTATAATTTGTTCTTACTCTGGTAGACCTTTTTATCTCTAAAGGAAAGCTAAAAGTGATACCAAGGGCCCCTTTTCTGTAGTGGCCCCTTAAATCAAATTTTTGTGCCTATAGCACTTTGAATCTCCTAAAAGTTCTGTTCAACTAATTTTCAACAATGACTGTCTTCAAATCAATAAAAGTCATGCGAAATGTTAAACTCCTATCTTTTGGCTTTTATTAATTTGGACATGCTGCCCCCATAAGATCATGACAGTTCTTCAATGCTTCCAAACATATTTATTTTCCTTCATTTTTTAATCCTACTGTTTTAGTTCTTATGGGAGAGACTGATTTGAACAAGCTAGCCCACCATTTCTGGAAGTAAAATTTGCATCTACAAACATCTACCACCAGTGTTATTTTGGATTTTCTTCACTTGAAGATGAATATATTCCAATATTGTCAGCCTGAAAACAGACAAAGTTTTAGAACAAATTTGGCAAATACCTATTCCAACTAGAAAAATCAATATTGATTTGTCTCTGTGTTAGAGACTAAAATTTGAATTCTAGGTATCATGTGAGCTGAAGATTCCATCATAAACTGGTTATTATACCCAGAACACTTCATCATCCCTTGGAATTAGACTGAAGCAGTTCCTGAAAATACCCTTCCTGTGGATCTGTCATTATCTTATGAGGAGTTACATATATTTTAATAACTAGTAAATGTATAAATATCTTTTAAATTAGTCTGTTTTCCAAAGACTTACATATCACATATCAGTATATTGGCCTTCAGTTTTATAGCTAACTCTAGGGGTGTTCTTGTAGCTCATTAATGCGCAAACATCCTTTCACTGGTCAGAATGTCAAGTAGTATGTCACACTTGGAATTTTCTTCGAAGAGAAGAACTGCTGTGTAGTGACTCATGGTTTTTTCAATTGTTTGGGAAATTGGAAATGATTATAATAGAATAGGATTCACAGTAAAAATTTGTAATAGGAAAGTTTTGGAAAGAATTCTCTTGAAGAAATTCTCAAAAAAGACCTATAAGTTTTAACTGCTTATGCACCAAATGAATTCTCGTCAAAAGACTCTAACACAAAAGTGGCTCTAATAGCCATGTTAGCAACCTGTGACAACATTTCCCTGCTGCTTGCTTAATGACTCTCACCAGTGGTGGCAGAGAATAAAAACTGCACATGAACTCAACATTCCCCACTGGCGTTCTCACCAGTCTATTAGCACTGAATTTCCAGCTTGACACGAACCCATGACATGGAGCATATTGTTCAAATTAGACCCCTGCTAATTATGCAGGTTGTTGCAATTTATTGACATCGATTTAAACATTCATTGTGTGTGTGTGTGTGTGTGTGTGTGTTTGTGTGTGTGTGTGTGTTTTCCTACCTACCATATAGTTTCTGTAACACCATCTTTGTACTTAATACTTACTTGTCAACACAGTATTACATACGAAGATGCTTCTGCATAAGAGACATTTGCATTTACAGATCTTATCAAACTTTCCATTGGCCAGAAACAGATAGCCTTGTTGAAATATGAAACAGCCTTTTGAAGACATAGATATGGAAGTAGCTGAATAAAATATCATATGATATGGATGTGATCTATATGGTATACTGTCTGTCCAGACAAATGGCAAATAAATGAGCCTATTTCTTCCATAAGCAGAAAAAAAGGATCCTGATATGAAAAAATAAATTTTCTCCTATTGCTACCCGTAAAAATGGTTACACATTTTTTTTCCTGTCTCTGATGTCCCAGGCTTTGCTTATTGAAAATTCATAGTATGTTAGAAATAAATGTTTTCATCAATGATGTCATTGAATTAAAATGGACCTATTTTGGATTTCTCAAACCAGTTGATAAGACCAAAAAAATGCCTACTTTATTGTCTCACCTGATTGATTTTAATGATCAGGAAGAATATAGTTGCAAAGCCTGAAGAAGATGGGAAAGTGTGAGGAAATTGTGATTATTTCTATGGTCAAAGAAAATAATAGAAGACTAAAGCAAATTCTACAGTCTGGACTTCAGAGGACACACAGATCTTTTAAGAATGAAGATATGGTTCACTCTGAGAGTTAAGAAACAACCCACTTAATTGAGGTTCCTGCTGGTTCAGAACTTCGGTAATTATTAACTTTACGCCTTGTAACCCAACTTCATAAATGAGAACCATGATCTACAACCATACTTTCTTCCTTGATGTGATGTGCATTTGTTTATATATTAATTACCTTTTCTTCTTTCTTCTTCTCTCTTATGTTTTTTTAATTAACAAATATTGTGCTGATGATATGTAGCTGTAAACCACAGACTAGAGAATGTCAACGCAGCAGTAAACCACAGACTAGAGAATGTCAACGCAGCATTGTGACTAAACTGGTGGGGTGATGGCCATCATCTTAAGGTCCCAGGGTTCCAGTTGGTCATAATCATATACACTAACATCATGTAAACAATGGGTAGATTGCAGTGAAAATTTGTCATTTGTTATTGTCCAAAGTAAAAATTTCCAAAAAAGAATCCAGGATATTGGCTTTCCTAGCACTCCTTGTAGCTGAAATAAAGGCAAGTGAGCTAGGTTCTTCAAATCAAATGCACTTTCAAAAGATGTTGAAACTGACTACTAACAGCATGAATAAAAAAGACTTTGAGAAATATCAGCTTTTACTTACGTATAAAGAAGCAGAGGTCCCCTAATTTCAGTTTTACCATTAGTCTTGTAAAGTGCTTGATGGTATTGATTCTGTGTATTACCTACTACCTTTTCATGATTTCTTTTTAATAAGCTAGTCAGAGTAGATTCATATTATATGCAAGAACTCTGAGAAATATTGTTGAGTTTTGAATTAATGGTTAGTTTATTTCTGAAATTATTTTTCCCACCTTGCTTGAATTCAACCATGATAATAATTGAGAAAAGCTTTTTATGCAAAATTTTTTAGTATCCCTTTTCTCATTTTCACTTATAAATGTAATGCAACTACCAAATCCTGGATTTTGCTATTACTTTATTTTCATCAAAATAAGTACTCGAAAATAACCCAAAAACAACATATTTAAGTTCATTTAAATATATATGTAAATATACACTTATAGCTACAACAAAGGCAAGAATAGAAAACAATTTTTATTCATCCTGTCTTGGAATGAATCACAGCATAATGGCATTTTCAGAATTATATAATACAATTTTATACAAAATTTTAATCATATTTTAATTCATTGTTCTTTTTTTTTCTCGTGTAAGCTTGTGTTATTTTTACAGTATAACTTTTTTTATAACTTTGTCACTTATAACTTTTTGTGGGAGATAATGATCAAAATAAAGCAAAAATAATTGTGAAGTTGACATTTTTGCAAAAAATAAAATGTTAAAGTTGGAAATTATGTTTATTTTAATACAAATTTTATAACAGTTAGAAGAATGTCCAAGTCTGTTTCTTTATTTTCGATACTGTATCTTTTTGATTGTTTTTCTCCTTTAAGTTACACAAGTTTATGTATCATTGCCATTTCTTCTACTAACAAAGTAGAAAATTTGACATGCTCACATTTACTCTCACCTAGTGGATGTATTTAAATGGTGAGTAAAAATGTAATGGATGGTCAGCACATGGTGAATGATGTATGCCAGGATTTTTTCTTCAAGATCTTGTTCTCAGATATTCTTTTTTCTTCATGCTTCTTATTTATATTTTCCTCTACAAACGTTGTCTTAATCTCTACTATTTTTCTTTCAGATATTTAAATAAGCATTTTAAATGTTATTTGTTTTTTTAAAAGTCAACGTCTGTGAATACCTTGAAGGTAAGCCTCATTTTGGAACACCATTTTCTGCTATCTCTGTTAAAAATAGTTTGTTAATGAGCTAATGGTTCTAAAAATTTTCAAACTTTTTGTTAGTAAATGTTGTGCCATGTTGTAGTTATGCTAGAATACTTGCATTTCTTTTTTTGAAACTCACATTTATCTTCACTGAATCTCTTTCTTAATGAAAATTTTCAGAAGCATCAGAGCATAAGCACAAGCTCCGTATAGTTAGGGATTGCACAAATTCTGTTCATTTCTCTCTTTTTGGACCATAACTGGCCATGATATTCACCACATAAATTACAATTACTTAACGACTAATTAATTGTGAATATATATTGAAAATTATAAAATTTGTATACCTCCATGCCTTAGACAAGTTTCTCTCAAATATTTTCAATGAAGTGTCTTTAAGAGCAAGAGAGGTTGAATCAATATTGCTTGTGCAGTATTCAGCCCTACTCCATTGGGAATATTCTTGTAAATATTCAATCTAGGTTAAATATGTAAAAATTCTGATATATATATTCTTAGACACATGTTTCATTAATGTAAAAAAATAATACTTTTCTAGTTTTTGAAGTAAAATATAAAATCGATGTTTTTAGTATGACAAAGCATACATCACTGAGCCAGCTCCGTTGTAGTGCTTGCCTATTTACACTACCAACTCTTCATCCTACTTCAATACCTACACTTGAACAGGTAGACAAGAATCTGTATTTCCTTTAGGATACTCTTGAGTACTTTTGTACTGGGTTGCTCAGTGGTGGCACTACTTTAGTTTAAATACAAAGAAATGTGTTTATCTAATTTGCTATGTACTATGTATAACTAAAATTTGCTGGTATGAATCTTGGTATAATTATAATAAGTACCTGTCTGCATTTTTATGTAAATTAGAATCTTATTCATTTCTAATCTAGTTTATCTTTCATAACTTGAGGTTTTTAAAAATATTCTTACACTAAATAATTTAAAATGTTTACTTAGATATTAGATTAAATTAGTCAACCAATTATTAGAGTTCTTGTTCATTAAACCAGATATAATTTTGTTGTTATAAGTTTGATGCTTTTCATATTTTTCTAATACCATAAATTGCTAACTTTGTCTTAAATGGGAGGGTGAGTGATATTTGTTTTAAGAGAAATATGTATTTGATAGCTGCATAATAGATAGAAGTTTACTTTTATTTGAAACTGGATCATGTTATTTTAACACTCATTTATAATCCTAATGTCACAAAATCCTTCAAATATTATTTAGGCAATGCTTATCTTGCTTTTGGAGTTTCATATCTCAAGACTGGAAATTTATCAAAATAAATACATTTACCTTTTTTTATAAGCTAATTGAGGAAAGAAGAGACACAATTCATTTATGTGATCATTTCTTATTGCAGATAAAATTTAGCCTTCTAATGTCTTTAATTTACCTACTATTCCTTGTAAGCTTTTTATTCTTTGATCCATTCATATAGTTATTTGAGAAGTATTTAATTATTAAGAGCTGCATTATGTCAGGTATTTTAGATGCAACAGTGGATAAGACAAACAAAGCTTTCTGTTTTAATAAATATATTTTGTAGGAGAGAAATAGAATAAATGAGAGAAATAATGTAAAAATGAAGAGTATGTTAGACTGAGATAGATACTAAAGATTAAAATAAATTTGAAGAAAGTTTCAAGAAAGAGAATCTAAAAGAGTTTCCAGAAAACACACACACAGACACACACACATGCACGTACATACAATAATTTAAATTACAACTTAAAGAAAATAATGGATGAGTTATACCTCTATTCAGAGAAGAGCATTATAGGCCGACAGTAAAACCAGAGCAGAGACCCTGTGAAAGAAGTTCATTTCACAAGTTTGAGAAAAAAATTATGAAACTCGTGAAGTTGAGGCAATTTAGGGAGTAGGGATAAAGTCAGGTAAGTATCAGGGTACCACATCCTGTGAAGTCTTTTAGTTTATTGTAAGGACTTTGGCTTTTCTTCTATTATGAGAAGCTGCTAGAGCACTGTGGATAGCAGAGTGGCCTGAACTGATGCAGATATAACAGAATCACTCTAACTTCTGTGATGATAATAAATTTTCAGGAGGCAGACAGGTGGAAAAAACAGTAGAGTGGCTAGACAAAATTGCATGTGAAAGATGGAGGGAAGCAGAAAAGACAGTGAGAAAGTGCCAGATCCCCTAGTTACTAACCGTTTGCTCTGTATTGCTTTCAAGAGTCGTGTATGACTCTCTTAGCTAATTTCTCCTTTCTCACAACACCAGAAGTCTATCAACAATGTTCTACACTCAAATCTCAGTGCCATGCTTAGACTAAGATATTTATTGTGAAATCTCAATATTTAAAACTTTCACTGGTTTTCTTTCTATTATAAAACATTATCTTAACTCTAACTCATTCTCTGGTGCCATCCAAACTTTTCATATGCATTTTTCATTTATACCCTACTCTGTACACCTCAACTGTCATGCGTCATCGACTTTCTCATGCTCTTTTCACAATAAGTATTCAACTACTTCTCACAGGAAAACTATCAGTTGAGGCTCAGCTAAAAAACTAACCCTTCCACATTTTAAAAAATGTTTTACAAACCCATCACCCTTCATGGTGAAATTTATTAAGAGCTAACTTTTATTGGTTCCAGGAATATTAAATTATTTCCAATCTTCAGAGACCCCTGAACTCTCTGAAAAAGGTATAATCACTCCTATCACCACAATGAAATGTAAGCAACACAGAGTACATCTGATAAGTCAAAAACTGTCCAATTGCTAAGTACAGCACTAGGTACTAATAATATAAGTTCTATTTTTCTACAAAACTCAAATTTTTTCACCCTGCCACTAGCCACCACATGTGTAACTTATTTCATTCATATATAACAGCAGCAGCAGCAAATTATATTTTCTGCTGAGATATTTAAGGTGGGAACTCCATGCTACTAACCTTGGAATTTTTTCCATTGCTTACATAGTATCTTGATTCTACAGTATATAGAGAATTAAAAATTTATATTCTTCTATAGTTTTGAAAGCAGATGTGTATTTTAATAACTTTCTGGCAATTGACTGTCTTTCTAAAGAAACTAAATTGTTGTCTTTTATTCCGGATTTACCACTATGTGTTTCTCTTTGTGCTCTTTTTTGTTCCCTAAATTTTAATTTAGATGTTCTAATAAAGTGAGATAAAATGTAGAATAGATATAATTTGATTCAAGTTCTAAAAAAATAAGATTCAAAAATTACTAAACTTGCCTACTGTGCAACTTAAGCTTTTTCTCTGTTTAACTTATTATTTAAATTTGGATTAATGATTAAGATTAGATTTTAGGATTTGGACATATAATAATATAAATTTATATCAATTGCATATTGCATTTTGAAAGTTTTACATTTTGAAAGCTTTATGATCACTGCCTATATTATAATGACAATATTATCGTATAAAAATGATGGTGATACTATTGGGAGATCATTTTTCAATTAATGATTCTAAAGATTCCAATTCTAGACACTCATGTTTTCATATTTCTAGGAGAATAATTCCTAATAAAGATGTTTCAAATGCTAAAAAATGTATTAAATAGTTATTGAGGAATGTGAAAAGCTACCCATATTTTTCTCTAGTTACGAAGTTTTAAAACACTGTGTTCTGAAGTCAACTTTTAATATTTTCCCTGTAAGTATATGTTAACAGAGGACATTTTAAAAATGGATAATGAAATAGAAGTATCTTTGAGATGCATATTAATATTTTATTCTTAATCTTATCAAATAATTAAGTTTAAAATGAATGTCTCCTTAAGATCACCAGCATTATGGGAACATAACATATAATTCAATGCTCAAGGAATCTATCTTTAAAAGGACAATTTTGGCTTGTCATGTCATTTCTTTAATCATCTGTCCAAAATTTTATTAACTCTTTTGGCATTGAGAAAATCTTATGCTACTAAGTTCTGAAGAAATTATAAATGATTATGCTCCTTATATATTTTAATTTTTTTTAAATAAAGAAGCCACAAAAGACGTTATTACTTTTTTCTGCATTTTGATTTTGTCTAAAATTTTAATCAATTTAAGTTTTAAAATATTTGGATTGTTATTGCAGATGTTTTATAGTGATAGTTATTAAAAAATAATATTAACTTTACTATCTACAAAATAGTCAAGAAACGTTTTTTCTTTAGGAGTGTGACACTTTGAAGTGTTTAGGACCAAAAAGATAATAGTCCAGAGGCCACTGTAATCATTTTTATACCACTATTTGTTAGAGTAAACATTTATGTCAGGAAAATATAGACTCTGGATTTTATTATATTTCTTTGACCAATCTGCCTCTTTATTGTAATCCTCACAAATAATCAATTCAATATATATTTGAGTGCTTTCTACATACTATGCACAAGGCACTTTAGAGATTCTAAGAATAAATGGAAAAATAATGTGCAATTCATTCTGCACTTTATTTTGAAATGAATTGAGCCAGAAGTGGGAGTAGATGAAACATGTGGACTTCATAAAGTGTAAGTAGAAAAAGAATATATGCTCCAAACAAAAACTACATGAGAAAAAGTTATAATAGCTACATATTAAGATGAAAACAAAATAAATTGTAGTGTAAAGAAAAACATGGGACACCTACTATAAATGTACTGAAACTCATAGATGGCTATTTCCTGATTATCAGAGCAAAATAGCTAAACATGATCACTTATAGAAATCATTGTTAAATTAAAGCAATATCCCAGTAAATCAAAATTTAAAAAATGTTTCCCTTGACTTTTACACATACCGAAAAACTTTGTAATTAAGCCTTAATGAAAAAAAACAATGATTTTGAGATAATAGCCTTCTCTATAATCCAACAATTAAAATCATAATAATTTTTATGACTGTATATTAAAAGTTATTTTAGATTAAAGAATTATTTACATTCCTGTAATATGTTTTTTATTATGGTAAAATATACATAACTTAAAACAAATTACTTAAACTATAGGGATATCTCAACGATATTGTGAGTTTGGTTCCAGATCACTACAATAATGCAAATAACATAATGAATAGAGTCACACAATTTGTTTTTGGCTTCTCAATACATATGACAGTTATGTTTACACTACATTAACCCAATGAGTGCAATAGCATTATGTTGAAAAAAATACATATCTTAATTAAAAATTTTGCTTAAAAATGCTAGTTATCATCTGAGACTTCAGTGAGTCAATCCTTTGCTGGTGGAAGGCCTTGATGTTGACGGTCACTGACTAATCAGCATGGTGGCTGCTGACAATAGGGGTGGATGTGGTAATTTCTTAAAATAAGACAACAATGAAGTTTGCTGCATTGATTGACTCCTCGTTTTACAGCAGACTTCCCTGTAGCATGCAGTACTATTTGAGAGAATTTTACTCATGACAGAACTTCTTTCAAAAGTGGAATCAAAAAAGGGAGGAAGATGGTGGCGGAGCCAGTTGGACTATGTGAGTCTCAGTGTGAGAGAGTGAGGGTATGGAAAATGTTGAGTATATGTTGGTGAGTAAGTGGGCGTGTGAGTGGTGGACTGAGTGGGGACTCAGGAGCAAGTGGCCAGAATTTTCCTGGTGAAGCAACTGGTGCTGCAGCTGCTCTGCTTGGTTCCTAGTGCTTCTTGGAGCACAAAAGCTGAACACCTTTTTTTAAAAAAATCAACAGAGTCCTTCCCAGGAAGAAGCTGCCTGGAGAGACTGCCAACTCCAGGCTTTGCCTCACCACTGCAGCATCTAGCCAGACTCTAGCAGCAGGGGCTGCAGAGTAATCACAGTGAGGGAGTCCAGAGGCAGAGCCCCACTGGAGGAGACAACAGAAGCTCCAGCCACCATCTTGAAAGGTGGGCAGGAAAGTGCTCCAGCTTGCTCACCATAGAGCAACAGATTCGATCTCTGATACCTACAGATTAACTACTCAGGGATTGATTATGCCCCAGAGAGAATATCCTAAAAGCAGAACTTCTGGAGGGACAAGATGATTGCTGAGTCTCAGGGGCCCCACCTCTACCCTGATTCAGTTGTGAGACAAAGGGTGTGGCCAGAAAAGGATGTGGAAATCTTCCAAAGAGATTGTGGTTAGTATGGGGCTGACCCAACCCCCTACTACCCAGCAATACTTTGAATGTCAGACCCACATGGCTGGGGCATGACAGAGGGATGAACCCAGGTGGAGCCAGGACATCAGTGGCAATAGGAGGACTCTACTCTGGGATAAACCTGGCTGGGGTGCCTCCCAACAGTACCTGGGGAAGAGTCAATCCCACACCTTCCCACCAGAGGGGATGCCCCAGACCATAAAAGAGTGGGAAAGGAGGACTGAAGCCCCACCCATCCCACTGTTTACTCCTCCTTTCCTGGGCCAGACACTGGGGATATTGTGAATGAGGCCAAGCTCTGCAGGAGACAGCAGAAGGACTTGCCTGTCAGCAGCTGAGAAGAACAATTACAAAGCCTGACACAAGAAGGCAGATTTATGTTTGTTTGTTTGCTTTTTTTGTCTGTTTGTTTTTAAATGATTTTATAGTTTTCCTTTAGGCATGAATGTGTATGTAAGGGCTCTATCTGCATTCCATCCACCCTTTTTTCTTTTTCTTTTTTCATCATTATTTCTTCTTTCTTTTTGTGTTTTCTGTTAATGCATGTACATGAATGATCAAGTGCTTAACTTTCCATTTTTTTGCTTGTTTTTCACTTTTTTTAGGTTCGTGTGTGTGTGAATATATGTGTGAGGGTTCGATTTAAATTCATTTTGTTTTCTTCTCTCTATTTCTTTTCCTTTCATTTTGTGTTGAGTGTGTGGGTGTGCATGTTTTGTTTTCCTGTGTTTTTTTTTTTGTTGTTGTTGTTGTTGCTGCTTGTTTTACTTTGTTGTTTTTCCAGTTTGTTTTGGAGTGTGTGAATGTGTGTGTGTTTAATTGTTCTTTGCTTTTGTTGTTCTATGCTTCTATTTATTTTTATCAAGCTTATGTTCATCTTATTTCATTCTGCCCTTCTATGTTCTCCTTATTATTGTTTCTGTTTCTTGGACTCAGGCACATACCCATTGCATCCTCATATACTGTGGTGTGGGGAGT
This sequence comes from Cephalopachus bancanus, assembly GCA_027257055.1. Taxonomy (NCBI): domain Eukaryota; kingdom Metazoa; phylum Chordata; class Mammalia; order Primates; family Tarsiidae; genus Cephalopachus; species Cephalopachus bancanus. The sequence goes on along the minus strand of JAPVLO010000312.1, from coordinate 2,577,653 downwards.
GGTGTAGGGAATGGATATCAGGGAACTCATACTACAACCAATGAACATTGTGATTTGAAAGTAGTTTCTGAATTCTAGTTTCCCACCCTCCACCTTATGAGACTCTCAAAACTACAAAAGACAGCAAAACTTCCCACCCACAGTCCTATTTCAAAATAGAACAAATTCAGAGCTCTGATCAGGGAAGAATAGAGGTCTAGCAAACATCAGAAGTTAAAGTCTCTTCCACTGCCACTAAATAATGGAACTAAAGGAAAATAAAGAGTTCTGTCACAAATGTGGAAAAATAAATGGAGGAACACAGGTAATTCCCAGTGTTACAAAGAGAAATCACCTCGAAAAACAGACCTTAGAGTCCAAACAATGGAAATCATCAATGACTGGCCCCAGAATACAACAGAGATTTGGGAATGGATGGAAAGAGTGAGTAAGACTCAAGAAAGACAAGAAACAACACCGAATGAGCTTGCAACAACAATGTTTTTTTTTTGAGTTGGAGTCTCACTCTGTCACTCAGACTGTAATGGCCACTGCCGGCCACTGCAGCCTCGACCTGCTGGGCTCTGGTGATCCTTCTGTCTCAGCCATCCAACTAGCTGGAATACAGGCATACACTACCACACCCAGTTGATTTTTTGATTTACTGTAGAGATGAGCTCTCGCCAAATTGACCAGGTGGGTCTCAAACCCGCGGACTAAGGCAATTCACTCACCTCAGCCTCCCAAAGCACGGGATTACAGGCTGAGCCACTAAGCCCAGCTGCAACAAAGATTTTGCCCATAAAAAATTTCATCCAGGAAATAAATAACAAGATGATAATCATGGAAAACAGAATCAATCAGAAGAAAGAGTCTCAAAACTTGAACACCAAAACATAGAATTAAACTGATCTGTAAAAAATACAGAAAGACAACTCAGAAATAAAGAACAAAGACTATAAGAGATGTGTGATTATATCAAGAGGCCAAGCCTACATATGGTTGGTAATCTGAGAAGAAGAAAGGAAAATAGAGAACACCTCGAAGCAAGTATTCTAGGAAGTTATCCATGAAAACTTTTCCCATCTCACCAGAGGTGTGATCAACCAAACACAAGAGTTACAGAGAACTCCCTAAAGACATCAAATGGAAAGAACAATACCTAGACATATGGTAATTTGCCTATGCAATGTAGGCACAAAATAAAATATCCTAAAGGCAGCAAGAGAGAAAAGTTAGACTACCTACTAGGGAAAAGCAATCAGAATAGCAGCAGACCTATCGGCAGAAACACTACAAGATAGAATGGACTGGAGTCCAATATTCAAAGTTCTCAAACATAAACAATTTCAACCAAGAGCTTCCTACCCAGTCAAACTCAGCTTCATCAGTGATGAAGAACTAAAGCCCTCCCCAGTCATCCAATACCTAAGGGATTAATGCAGTTTCCAGACTAGCTCTACAGGAGACCCTTTAAAATTTATTAAACACAGAAGAAAGAAAAAAAGAATGAGCACACACTTCACAAGAGAACACAGAATCAACAGATAATACAACACAACAGCAAACTTGAAAAGACACACACACATTAACCCAAAAACTAAAAGAAAACAAAGAAAAACTTTTTTAAAACCTCATGATGGGGATAAATAATCACATTTTAATAATCAGCTTGAATGTGAATGAACTAAATGCATCACTGAAAAGACACAGAAAAGACAATTGCAAATTGGATAAAAAACCATGACCCAATAATTTGCTGCATTCAGGACACTGTTCACACAATAAGGGATGCACACAGACTCAAAGTTAAAGGATGGAAAATGATTTTCCAGGCAAATGGATCACAAAATAATGCAGGAATCATGTTCTTAATATCACACACAACAACCTTTAAACTATCAAAAATTTAAAAGATGCAAGAGAATACTACATAATGATAAAAGCTTCAATCCATCAACAAGAATATCAATACTAAACATATAAGCATTCACTACAAGAGTACCAGCATTCAGAAAGAAACTACTGAGTAAACTGAAAAACAAAAATGACTTTCACACTATTATAGCTGGGGACTTAAATACCCCACAAACAACCCGAGATAGATCATCAAGGAAAAAAAAAAAATCAGTAAACCGATTCAGAGCCTCAACTTGATACTTGACCAAATGGACTTAATGGATACCTATGGAATACTTCACACAACAACCACAGAATATATATTCTACCACATAGAACACACTCCACAATTGATCACATCTTTGGACTTAAATCAAGCATAAATACATTTCATAAGATTGAAATACTGTCATGTATTTTCTCAGAACACAGTGGAATAAAAATAAATATCAATATCAAAAAATTCCCCCCAAACTCAAAAACACATGGACACTAAACAACATAATGCTAAATGGCTACTGAGTCAATGCAGAAATCAAAACAGAAATTAAAATATTCCTGGAAACAAATGAAAATGAGGAAACATTCTACCAAAACTTCTGGGAGGCCATGAAAACAGTTCTAAAGATGAATTTATATATTTAAGAACACACATCAATAAAATGGAAAGATCACAGGTTAAAAGTGTAATAAATCACCTAAGGGAATTGGAAAGACAAGACCACCAAAACTCTAACTTTAGAAGAAGAATCCAGATTGCCAAAGTAAAAGTCCCAATATGGGGACCTAGAAGAAAATAGTATCATAGAAAAAAAAAATCAATAAACCAAAAAGCTGCTTCTTTGAAAGAATAATCAAGACTGATGGACCCCTAGCCATATTGACCCAGAAAAACAGAGAAAAAGGCCAAGTAGACACAATCAGAAATGCAAAAGGTCAAATCACAACTGATCCTGAAGAAATTGCAAAAAATTATCAGAGATTACTATGCACACCTGTATGGAAACAAACTTGATGACCTAAATGAAATGGAGGACTTTCTGACATCACACAACCTCCCAAGGTTTAAACAAGACACTGAGACACTAAATAGACTAATAACAACCAAGGAAATTGACTTCATCATAATAAAACTACTTACCAAATAAAGCCTTGGATCAGATAACTTTCCAGCAGAATTCCACAAAATGACAAGGAGGAGCTGATATCAATCCTATTTAAACTATTCTAGGAGACTGAAAAGACAGACTTCTCCCCAAATCATTTTACAAAGCTAACATCATGCTGATACCCAAGCTGGGTTGAGATCCAACAAGAAAAGAGAACTGCAGGCCAATATCCCTAATGAACATAGATGCAAATATTCTCAACAAGATTCTAGCACATCAGATCGAACAACATATCTCAAAAATCATTTACTATGACCAAGTAGGCTTCATCTCCAGGATGCAGGACTGGTTCAACATCTGCAAGACCATAAATGTAACTGAATATATCAATAGATGTGAAAGCAAGAACCACATGATTATATGATTAGATGCAGAAAAAGCTTTTGATAAAATCCAATATCCCTTCTTGATAAAAACCCTCAAACACCTAGGCATAGAGGGAAACTACCTCAAAATAATAAGTACCATCTACAATAATCCCATAGCCAACATATTGCTAAATGCATAGAAACTGGAAGCATTATCCCTGAAATATGGAACAAGAAAAGGTTGCCCAATCTAACCTCTTTTGTTCAACACTGTGTTGGAAGTCCTAGCTAAAACAATTAGACAAGAGAAGGAAATCAGTGGTATCCAAAAAAGAAAAGAGGAAGTTAAGTTATCTCTCTTTGCTGTTGATATTATCCTATACCTTGAAAATCCTAGAGAATCTGTCAGAAACCTGCTTTCACTAATAAATGACTTTGGCAAAGATCAGGGTACAAAATAAATGTGTAAAAGACAGTTGCATTCTTATACATCAACAACAAGCAGGCAGAGAACCAAATAAAAAGCACAATTCTATTCACAATAGTCACACAAAAAAGAAAGAAAGAAAGAAAGAAAGAAAGAAAGAAAGAAAGGAAAGGAAGGAAGGAAAGAAAGAAAAAGAAAGAAAGAAAGAAAGAAGAAAGAAAGAAAGAAAAAGAAAGAAAGAAAGAAAAGAAAGGAAGGAAGAAAGAAGGAAGGAAGGAAGTAAGGAAAGAAGGAAGGAAGGAAAGAAAGAAAGAAAGAAAGAAAGAAAGAAAGAAAGAAAGAAAGAAAGAAAGAAAGAAAATACCTTGGCATCCTCCTAACCAGAGAAGTGAAAGACCTTTACAATGAAAACTACACAATGCTGCTCAAAGAAATCCAAGAAGACACAAGCAAATGGAGAAATACTCCATGCTTATGGATAGGAAAAATCAACATTGTTAAGATGCCCACCCTACCAAAGGCAATCTACAGATTCAATGCAATACCCATTGAGTTACCAACATCATTCTTCTCAGACCTGAAAATGACAATATAGAAATTCATATGGAAACATAAACAACTACTAATAGTCAAAACAATCCTCAGCAAAAGAAACAAAGCAGGACGTATCACACTTCCAGACTTCAAAATTTACTATAAAGCCACAATAATCAAAATAGTCTGGTATTGGTACAAGAACAGAAATACTGACCAATGGAACAGGATAAAGATTCTGGAAGCAAAGTCTCAATTTCTTAACCATCTCATGTTTGAAAAAATCTCCACCAAAAACCACTTTGGAGAGGAGAACCTATTCAGTAATTGATGCTGTGGTAACTGGCTGACCACATGCAGAAGATTGAAACAGAACCCCTACCTATCACCATACACAAAAATCTACTCTAAATATAACATAGATCTAAATGTAAAACATCAAACTATAAGAACCTTACAAAATGCAGGAAACACCCTTACGGAAATTGGAACTAGCAACCAATTCCTGATCAAAACCCCAGATGCCCATGCCATAAGAGATAAGATGGACAAGTGAGACCTCATCGAGCTAAGAATCTTCTCCAAAGCCAAAGAAACCATCAAGAGAATGGAGAGACAGCCCACTGATTGGGAAAAAATATTAGTCAACTGCATATCTGACAAAAGCCTAACACCCAGGATCCACAAGGAACTCAAACATGCTGAAAGGAAAAAAAAACAAACAACCTTACTTGAGAATAGACACTTCTCAAAAGAAGATATATGGGAACCAACAGCCACACAAAAAAGTGCCTAGCCTCACTAATCATCAGAGAAATGCAAATTAAAAACACATTGAGTTACAACCTAACCCAGAAAGAATGGCCATCATTAATAAATCAAACAAGAGATGCTGGTTAGGATGCAGAGATAAAGGAATGCTTCTACACTACTGGTGGGAATGAAAACTAGTGCAACCTCTTTGGAAAACAGTGTGGCAATGTTTAAAAGAGTTAGACATTGACCTTCCATATGACCCATCAATTCCCTGACTGGAAATATACCCAGAGGAACTTAAATCATTCTACAAAAAGGATACCTGCAAACGCATGTTTTTTGCAGCACTATACACAAGCAAAACACATGGAACCAACCATGTTGCCCATCAAAACTAGACTGTATACAAAAAATGTGGTGCATATACACATTGGAATGTTATGCAATTATAAAAAAAGACAAGCATATGGACTTTGCAGCAACTTGAATGGCTTTAGAGTCAACAATACTCATTGATCTAACAAAGAAACAAAGAACACATGTTCTCACTCATAAGTGGACCCTGAACACTTACCATAATACTATAAGAAAGGGGTTGGTAGTAGTAGGATGCTGCCAGAGTGCTAGGGAGGGCCACAATATCAATAGGGGTACCTGATCTCAAACCATGCCAAGTGGGGACCAAAGGGAGTCTCAGACTTTACCTGCATGAAGACTACCTGTATACCTAATCCTGAATTGTAACCCCATATCTTTAAAATAAAATTTAAAAATTAAAAACAAACTAAAAAATGGTGTCAGTTATCTCAGACCATGCCATCACTTTATCAACAAAGTCTATGGAATATTCTAAATCCCTTGTTCACATTTCAACAACATTCACAGTTTCTTCACCAGAATAGATTTTGGTCAATAAACCACTTTCCTTGCTCATCCATAAGAAAAAACTCCTTATTCAATCAAGTCTTATTATGCACTTGCATCCAGTCAGTCACATCTTTGGGCTCTACTTCTAATTCTAGTTCTCTTACTATTTCTACCACATCTGTAGTTACTTCCTCTACTGATTCCTTGACACCTCAAAGTCATCCATTCAAAGTTGGGAATCAACTTTGAAATTACTGTTAATTTTGATATTTGTTACTGTCTCCCATGAATCATAAATGATCTTAATGGTATCTAGATTGATGGATCTTTTCCAGAAGATTTTTAATTTATTTGCTAAGATCAATTAGAGGAATCACTATCTATTGCAACTATAACCTTATGAAATATATTTCTTAAATAACAGGACTTGAATGTACACATTATTTTTGATCCATGGGATGCAGAATGGATTTTGTATTAACAGGAATAAAAACAACATGAATCTCCTAATATATCTGCATTAGAGAACTTGATGTGTTGTCAATGAACAACAATATTTTGAAAGGAGTCTTATTTTCTGAGCAGTAGGTCTCAACACTTGGCTTAAAAAGTTCAGTAAACCATACTATAAACAGAGATGCTGTCATCCAGGCTTTGTGTTTAATTTATGGAACACAGGCATTGTAGACTTAACATAATTCTTCAACCTTAGGATTTGTGGAACAGGAAATGAGTGCTAGCTTCAACTTAGCATCATCAACTGTATTAACACCTAATAAGAGAGTCAGTCTGTCCTTTGAAGATTTAAAGCTAGGAATTGACTTCTCTAGGTGTCATTTTCTTCTAATACAAGGCTGTTGCATCTACATTGAAAACCTTTTTCTTAGTGCAGCACCCTCATCAACAATCTTAGCTAGATCTTCTTGATAACGTGTTGCATCTTCTGTATTAGCTCTTGCTGCTTCACCTTGCACTTTTATGTTATTCAGATGTTTTCTTTCCTTAAACTTCTTTAACCAACCTCTGCTAGCTTCCAACTTTTCTACTGCAGCTTCCTCATCTTTCTCATCCTTTATATAACTAAGAGAGTTAAGGGATGTTACAGTTAGTTTGATCTTCTATCCAGACCACTAAAGCTTTCTACATAATAGCAATAATGCTACTTCATTTTCTTATCATTTGTGTGTTCACTGGAGTAGCACTTTTAATTTTTTAAATAACTTTTCCTTTGCATTCAGAATTTGGCTGTTAGGTGCAAGAGACCTGGCTTTCAGACTATCACAGTTTTTGCCATGTTTTCCTTACTAAGCTTAATCATTTCTAGATTTTGATTTAAAGTAAGAGGTGTGACATTTTTTGTTTACTAGAATGCTTACAGACCATTGTAGAGTTAGTACTTGGTTTCATTTCGATATTGCTATGTCTCAGTAAATAAGAAGACCCAAGCAAACAGAAAAACAGGAAATGGCCAGTTGGTTAAGCAGTGAGAATACACATAGCATTTATCAATTAAGCACACCAACTTATATGGGCACTATTCTTGGTATCCCAAAACAATTACAATTGTAACACCAAAACCAGTGATTACAGACCTCCATAACATTTATAGTAATAATCAAGAAGTTTCTAATGTTGTGAGAATTACCAAAATATGGCACAGCAACATGACGTGACATATGTTGTTGGAAAGATGGCACTGATAGATTTTCTGGACAGAGAGTTTTCACAAACCATCAATTTGTAAAAAAAAAAAAAAAACTCAATATATGTAATTAGGTACTCCTGTATTTTAAATTTATAGTTCAATGGTATACAGTACATTTGCAATGTTTTACAGCTTTCAGTACTATCCATCTTAAGAAGTTGCTTTTTTCATTCCAAGTTGAAATGCTGTGCTCATTACAAAAATAATCTCCTATACACTATACTCCTGGATCAATTGATAGTCACTAATCTGCTTCCTGTTTCTACAAATTTGATTTATTCTGGGTATCACATATACAATTGAGTTATGCAATATTTGTTCTGTGTTTGAATTATTTTACTTAACGTAATGCAATTGAACCTTGAACAATATTGTGGTTAGAGACACTGACTCTGCACACTGTCAAAAATTCATGCATCATTTTGAATTCCCCAAAACCTAGCTACTTATTAGCTACTTATTAGTCTACTGTTGACTAGAAGTCTTTCCAATAATGTAAACAGTCAATTAACACATATTTTTTATGTTAGGTATATTATATACTATACTCTTACAATCAGCTATAGAAAAGAGAATGTTATTAAGAAAATCATAAGGAAGAGAAAATATTTACTATTTGTTAAATGAAAGTGAATTGTCATAAAAGACTTTGTCCTCATTGCTTTCATGCTGAGTAGGCTGAAAAGGAGGAAGGGGAGGGGCTGCTCTTGCTGTTTCAGAGGTGGCAGAGGTGGAAGAAAGCTCATGTATAAATAGACTGCCCAGAGGTTTTGTTCACCCATGCCACCTCTGGCATGTCACTCTTTCTTTTCTTCCTTCTTTCTCCAATAAACTTTGTGTGAACATTTAAAAATAAATAAATAAACTGCTCAGTTCAACCTATGTTGTTCAAGGGTTGACTCTATTTTTAAGGTGCATCTATGTTGTAGCATACATCATAATTTTCAATTCTTTGGAAAGGTTGAAACATATTCTGCTGTACATATATGACACATTTTATCCATTTGTTTGTTAATGGACAATTTGGTTGTTCCAAATTTGAGTAATGTAATAATGCTGTTATGAACATTGGTGTATAAATATCTGTTCAAGCCCCTGCTTTCAAATCTTTTGATGTATCCTAGCTGTAGAATTACTGAATTATATGGTTATTTTATTTTTATATTTTTAAAGAATTACCATATATTTTCCATAGCAGCCACATCATTTGACATTCTTACAGCAATGTAAAAGTGTTCTAATTTCTGCATATTTTTGTCCCAATACTTGTCATTTCCCTTTGTAAATAATAGTCATCCTAATGGATATAAAATGCAAACACTTTGTGGTTTTGATTGGCATTTCTCTGAAGATTAGGGATGTTGAGCATCTTTTTACATGCTCATTGGTCCTTTGTGAATCTTCTCTGTAGAAATGTTTATTCTAGTCCTTGGTCCACTTTGTAATTAAGTTGAATTGTTTTTGTAGTCAAGTCATAGGATTTTTTCATGCAGTCTGACTATTAATCTCTTATAAATTATATGAATCACAAATATTTTCTCTCATTCTTTGAGTTGGCTTTCACTCTCTTGATGGTATTCATTGACTTATGAAATTTTTTATTTTTGATACATTTCAATTTACGTATGTTTTCTTTTGCTGCCTATGTCATTCATGTCATATCCAATAAGCCAGTGCCAGATCCAACAACACAAAGTTTTTCTCTTATGTTTTCTTCTAAGTGTTACAGTTTTAGGTCTTATGTTTATGTCTTTTACGTAAATATATATTATTTATTATTATATATAATATTAAATATATATTTAAAGACAAGTCAAGTTCAGTAGTGAAAGGGGGAAGAGTAGAACAAAGAGTTCCATCTGTGACTGTAAAAAAGCAACTGAGATAACTCATTATCTTTGGAGAAACCTACTTAGATCTTTAATCCATTTTTATTTATGTTTTGTGTATGGTATAGGAGTCCTGTTTCATCTTTTTGCATGCAGATATTCAGTTTCTCAACACAATTTGTTGAAAAAACTGTCCTTTCCCCATTTAACGATTTTGACATCCTGGTTGAACATTATTTGATCATATATTAAATGGTCTATTTCTGAGCTCTCTAGTCCTTTGGTCTAGAAATGTCTTTCATTTGCCAGTAGCACACTGCTTTTATTATTAGAGGTTTGTTTTAAACCTTGAAATCAGCAAGCATGAGGCCCCCAAAGTTTTTTTTTTTAATATTGCTTTCATTATTTAGAATTGTCTAAGGTGCCATATGAATTTAAGGATGCATTCATTTGTCAAAATTTATAAAATTTTACATGTTAAATATATTATTTTTTTATAAATGGTTTTGCATGCTATCTATCATGCATTTTCTACGTGCATCTGGAAAAAATGCTCTAGTTTGGTGAATTCCATAGATGCCTGTTAGGCCTAATATGTTTAGAGTGCTATTTAAGTCTTCTGTTACTTCAGTGATGTTCTGTCTATATGTTTTGCCTGACAGTTAAAAGTGACATATTTATGTCTCCGACTATTATTTTGGAATTATCTATCTCTCCCTTTAATACTGTCACATTATGCTTAATGTAATTTGGTGCTCTATTTTAAGATGCATACATCTTTATAATTGTCAAATTCTGATGATGAACTTACACTTGATTATTATAAAATGTCTTTTCATCTTTAATAACATGTTATTTGCTCTAAAGTCTATTTTGTGTGATATTAATTGTCATTTCAGTTATTTTATGGTTGCAGTGTGCAGAGTATGGTTCTTTCTTTTGATTTTTTTCTTCTGTAAGTAGTGTAAATTTGGATGAAATTTTCTAATAGATAATTTTGACTTTTATTAGATTATTGAACTCATTAAATTGTAATATTATCACTGATATAGTTGAAGTCACATCTATTTTGCTTTTAGTTTACTATGTGCTATGTTATTGTTTCTTTATTCCTTCTTTAGTGCATTATATTTTATTAAATGAATGTTGTTTTCCATTGTGATATATTAATTATCTTAAGAGTTTAAGAATTACACACACACACACACACACACACACACACACACACACACACGCACACATAGAAAGAGAGACAGAGAGAAAGAGGTCTTGCAGGTCTCTATGTTGTCCAGTCTGGTTTAAACTCCTGGACTCAAGCTGTCTTCCCTCTTGGGCCTCCCACAGTGGTGCTGGGATTATAAGCAGGAGTCACTGTGCCAGACCAAAAATTATAATCTTTGAAATTCTTCAGTTTCTGCTCTTTGGCTTACTATACACATTTTCACTTATTAAAATTAACCTTAGATTTATAACTTAATTCTAGTTACATATAAATGTTTTTCCTACATAGCTTTATTTCTTCTCTCCCTTTTTGAGGTATTATTATGACGCTTAAACCATATATGTTATAAACTAAAAAATACATTGTCATGTTTATTACTTTATATTACATCTTTTAAAGAAAGTAAGAGAAGAAAAAAGAGCAAATATTTATAATTTTTTTTGGAATCAGGACCTCACTCTGTCAACCAGGCTAGAGTGCAGTGGCATGATCACTGTTCACCATAACCTTGACTTCCTAGGTTCAGGCAACACTTCTGCCTCAACCTCTTGAGTAGCTGGACTATAGGCATGAACCACTATGCCTAGCTAAATTTTTTTTATTTTTAAAATTTTTTTGTAGAGATGAGAACTCACTGTGTTGTATAGGCTGGTCTCAAACTCCTGGGCTCAAGCAATTCTTCTACCTTGGCCTCCCAAATTGCCTGGATTACAAGTATGAACCACCATGCCCAGGCTATAATTTTTTTCATATTAATCTTTGTCTAAGTCAGTCTGGGCTGCTATAACAAAACGCTATAGACTAAGTGGCTCAAACAACAATTTTTTTTTACACTTCTGGAGACTTGGAAGTCCAAGACCAAGGTATCAGCAGATTTGGTGTCTGATGAGGGCACACCTTCTGGTTCGTGGACAATGCCTTCTTGATTTGTCCTAGCATGATAGATATAGCAAACAAGCTCCCTCAGCCTTCTTTTAAAAAGGCACTAACCCTACTAATGAGGACTCCAAGTCATGGTCTAATTATCTTCTAAAGGTGTCACCACAAAATATTTTCACATTGGGAGTTAGGCTTTAACACACTAATTTATGGAACATATAAACATTTAGCTCTTAGCAAACTTATTTATTATTCATAACTCTCTTATTATTATTATTATTATTATTATTTATTTATTTTTAGTTAGAGTCTCACTCTGTTGCCCAGGCTGGCGTGCAGTGGCATGCTCATGGGCACTGCAGCTTGACTTGCTGGGCTCAGTTGATCCTTCCACCTCAGTCTTCCAAGTAGCTAGAACCACAGGCACATATCCCCACACCCAGATAATTTTTTTTGATTTATTGTAGAGATAAGGTCTCACCAAGTTCCTCAGGCAAGTCTTGAACACGTGGACTCAGTCAATCCTCTCACCTCCACCTCCAGAAGTGCTGGGATTACAGGCATGAGCCACCTTGCCCGGCTATCTTAATTTTTTGCTATAGATTTAAGTAACTACCTGGTGTCATTTCCTTATTTCTGATAGCTTTATTGCCACTTACTCGATTTATGCTGTCATTGGCAAACATGTTGTGTTTCTACTTAACTCTCAAAACACAATTATTTATTGTAATAGACTAAATGTTTATATCACCCCAAATTTATTGGAGATAGAAATCTAATCCCCAGGGTGATGTTTTTGGAGGTGGAGCCTTAGGGAGGTAATTGAGGCATGAGGGCATAGTGTCAATAAATAGGGTTAGTTCCATTATGAAACATTCCAACTCTTACCCCTTCTGCCACACAGCAAGAAGATGGCCATTTATGAATCAGGTAGCAGTCTCTTTCCAGACATCAAATCTGCCAGTGTCTTGACTGTAGACTTCTCAGATTCTAGAATTGTAATAAATAAATTCTTGTTTTTATAAGCCATTCAATATATGATATTCAATTATAGCTGCCCAAACTGACTATGACATGCACAAGTTGTTTTATCAAATTTTTTTTAATCTTAGAAAGAGAAAGAAGAAATATGCAGGTTTATCTTCCTTCCTTCCTTCCTTCCTTCCTTCCTTCCTTCCTTCCTTCCTTCCTTCCTTCCTTCCTTCCTTCCTTCCTTCCTTTCTTCCTTCCTTCCTTCCTTCCTGTTGGAGTCTCACTCTGTTGCCCAGACGAGTGCAGTGGCCGCTCCCGGCCACCGCAGCCTCGACCTGCTGGGCTTTGGCGATCCTTCCGCCTCAGCCTTCCGAGTAGCCGGAACTACAGGAGCGCGCTACCACGTCCAGCTCATTTTTGGTTTATTGTAGAGATGAAGTCTCGCCAAGTTGCCCAGGCGGATCTCGAACCCTCAGGCTCAGGCATTCCACTCACCTTAGCCAAAATCATCCTGTAGCACAAGTGCAAGACCTAGCAAAGCCATCTTGTTGCCTGACTTTTCTGAACCAAAAAATGAGCCTTTATGTTCTCCTCCTGTGTCCAAAATTCCAACGAAAGAAAAAACTAAAAATATAGAGGCTCCTGCCCAGCTCAAAGAATTAGTTTCAGATTTGTCTTCTCAGCTTGTCTTCTCACCTCTTGCTTTGAGAACCAGGTGAAAAAACACGTTTAATATGCCCAAACTGGCAGATGAACTGAAAGATGATGCTAAATTACTAAAAACTGTGGAAGGGAACCAAAAAAAGAAAGAAAGAAAGAAAAAGAAACAAAAGAAAAAGAAACAAAAGAAAAGAACCAGGACTGCAGAAACCATTTCTGGTGATCAACCAGAAATACAGAACAAGAAAGAGTTTGGTCACCTCCTCTCACAAAAATCAAGTTGATTACTCCTTTGCCAAGCCCATTTGATGAAGTAAAGACCAGGTCAAGAAAAACTGTGGAACTATCAGGAAGAGTTCCTGGGAGGGGCAGAAAGAAACTGTCTTCCTTTCCAAAGCAAGTTTTACACAGAAAAATGTTATAATTTTTTTGAAAGTTTTTAATGTACACCTATTTGTAAAGTCATCAGATTATTAAATAGCATCTAATTTGGGAGAAAATAATTCATAAATTATTGCAAATTTTTGAAAACAGAAGAACTTCAGTAAGCAAAGTTACTCCATACAGTGTTCCTCTTTTAGTCCAAGCAGTTTTTCTATTTTATATTAATACTTCATACATTTATATAATATGCAAATATGACTTATTATTGGAATGTTGAATAAAGTGTTTACTTTGTAGTAAAAAAAATCTGTTTTTAAAAAGTATATTTTCCAAAACATAATGGACAGCAAATAACCGTTTTTTACCTCATTTATGGATATTAATGTCTTAATGGAGAAAAGTTGAGATAAATTCATAACCAGAGTGAACAATTTTACACATTTCTTAGTAACTTTATATTAAATAGGCAAAACAAAATACAAGCATATAGATATTTTAAGCAGCATAATTTTAAAAATTTCACCTAATGAGCAAATAGAGAACAATGTACCAAAAAATTTAGATTCCTTATTTTTTCCAATACACACAGAATTTTTAAGGAAATAGATTGCATGCTGATTTACAAAGCAAGTCTTAACAAATTTCAAAAGATCATTCTACAGTGTATAATTTCAGATTGCCATAATCTTAACTTGAAAATCAAAAAGAAAATGATGATAGTAATATGTATATATTTCTTTAAGTTAAGAAATAGTATATCTAAATTAAATAGTGGTCAAGAAAAATATTGATATGTATTTTTAAATATTTTGTATTGAATACAAACGAAAGTATTACATCGAAATCAGGGACATATGGCTAAATCTTATTTAATAGTAAATGTAGAGCTAATTATTTTTGAGAAAATATTAAAAACAATTATCTAATTATTCACCTCCAAAGAATAGAAAAATAAGCAACTAAAACCCTGTACCTATCAACATGGAAAAATAATAAAGGTAAAGTAAAATGCTAATAATCAAACATACATATTCTAAAATGAATCATCAAAGTCAAGAATTGTTTGGTAGCTATTGCCAAAAGCCAAAAGTTGCACTTTTCCAAAATCATGAGGATTTTCTTCTTCATTGCTCTTTCTCAATGAAATCCACAAGTACCAGAAATTAATTTTGAAATATTGCCTGGTAGTGTGGGTAAGATTAATATTTTGCAATTTGGAGAGAACAATTACTGCGATAACATTCATCCTTTTAATTTTGTGAGTTTTTATATAAATAAAAAGACTTTATTTTCTTAGAGCAATTTCAGGTTCACAGCAAAATCGAGAGGAAGGTACAGAGCTTTCCATATACACATTACTGCAACATGTGCATAACTTCCCCCATCATCACCAGCCCTAATTTTTTGTTACAGTTGAGAAACCTACATTGAAACATCATAATCCCCCAAAGTCCATTGCTTACCATTTGGTGTTGTACATTTCGATGGACTCAAACGAATGTATAATGCATGTGTTGCTTCTATGTTGAATGTTGAAAAGCACTCTTTTTTCTCTTTTATATTGTCTTTGTTCCTTTGTCAAAGATAAATTACCTATATTTATGTGGTTATACTTCTGGGTTCTCTACTGTGTTCCATTAGTCTATCTGCTAATTATTTTGCCAATACCATACTGTCTTTTTTATTGTAGCTTTATAGTAAGTAGGATATTGTCAATTCTCCAACTTTTCTTCCCTTCAATAATTTGTTGGATATTTTGGGTCTTTAGTCTCTCCATTTAAACTTCTTAATCGATTTTTTTCACAAAATAATTTTGAACGATATTTCACCGAGTATATATAGTAGTATCCTCTTAGCTGTGGTTTTGCTTTCCATGGTTTCAGTTACTTGCAGTCAACTGTGGTCTGAAAAGAAGTGAGTACTTTACAATATAATCTTGAAAGAGAGAGAGAAATAGAACAAATTTATGTAACTTTTATTACAGTACCTTCTTTTAATTGCTGTATTTTATATTAGCTACAGTTATTAATCTTTTACTGGGCTTAAAGTATAAATTAAACTTTATTATAAGTATGTATCCCCTATAGATAATGGAGAACTACTGAAGATATAGCTGAGAAGAACTGACATCTGGACAATATTGTATCTTTCTAGCCGTGCACATGGAATAGCTCTTCATTTGTTTAGTGTTTTAAAAAAATTTCATCAGCACTTTGTAGTTTTTCTCATGTAGATCTTGTACATATTTTAGTTGATTTATACCTAAGAATTTCATTTTCGGGCATGCTAATGTAGATGGTATTGCGTTCATTTCAACTTCCACTTGTTTATTATTGGTAAACCTACAGAAAGTGATATTTTTAGATTCTCTACCATTTAAGTGCTAGGTCCAGTCCTGCTTAGCTTCTGAGTTCAGACAAGAGCAGGGATGTTCAGAGTGGTATGGTGGCAAACTGTTCTCTTGTATTGATTTTTTTTTTTTAATTCTCAAATTGAGTTTTGGAAAGCAACAGTACAAGGTCATGCTTTTAAGAATTTTATTACTAAACAATTCATTGGTCAGGTACCAAAAATTAATTATGTATAGAATGTATCTTAGAAAAATATTTAGTCATGTTATTATTGACTGATATACAGCCACATACATATGTAAACACATATATGCATATGTACCTATGTAACTCTGATTTTTAAAGTTATAAATAAGTTGGACTTTTTCTTTTCTTATCTTGCTAGTTTCTATATATTTTAAAAGAAGAACAAAACACTACAATTTAATTTTTTCAGCTTTCAGGGTTTTTTTTTTCCAAAATAAAGTATAAAACTTCATTTAGAATGAAAATTATTATTATGAGAAAAATTATGTAGTCAATGTCTCTGTTGCCTCTCTTAAAAAGATTAAGCTAATAAATAAAATTTTGCAAATCATAAAGAATTATTCTCATAACATTTTCGATTTAATGTATTTAATTACATAATTTAACTAACTTCAATTTTTTCATTCATAAAGTACTTTCTTGAAGAGCTTTAAGAACTTTGCATGCAAATGCAAGAACTGTAGATCTTGCTGTGCATCTTAGATTTTTTCCCTACTTGAATTATTGAAGTGTAATTCATGAAAAAATATTACATTTTCTTTTGTGAAATCACTGACGTCTTCTAATACTATTCGAGTAGCTTTTAGAATTTTTTATTGTCAGTTGCTTTTATTTTAAGATTTAGTAGTTACCTTTCTCTTACAGCAGTAACCTTTATGCCTACTGCTTTTCAGGATGAGAATGTGTATAATTACAGCTATCAGATCTGCTAAAATGCCATTTCAATAAAAAAAAATTTATCAGGACCCTCTAGGAAAATGAAACTCAGCTAGTCTGGGATAATCTACATTAATATGAATGCCCAAGTATGAATCAAAATAATAAAATTAATCTGCAGATTATTACAAATCAAACCAAATTTATAATATCTGTCATCATCATTGATATTTATAGCAATTGCTTCCAGATTTCAAGATTTGTGCTACAGTGTTAAAGAAAAATTTTTAAGCAACTGAATTGCTAATTACTCTTTTGATTATAAGTAATAAAATTCACAGAGGTTAGCTTTAAAAAACTAAAAGGGAATGATGCATTACTTTTGTTTATAAGTTACAGAAAACACAAATACTCACTTAAATGAAGAGGAATATCTATTATAAGATGACAGAGATGGTTCATGTAATACAAGGGCAGGGATGAGTCTAGAATTCAAATATACACTAAAATTATGGAGTCATTTGCCTCAGAGTAGGTTTTTAAATACTTATTTAATTATTTTTATCTTAATGTGTATAGAATTCACAAGAAAGTTTGGTTGAATTTCATCTTTTATTTCTGTGGCTTTGTTTAGAACCCGGGAAAATACCTTTGCAATAAACTTCCAGATGATACTTATTCCTTCAATTCACAGTTCACACATCCAGTTGTAAATTTCTTAAAAACCATGGATTTCTCTTTTTCCTTACCGTAAACTTCAGTCTTGATGATTACATCAAACTTTTTCCCGTTAGATAATGATTTTTTTCTTATCTAGAGAGGACAACTGAATCAGATAACCAATTATATTCTATCTCAAGATTTTGGAATATTAATCAATAAAACAGAGTTGGGGGATTATTGAAATGAGATAAATAATGACTTGAAGGAGACTAAAAAGATCGTGAAGCCTAAGTGCCGAATTTCGGTCTATGGGAAAGTTTATAGTGTATATCAACCAACTACGATCGGGCACCTGATAATACATGATGCAGACGTGACTATTGGAGAATCATCCTTATTATTTGGTAGTAGAACTCAGAAGCAATAATTATCTGGAGTTGGCCAACTTTTTTCAGCAGAAGATCTTTCTGTTGCAGAAACTTAAATCAAAGTAAACAAGACAGTAAGAAAAAGAAAGGAAATCAGATGTGTCATTAAAATCAAACAATACAACACATGAATAAAAAGAATATTTTTCATTTCACTTTTCTTTCTCACTCATTCATCTACAGGTAACATAAAAAGCTACAACAGTGGTTTATATGAGTGAGAAGCTTCCCACAGCATCAGATTCCATTCTCTAATGCAAGGTTCCTCCCACATATTCAGGAGATATACCCATATATCTGACAGAATAAATGGAGAAAAAGAAAAGGCTAAAAGGAATGGACCACTCATCTGTTTTCAAAATTAAAAAAAAATTTAGTCTTTCCCAAAAGTCAGTATGAAGAGAGCCTTTGCCAAAAATTATATATGGAAGGCAATTAAGCACTCAAAAGGATGCTCAATATAATTATTCATTTGATGAATACAAATACAAACAATAAGATACTATCATTCACCTATTAGAATGTGTAAAATTTTAAAACTAGCCATACCAAGAATTGACCATACCAAGATATAGAAAAATTGGCAGTCTCATGCACTCCTGCTAAGAATGTAAAATGGTATAACCACTTAAGAACACCATTTAGCAGAGTTATGTTTGTTTGTTTGTTTTTTTGAGTTGGAGTCTCACTCTGTCGCCCAGACTGGAGTGCAGTGGCCACTCCCGACCACCGCAGCCTCAACCTGCTGGGCTCCAGCGATCCTTCCGCCTCAGCCTTCCGAGTAGCCGGAATTAGAGGCTCGCGCTACCACGCCCGGCTGATTTTTTGATTTAATGTAGAGATGAGGTCTCGCTGCCCAGGCGGGTCTCGAACCCGTGGGCTCAGGCAATCCACTCACCTCAGCTTCCCAAAGGCGCGGGATTACAGGCTGAATCACTGAGCCCGGCTTGTTTTTTACAGTTAAGCATACCTCTATCAAATGACCCATCTGTTCTACTCTCAGATATTTCACTAAGATGTATAAAATCAAGGCTGCACAAAACCTTGTACACATTTCATAGCAGCTTTTTTCATAATAGCCCAAACTGGAAACAATCCAAATGCCCATCAAATAAGTGAATGGATCCTCAATATTACTCAGCAATAAAAATGAATAAACTGAACCAAAGCAGCTAAATAAAAAGTACATTCTGCATGACTTCATTAATATAATATTCTAGAAAATAAGAACTATCAAAAGCAGATCCATGTCTATGTGGGCACATGTGGAGGCAGGTGGAAGAAACTATAAATGGGCCAGGACGTCTTTGGATGGTGATGCATATGCTCTTTATTGGTATGTGTTTGTCGCTTCCCAGGTGTAAGTATATGTTAAAACCTATCAAAATTCCATTTATAGTATGTAAATTAAAATGCAAGATTTTTTTAAAAATTAAAGGCCTTCCACAGTAGGCATACCATAGTACAACAAGAAAGTCCTTCCACACGAAAAGAAAAACAAAAATCTTAAAATCAGTCAGGGGAACTATGGATATAAAAGTGAATACATTCTTAAGCACAAATTTAAGTTAAATGGTAACCATACCTCGAGGGAGATAGAATGGAGGACAATAAAATGACCACTTAAAAGAATGTCTCTCAAAACGTGATTTAAGGCCACCATTCCCAAATCTAACCTAGGGGATAAGATGCAGTCAAGAAAACTGCATTTTAGGAAAGCTACTTAGAAGAAAAAAAGAGAAAAAAACTTACTTTTATGGTTTATCTCATTCATTTTTCTTAGTCTCTCTGCCCTTAGATGCTCTTCGATGCCCTTATAACCTTTTAACCACCAAAGATTTTGAGCAACCAATTTATTAAATCTTTAAAACATTTTAGAACTCTTTCTTGGACTTGGAATGCATCAGTGCCATCATAATAACTTGTTCTTTTCTAATTAATTGAATGCTATAATGAAAAAGAAAAAAAATTAGTGTCCCTTGCAGTGATTTATTTCAGAAAAGCTAGATAATAATATAATATGGAATTAATACTATTAAATATAATGTATCCAGGATAGCATTTTCCATATAGAATTATATACAGGTTAAAGGTTGATTAACTTTAAAATGACCCCTTTCACTCAGAGGTCACAAAGAAAATGTGGGCAAAGTCAGCCTTAGTCACTCTCTTCATCACCTTGCTCTGTAAGATCACCAGCCCTGCCTATGAAATGGAGAAGTTCTCAGGATGAGAGGTGAGTTATGTGTATATTATGTCTCTCTGCTATATCAATTCAGATCATGCTTCAGGGCATCAGTCCATTCCCTGAAGGTCTGAACCAAGATAGATTAGATTCTCCTTTGACTTGATTGCTATCACTCCATGTAAAAAAATAATTAAAAAAAAAAGTGTGTGTGGTTTTTTTTTGAGTCGGAGTCTCACTCTGTTGCCCAGACTGAAGTGCAGTGGCTGCTCCCAGCCACCGCAGCCTCGACCTGCTGGGCTCCGGCGATCCTTCCGCCTCAGCCTTCCAAGTAGCTGGAACTACAGGCGCACGCTACCATGCCCAGCTATTTTGGATTTTACTGTAGAGATGAGGTCTCACCAAGTTGCCCAGGCGGTTCTCGACCCGTGGGCTCAGGCAATCCACTCACCTCAGCCTCCCAAAGTGCTGGGATTACAGGCTGAGCCACCGAGCTCAGCTAAGTTTCTTTTTTATTAAAAGCATTTTGTTTAAGGCATAGAGAATATCATTTTGTTCTCCATTTCTTAACATGAAATTAAATCAATTGTTCCTCTTACATTGTATCACTTTACATATGATCTTCTTATAGCAACCAAGTGACCTTCCAAATTTTGTGTCCATGAGTGTGCTAAAAGGTTATCATCTGAATTATTGAAAATCAAAACAATGCTAATGTTTCCTTGGTATAAATCTCAAAGTACAGTTTCATTCCAGACAATACTTATAACATTAAGGCATTAAAAATATCTCTGTATCTTATTTGTGATTTAATATAAGTGTAAGGAAATAAGAGTAAGCTAATCGATAAGTTAATTTTATTATTAGCCATGAGGGAGATAACCTTATTTTTGTTTCTATAAAAATAAATAAGTGCACTTTAAAATTTCCAACTTTATGACCATATGACTTTATTGTGATATTTGGGATAAATTACTTAATCTCAGATACATTTTCAAAAGAAAATACTATGTGAAGTGACATGTAGAGAAAGCAAAAACTAAAAACTTTTGGAGAAAGTGAAAGTTAGTAATGCATTAGCACTATTTGAAATTATAGTATTATTAATTATATGTCTGTATGAACATGCATATATTTATAGCACAATTCTCACAATTCTGTGTCAACAAATCTTACTTCTAGTTCTATTATCTCTATTTTTATGTCAGTCATTTACTATTCTCATTTTAATTTTAAAATAATATTTCTAAATATTATATAAACTGCATACAGGGTATTAAAGAAGAACATGCAATACATCTGTACTTCTATTTCATCAGTAAAAAAAATTAGTTTCTTTTAAGATCTGTTTTTGTCTACGTTTTATTTTAGTTCCATGTTAACAACTAAATATGAAGAAATCAACTAAATATATTTTTTTGCTCTTCACTCTGGGTGAAAGATTTGCAAATAATGGGTAAATGGACCTGGAAATTTTACATAACCTATTTTATAGACCTCTGTTTCATGTTAGTTTTTTGTTAGAAACTGTCCTAGAGGAACTTCAGCCCAGGACAGGGACCCAGCTGTTGTAATAGGTAGATGACTTACTAATCTCTGGAAAGAAAAGGAAGAAAGTATCAGAGACTACTTTTAGTTTGCCCAGCTTTCTAGGACAAAAAGGGCTGTGTGTTCCAAAAAACTAAGCTAGAATTTATAGAAAAGGAGGTTAAATAATTAAGAAATCTCATCAGTGGAGGGAAATGATGAATAAACTCAGAAAGAATAACCAGCATGGTGAACCTGACCCTGTCCAAAATGAAGACAGAACTCAGAGAGTTTTTAGGACTAATTGGCTATTGCTGGCTATGGATTTAATCTTATGCCCAAAGAATAATTATTTTGTTTCTGAAGCTATTAGAGGAGAAAACTGGCCCCTTTCAATGATCTCAAGAGGAAAAACACGCAATAGAAGATTTAAAATGGGCCCTCATTACAGCTATGTCCTGACTCTTCTGTCCCCAGAGAAGCCATTTCACTGGTTGACATGGTAGATCAAGGCCTGGCCCTAGGGATACTAACCCAAACCTGAGAATGGGAGAAAGAATGAGCTTGCCACTTTGTTTCTAAACTGCTCTACCCCATTTCTCAGGGATGGCTGGGATGCATCCAGACGTGGCAGCCACTGCCCTGTTAGTAGAAAGCAGGAAACTGACCTTTGGGAGAGCCTTAATAATCAGTACTCCTCACCAGGTCAGAGCCATACTCAAAAAGCAGGGAAATGTCTAACTGATTCCTGAATCCTAAAATATGAACTATACTATTAGAAAAGATTGACTTTATTTTAATGACAGATGCTTGTCTGGACACAGTTTCCTATGGAAAGGTGATGAGAACCCGGAGACAATAGATCACAACTGCTTGAGTATAATTGGATATCAAACCAAAGTTAGATCACACCTACCGGAGATCCCATTACATGATGGGGCAAGATTATTTATAGATGAGTACTCCCAAATAATAGAGGGAAAGAGGCATAATGGACATGCAATTGTCGAGGGGAACCAACAGTCTATATGTGAGAAAGGTCAAATGCCTAACAATCGGTCTGTAAAAAGCTGTGAATTGTATGCCCTTAATCATGCCTTAAAATTCCTTGCAGAAAAGGAAGGTATCATTTATATTGACTCCTAATATGCCTTTAGGGTAGTATGCGCCTTTGGGAAGATTTGGACAGAACAGCAAGGGAAAGGAATTAGCCCATGGGGAACAAATCAGAGAGGTCCTGAAAAGCCTCCTGCTTCCAACTGAAATGGCAGTAGAACATGTGAACCATCACCAAAAGGGAAGCACCTTGCAGGCCATAAGAAACAGGCTGGCAGACAAGGGCGCAAAACAAGCTGCTCTAAAAAAAAAAGGTTAAACACTTGAGTCAGTCCTAGCATCCCCAAAGTAATACTAAAGTCTCAATTCAAGAAACAGGAAGAATGGGAGCTAGAGTTTGGGAGTTATTTGGAATGGGGATAGACAATGGTTCCTTGCCAATGGGAAGGAAATGATTAGCAAGTCTATAATGAGAAATTGAATAACTATGTTATACAAGAGGAGACACTGGGGTCTTCAGGCCATGAGTGATGCCATATTAAAAACTTATGCATGTGTGGGCATCTAGACCACTGCCAAGCAAGTATGTAAAGGCTGTATAACCTGTAAGAGAATAAACAGAAAGGTAATTCAAAAGCAAGCTGTGGGAGGAAGGGCTCCAGGACTTAGACTATTCCAAAGCATCCAGGTAGATTTCACAGAAATGCCCCCCAAATAGGAAAATTAAGATACTTATCAGTGATAATGGATCACCTCTAAGGTTGAGTGGAGGACTTCCCCCTCACAACTGCCACTCCAGGGTTTGTAATCAAAATAATTCTAGAACAAATTATTCCTCAATTCTGACTAGTGGAAAATGTAGATTTGGATAATGGAAGTCATTTTACATCGTGGGTATTGAAGACAGTAATGAAAAGCTTATAGATTCAATGGGATTACCACACCCCCTGGCACTCCCCTTCCTCAGGGAAAGCAGAGAGGACGAATCAGATCCTCAAAAAGCATATTACTAAGTTAATAATGGAGACTGAATTACCCTAGGTAAAATGCCTTCCAATTGTGCTTCTCAGAATCAGGACAGCCCCACGAAAAGATGTGAGCTTGTCTCCTTATGAGTTACCGTATGGACTCCCATATCTTGGCAGAACTACAGATCTTTCCACTATGAAAACTAAGAACCAATTTCTAAAAACCTATATACTGACCATATCATCCACTTTATCATCCCTTAGGCTTAAAGGACTTTTTACTCTGACCCATATCTTGAGTTTGCTGTTCATCCCTTCCACTATGGCAATTTCATCTTGATAAATGCCTGGAAGGAAGACAAATTCCAGCTGAGTTGGGGAGGTCCCTATCAAGTACTCCTGACTACTGAAACTGCTGTGTGTGTCGCCATGAAAGGGTGGACTCACTATACCCGAGTTAGGGACCAATAACTCAAGGAGAAGCCACAGATTGATGGGAGGTATCTAGGTCCCCTAGAAAATTCTTAAGGGTCACTCTAAGGAAAGTCCCATAAGAAACACGGGCCGGGTTCAAGTTTGATATTTAACATGGATAGGATATATGATTATGAACAGGGTGGAAGATAATGGGAACTGGCAGGGAAGACCCATTCAAGTTGGTGATAAATATAACAAAAACCCTAACATCCCAAACCCTTCAGTTTGATGTATGTCAAGTTCTACACTGTGGGGATTTAGAGAATCAGAGATAATTGTCACAAATGGAAAAATACCTTTGCCCAGAACCAGGCACTGGCTACAGTAACGCCAGTCCCTGCCCCAGCTGGGATGATGTCTAGTGGAACAGACAGTGGAAAGGATGGGCAGTAAGCCTGGGGTGGGTCATCCCAAGTTTTTTAAAAGATAAAATATATCTTTCTAAGGGCATTCCACCAGAAGTATGTCAGAACTTAGAATGCAACCCTATACTTTTAACTCTTAACAGCTCAATCCCCCAGATCAAGAGGTACGGGTGGCATCTTGTGTTTACAAATTAGGAACAGATGTCACAGGAAAAGACTCCCTAGGACAACTGGGCCTTAGGTTAGTTAATAATAACACATCAGATATACCTAAACTTACCCCAAGTCCCAGAGGACATGACAATCCTTCGAGTAATGATCCCAAGAGGTAACTATAGTTGAAGTCAAGTATTTAAGACAGATACTTGAAATTGAGACAGGATATGGTGATGCCAAGGTCTGGGTAGAATGTGTTAAATTCTCTGTGCATGAGTTCAACAAAAACAATTGCTATGCTTGCGCTGCAGGCCAGTCACAGGCACAGGTAGTTCCATTTCCTCTTGTATGGGATACAGACACTGCAGGAATGAGTTGCAAGATGGCTCTATACAAGACAAGGATGAATGGGGAAATGAAACATGCCAAGAACTTGTCACTGCTCCTTACCACATTGCAGAGGTCAGAGGGTGAGGGTGATCCCCACCTTCTCCATAGGGCAATGAATTTATCCTCTTACCTCTCAAGGCAGGGGGAAGAATTAATAGGCCCATAGGAGACCCGATGATCTGTACCCATATCCTAAATGTTACTGGTGAGTTGAGTCACAAATACTCTAACTTGCAAACCCGGCAAGTGGATATTTGGTGGCATTGTGGAAAGATGGGCTTGCTCAACCTGTTGCCGTCCAACTGGACTGGGACTTGTGCACTAGTCCAACTGACCATTCCACTCACTTTGGCATTCCATCAAACTGTTGAGGATAACAGTACCAATCACTGAAACCAAAGGGCTCTAGAAAGATTTTTTGACTCCAATGTGTACATAGATTCAAAAGGAGTCCCAACAGGAGTCCCCGATGAATTTATGGCCAGAAATAAGATAGATGCTAGATTTGAGTCATCACTCTTCTGGTGTTCCACCATTAATAAAAATATGGATAGGATCAATTATATATATTATAATCAACAAAGGTTTATTAACTACATCAAAGATGTCCTCCAAGAGGTAGCTAGTCAACTGGACACCACCAGCTGGTGGATGGCATGGGAAAATAGAATTGCACTAGACATGATTCTGGCAGAGAAAGGAGAAGTGTGTGTCATGTTAGGAGGGATATTATGCTGTATTTTCATCCCAAATAACACCGTCCCTGATAGAACCATCACCAAACCCTTATAGGAACTAGCAATCCTAGATAATGAATTAGCAGAACGTGTAGGTATTGATGATCTATTCACAAACTGGCAGGGAGGATGGTTTGGAAAATGGAAGGGAATGGTAACCTCGGTCCTAACCTCACTTACAATTGTGGCAAGAATATTAGTGGCAATGGGATGTTGTGTTATTCCCTGTGTTCAGAGCTTAACAATTAACAAAAAAATGCCCATGACATAGCAGCAAAACAATCTAATGCTCATGGAAAACATAGTAGATTATAAACAGGAAAGTCAACAAATGTTAAGTCAACTGGAAAAGAATCTAAGATGAACATGAAACCTGAAATTCATAAAGAAATAGAGGAGGGAATTTGTAAGAAATTGTCTAATGGTTCATTTTCAAGGCCTGTCTAAGCAGGCTGGTGGATGCAGCAACTTTCAGCAACCAGCTCTTGGCAGGCTCCTAAACAATCAGGAGATGGAAATGGGTCAATGAGAAAATAACAAGCTATCCTTAATAGAGACTTAACCAGGGAAGAGAATGAGGGATAATCTTATAAATTATGGAGAAAAAAAAATGGAACTTAGGTGATGTCTGGGAAGATTGTATACCCCATAGTACTCAACTAATAAGGAATTAACGGAGGGGGCATGCTAAGGAATAAATTGCTCACTGTAGCCGCCCCAGGTATGCCTGCCTACCAGACACCGGATCTTGTAAGACAGCCATTAAAGTCTCGCTTCTGCTGTACTTCAGTTTTGGTGCCCATTCTTTGATTTTTGGACCAGTGGGTTTGTTTCTCACGATGGCAATGTTGTATAGTTTGGCTAAAATAGCAAAATCAGTTCTACGGTGCGGGCTAAATTTCCCCCAAACACTGATACTTTCAGTTGCATATACACTTGCCACACTAATCAAACAGATCTCTGCTTTATTCACATTGGGAATGTGGACAGAGATATTTATTTATATAGTCTATCAACAGACTTGCTATCACATTGAGAGAGGAGACAGGGCAGGTCCCGATAATAAGCTTCTAGGAGGTCCCTTGAACTAGAGCAAAAACACTCACTTCCTGGAATTAAAAAGCCCATCACAGTAACTCCAGGTGATTGGTGCTAAAGTGTTCACCAATCAGCTCACTATGAGGCCTCTCTCTCTTGCGGATTGGTACTTAGTACTAACCAATTAGCTCAGCTAGTGCCAGCCAATCAGCTCACTGCTAATGCTAGTCAATTAGCTCTATTTTAGGACTATATAAGAACATGGTTTTGACCCCAGATCAGCAACATCCTGTCAGGTCCCCTCCCGCTAAGAGAGTTTTTCGGTCTTCTTAATAAACTCTTGTTTTCTCACCCTTCGGTTGTCCTGGGTCCCTCGTTCTTCTTGGGCAAGAGATAAGGACCCAGGCCTGAAAAGCGACTGAAGAACTGCTGAAGATCTAATATTGTTGGACTTGAATTCTGTCCGACTTCAAGCACTGCGCAACTGAAGGCTGGCTTGCCAGCAGAGCCAGCAAGGCAGACTGAGCTCAAAGTGAAACTGACCACAGACCTGTGGTGGATCAGAATTGAAACTGACGAAGGAGCTGCAGGCAGAGTGGGGCTGAAAGTGAAATCTGCTAGAAGCAAAAGTGACCATGGAGCAGATGGCGCTGTGACACTTCTCAGGGCTTGTCTTGCCAGCCCATTGGAGCCAATACTTCTCAGGGCTTGGCTTTTTGGCCCATCTAGCCCCCAAAGCTCCAACATTCTCAGGGGGCTCCATAGCTACTGGCATCCCCAAGCTCTTGGGTCCTGTCCCGTTCCCACTGGGACGGCATAACTTCCTGGCCACCTTGTGGATCCTAGGCTGACAGTGCAGCTCCGGGAACTGCAACCCCCAGCTTGCCAACCAGATTTTTAAAAATCGTATCAAAATTATAATACTATTTTTTTGGTAACAACCACTCTAAAATAATTAAGCTGATTTCATATTTTATGTTTTAAGTATGAATAGCAATCGTATATTCTTAGAATAGTGTTATATATTCTGGTAAAGCAAAATTTCTTTGATAGGCATTATTTAGAAAATAAATATAATATTTTAATTTTCTTCTGCCACACTTCCAATATTGTGTTGAAATTTACTCTCTTCATTGAATATTCAATAATCCTACATTTTCATCTTCATTTCATATTACATAAGGAAAAGGGAGAGACTGTGCATATTTTTAGTCCTCCAAAAGATTACATCATTAAATAATAAAACTTTTCCCCCTCACTTTATTACTTCTATGCTTTTAGTATCTTAGGGAATTTGAATATAAGTGGAATAGGAAAAAAAAATGATTATTTAAACTAGGTGGGAGGAACCTCTTTGGGACCCATCCCACTGCGGGAACTTCTCTGTCCTCTCAATAAATCCTGCTTTCTCACTTAAATAAATAAATAAATAAATAAATAAATAAATAAATAAAACTAGATGAATATCTTATAATCACAATCTACTGGATAAATATTATATATAAATTATATTATTTATATGATAGGAATATACAATTGCTAGTTTTAAAAATCATAAAATCTACACGTTTAGAAAGGAGACTTTATGTCTAGTAAAAGTTACAGCCTGCAAAGTGCCCATCCCACTGACTGTGGAGTATGCCACTAGACAAAACCAGAGACAGTCATTTGGAGGAAAGGAGAGGTAAAACAGGAATTTAAGTTGA
The DNA here is from genome assembly GCA_027257055.1 of Cephalopachus bancanus. Taxonomy (NCBI): domain Eukaryota; kingdom Metazoa; phylum Chordata; class Mammalia; order Primates; family Tarsiidae; genus Cephalopachus; species Cephalopachus bancanus. The sequence continues at coordinate 2,549,113 of JAPVLO010000312.1, read as the reverse complement.
GTGAATTGGCCAGACATAAATATTCAACAATTTACAGGAGGAGGTATAATATTAGTGAAAGTGGTCCTGGTGCATATGTATTGAACAAACAAGCATGTAACATGTGACTCATGTTCACCTTGGAATGGAGATTTAAAATTTACATGTATTAAAATTAGGCCCTATATGTCAAGGTATACTCACTACATAAAGGCACACAAGTGTGCAGCCTCTGTAAACCATCCAGAATCAGTCCATGGTCGGAGGTCTTATTAGAAGAAAGTTGCTGAAATCGGTCTCTTGTCCAAAGTAGTTATGGCTGATGGAACAGGGGTTCGGTTAGCAGTTTCTGGTGGTGAGATACAATTGTTTCACTATTACTTATCTCTAGGCCAGTGATTGTTTAGCTGCTAGAGAAAAAGGAAAACCTTGTGGCAGTTAGAACATAGTTTATTCTGTAAGAGCAGATGAGCCTGACTCATTCTTTGTCTCACATGGTGTTAGTTCTTACTTGTAACTTGGTATCTTATTGCCACAGAGTATGTTTTGTCAATCATATAATCTTTATTTTAACATTAATGCTGGTTAGTTGTTGTGCCTAACCCCAAAATGGAGAGAGTAACGAGGTGTCTGATCTCCCATTGCGTCATGGATGGAGAACTCAGTTTTTAAGGTTTCTCTGAGATGCCCTTGGCCAAGAAGGAGTCCATTCAGTTGGTTGGGAGGTTTAGAATTTTATTCTTAGTTTACACAATATTACAGTTTTTATTAATTTTTTCCCATTTTTATTCTTTCATTACACTTTTGAGAGTTTATTCTTTAGATCTATGCCCTTATAACTATGTGGGTTTCAGTATCTTCTGGTCATCAGTGTAGGACAAATTGTTCAAGTTTCAGTACTTCAATAATGAGATGTCAGCCCCAAATCCTCTTTATTGAAGGGATTATCAGAAATGACTGAGTCCCTAGCGATATGACCTCAGTGCCACTTAAAGATTGCCCTCACAAGAAAGTACTTTCTATCTCATAAGTCCCTCACTTTTACCTTAGCTTTTAAAATACTTTTTCATGATGCCATGCATGTATATCATATATATGCAAAATACAAACTGGAAAATCAATTCAGGAAAAATCATATGCATATAGATCATTTATTAAGTACTATTTATGTTGAAAAATATTATGACTATTATTGTAATTTTTTGTCATAATATTCAGAACGAACTGTAGGGACTGCTAATTTTCAGTTGCTCCACGACAGACATGTTTGCTTACTAGGATTTTTGTTTAGTTGGTTGTTTAAAAATCATGCTTCTGATAATGTTCAAAACTGAAAAGTAGCCATCTAATGATTTTATATCTATGAAAGTGTCCATTTTCATTGCTCTAAATTTGCAAAGCAAAAAGGTATGCAACAGTTACTAAATTGATGTTTGACTTAAAAATGTAATAATATATCATGTTAGTGGACAATGACGAAGATATAGGACTTCTACCTGGGAACTTCGGCACAAATGGTAGAAAACATAATACCAGATATCTTATACTTTAACCTTATTCTTAGAAATGCTTTTTGATTTTATGAATATTTTAATATTTCTCCAAATTCCTATATTTATTTTCTTTATATGCTGTATGAGTTTTCTCTTGCTGTATACTCAATTACTACAAATTTAGACAAAAAAATGTATTATCTCACAAATTCTGTGGGTTTGGAGTCTGGGTAAGGTTAACTGAGAATTCTGCTCAGAATCTCACTCGGCATATATCAAGGTATCAGCCAGAGCTATCATCTCATCTGAGGCTCAGAGTCCTTTCCCAAACTCACTGTTTGTTATAAGAATTCAGTTTCTTACAGTTGTAGAAAAGAAGTCCCATTTTCCTGCTTGCTAACGATCAGGGGATCCCATCACCTAGAGGGCGCCCTTAATTTTTTTTTTTCATATGGCTTCCTCCATAGGCAGGTCACAACATAATTCTTTGTTTCTTAGAAGGTGGAAGGAGTACCTCTTTTACAATGAATTTTTATGCTATGTAGAGTTTCTTATAAATACTCACCAGATTAGGTCAGTTCCTCCCAGGATAATCTTTCTTTTTAGTAATACAAAGTCAATTGGTTAGGGCCTTGATTATATCTGCAAAATCCATTTTGCCATATAACATAACCTAACCATAGCAGTGACATCCTATTATATTCACTGGTCCTGTCCACATTTGAAGGTAGAGATCCTTACTATAAAATAAAATTTCCCAATAACATGCTGAAAATAATAGACTGACTTTGTAATATTGATTTGATTTGATTTTTGATTTTTTAGCTTACTCTAGGACATTTTGTTTATGACAGGTCAAATAAAAATGAAAAATGGCGAACATTTAAAAGATGTAATTATTAAGAGTTCCTTTTTACTCTCCATTTCTTCAATCCTGAGTTCATATCCAACTTCCACAGGGTACTGAAAAAAAACACCAAGCAGAACCAGTTTCATGACAGCAGAAATATTGCCTCTGTTCATAAAAAAGTGAATATATGTATTTAAATACGTAGACTTAATTAAGAAATAAAACATGCAATTACAAAGAGTAGTTCTCTAATTAAAATTGAACAGACTAGAGGATATGATTTTCAAGTAGATTTTTAAATTCACGAATCATCTATCATTTTTGAATAATGTATCAAAAGGAAAATTATGAATACCATAATTTTTTTCTGCACCAAAAATGTAAATTTTTAAAATAAAACATAAGTACATCTTTATAGATTTAAAATCCTTTTGTGAGTTGTTATATTTTATTTATATACTATTTTTGTTGACATTCAATAATTATGTAAATTATGTATTGTCAAAATTTTTAATGTGTTTGCATTTTTATTTATAGTTATTAGATGCAGAATATTGCTACAGAATAAATATATTTTAGTCTTATGTTACTTTGAAAAGTAATGGATGAATCAAGTTGTGTATATATGTGTGTGTGTGTATATATACACACACACACACTCATTTATTTTGATGCATTCAATTGATATTATAAATTTATTATAGAAAAGAAGTCCCATTTTCTTGCTGGCTAATGGTCAGGGAATCCCAGCACCTAGAGGGTGCCCTTAATTTTTTTGTCACATGGTCTCCTCCATAGGCAGGCCACAACATAATTCCTTGTTTCTTAGAAAGTAGGAGTACCACTTTTACATTGAATTTTTATGCTGCTTAAATTTTCTTATAAATACTCATCAGATTAGGTCAGTTCCTTCCAGGATAATGTAAATTGTGCATGATTAGTTGCTTTAATGTATTGAATATTGCACTTTGTAAAAATAAAAAAAAAACCAAAAACAACCTTATGCCTCCAAATACCTATAGTAATGCAAAAAAGTAACGGATATGCCCAGTAAAAACGAGCATATACATTATGAAGTATTTTGAAAGAAAATTAAAATCCTTCATTATTGAATCCATGAGCTTACATTTTTTTGAGAAAACATATTTAAAGTATTTATGAAATAGTGATACATTAACAGTAAATATAATTATTAATGATTTTTATTAGGCTATATAGTATTAAGTTTATATTTAAGTAATTCACTGCAAAAGTAGATGGAAAATAAGACTTTAAAATGTAGATTTTTTTGTTTAATAAAATTTTCCAACAATACTGAAAAGCAAAATATTTGTTTGTAATAAAATTATGTTTAAAAGTATTTAGCTTTAATAAAAATAACTTAGAAGCTGCTGCTATGGTTATTTTTAGCATGGAAAGTACAAAGATATAAGGGTGGTGTTTTAATGTGTAACTCTCAAGGTAAAATAAATAATACTATGCATAAGTAGGAATTAATGAAATAGAATATTGGCAACAATGGAATTAGGTGTTACAAAATGTAAAAGTAATTTTTTTATAAAGCATGTTAATGAGTTGTCATTAATCACTAGCCTGGGTTAAAGCCTAGAGTCACATTATAAAAAGTGTGCTTTGAAAAATAATATGACATTGAAACACTATATGAGTCTGAAAAGTAAACCTCTGGGAAATGATCTAATGGAAGCAATTATACAACATATAATAGGAGAAAAGTTCAACCATATAAATATCGATGGCAATTATCTAGGAATTAAGTGCATGGTTAAAACTCTAAGTGCCATATGAGAATTAAATATTTCAGAAGAAATATTGTTTAGAAATATAATGAGAGACAATTCTACAAATTGGCACAATATCATAAACGCATCATTACATAACAGTTTTCATTTGATAGCATACGAATAGGTTAAACAGTTCATTGGAATAAGAAAAAATGCTGTACTCTATGGGAAGTTTTAAATAATTTGAAAAAATACAAAATTAAAAAGCAGAAGCTTTTAGAAGTACAGCATAAAACATAAATATCAGATTTTCTAAAATGTTACCTTATAAAAAATTAGAACACATCAGGCACTGGCTTATGCCTGTATTCCCATCACGTTGGGAGGTGGAAGTGAGAGAATTGCCTGAACCAAGAGGTTTGAGACCAACCTGGGCCACTTGGTGAGACCACATCGCTGCAATTAAAACACACACACACACACACACACACACACACACACACACACACACACACACTCATACACACAAATAGCTAGGCATGGTGGTGCATGTCTATAGTTCCAGCTACTTAGAAGGCCGAGGCAGGATTGCCTGAGCACAGCAGGTCAAGACTGGTGGCCACTGCACTCCAGCCTGGGCCACAGAGTGAGCCTCTGATTAAAAAGAAAAAGAAAAGAAAAAACATTAGAACCGTCTTTATATATATTATATTATGAAAACAACAACTGCTCAGTGCTATTTGTCATGAAAATCTGAAATTAATATGCTCACAAGTCAGCAATATTATTATATTTTAGATGTATAATTTTAACCAGACAAACCTGTTTTACCATGTTATTATCATGTTCCAAGTTGTGCATGGTACAGGTTCACCAGTAGATGAATTTTTAAATTTTTCTTAAAGTAAAAGCAGTCTATTATTTGCATGACTACAATGATCTTATATATATAAATTTAGTATACCTCATGGAATCATTAGATTCTTAAAATTATCTTTATTTTTATTAACACTTAATTTTTTAGATTTAACATTGTATTATTTAATTTTTGCTCAAAAACAATAATATGTTTTTACATAGGTTGTTTATCATGAACAATAATGTCTTAGCAAAAGATGCTATAAACAAAAAAAGAAAAATATTAAGAATATGTAATAATTCTAAACAGTTTTAAGGAAAATACACTTTCTATAATGTAATACAAATTAATGGGAAAAGGAAAATATTTAAGAGCCCTCTTCAGGCTGAGAATTTATTCCTAAATAATGTGCATCAGTTTATTTTCTTCCAAATTATTATAACTTGTAAAGTCTATATTAAAGGCTAAAACACAATGAAGCATCAGCCACAACAAAAGGAGCAGAGATGTTTATGCTAATAAAGTGCTGCTGAGGAAAATGCATTTGACATTTTAAAATGGGATAAAAAGCAAAATTCCTCTGTAATCCTCACTGAATTTAGGCTTATTTGAGCTTGACATATGTAAGGGGAAAAGGGGAATTAAAGCTAGGTTCATATTTTTCATACAAAGAAAAATAGTCAAACAAAAAAATGAAGACTTAAATATCATTGTTTGTAATGCACCAGTGATTATTTCCTTAATTAGATAAATAACTTCAAGTTAAACTCCATGCAAGATACTTTTTGACATAGTGTCGATTTTCAGTTTGCTTTAGAATCTTAATTAGATTCATACTATTCTATGCAATATCTGTTTGAACAATTGAGATATTTCTGTGTTCTAACATGCTTCTTAGCACAGTGCAATTAAACCTATTGTTTGTTCGCCTTTTGTTTTACTTGCAGCAATGTTTTTACACAGGTGTTTCCATGCCAGTATTTTGCAGTTGTTAAATAATCAAAAAATTCCTGAAAATTTCATTTACATGATTTGATTTATGCTGTTTTAAATTTTTGCTGTGTGAGAAGATTTTTTTTTTTTTTCTTTCCACTCAGTAGGTGAAAATATTAAATGGAAAAAGGAATAAGAAACTATCTGATTTGGTTAAGAGAAGAGAGATGCATGGGCTATTGATATGACAAAAAAGATAAAGATGATGATAGTAATTTTATTGACATCTGTCTATAAGCCAGGCACAGTGCTAGGCAAATTATATAAAATAATCTCTTTGAATTCTCAAAAAATCTTATGAAGTATACAAAATTATTACTTCTAATTTTCATACACTAAGAATTAGAGAGACCTATAAATTAACCAATTCATCTGCTGTTAGTAAGTAGCAGCAATAATCAACCACACTGAATCAATGCAATACTCATACAGATAGTTGTATAATTATAATATCTGGTTGCACAAAAAAGAAAATTAACACCTAGGTAAAAAAAGAACCCTTGAGAAAGGGTCTTTAGGTTGATATCTAAACAACTAACAATAATAGCTAGTAAATAAGTTGTCTAAGCACTCTTTTTATGACTTTCACAAAATGAAGAGAACCAAAAATATGAACGAAATATTTTATATGCTGCATTTCAAATCTCGAAGAGGGAATAACTAAGTAAAGAGGGGTTGGGTTGTGAAAGAAATTAGCAGAGAAATATATCAGAAAATCTTCTATATTCTAGCAGACTCTAGAGTAAGACAGTATACAGTATATTTAAGGCATTATTTTTAAAAGGCTTATATTACTAGAATACCAAAATCATGGAAAATAGTGTAACAAAATGAAATTGGAGTAGCAGGAACTACACTGGGAAAGGCCTTCTTTTACATGTGAACACTTTAATTTTTGCTGTTTGTGCTGGGAGCAAGGTAACTCTACTAAGGGGTTTTAAGAAAGTGAGGTATGATATAGTCACAGATGTGCTTTGAGAAAGATTCCTTAGTTGGAATGAATATGGGAATACAGGTAAGTGCTTGTAAACTGAGTGTCCAAGTAAGAGGGAGTAAAAACTTGGACGAGGCTGGAGACATAAAAATAAAGAGAAGTTCATCATAAAATTGGTAAATGCTTTTATGTGCCCTGCCTGCATTCATTATGCCTATCCTGGAGGACACCTGTACCAATTTTCAAACATACCAACGGTACCTTGTGTATCTATGCTTCAGAATGTTCTCTCACCATCGAAACATGCTCTGCCCTGTTGCAGAGCAGGTAGGAAGAGTTAGAATTAATGTCTCACAGGCTAGTGGATAAATACCTAGGTTTTTCTTCCCTCAATGAAGAAGGACAATTTGGGGTCATGTACTATGTAGTCTATTCAACACATCTATTATTGGTTTTTCTCTCTGTATTACTTCCTCCCACTCTTTCTCATAGCTTTCTGTGATATCTTCCCATATAAAATAACCTTTCATTGAGTTCCTTTATTTGGGGATACCTTTGTTTGGAAACAAAGCAAAAGCAATAGAACTTGGTGACTTATTGAATATCGAAGTGTTTATGATAACAGAAGTTTATTACCCTTTAGAACAGAATGAATGCTGTAGCCAGTTTTGAAACACAGATCAATAGAAATGGAAAAAGTTTTTGAAGAAAGCTCATAAGACTCATGTTTTAATTTTGTACTTGATTTCTTACAGAAACATCAATAACAACATCAAGGAGACAAATGTGTTTGCACAAATGTAGGTCAGGGCTCTGTGAATGTCGAAATCATTGGTGGCTACCTGGTGATAACTTCATGGATGAAATTGCCTAGGCAAAAGAATATGTACTATGAGGATCTAGCAGAGAGCTGCAAGAAAATCCACATTGAATGCTAATTAGAAGAGAATGAACTTGCAGAGAAGATGGAGAAGCAGATTAAGTAACATCTGTGGAAGTGAGGAGAGTGTGATATCACAGAAATGAAAAAAAAATTATTTCTTCTCCCATATTGTGAATCTTCCTAGAAATGTAACTTGTGTTTTCAAGGACTGTGTACTGGGACAATTCACTGATTTCAGATCTTTCTTTGTGAGAATCAGTTGATTTCTCACATTTTTTGGATATACTAGTCTAATAGCATATTTAACAGTTCTGTGTAAAATAAGGGCATTACTACCACCTTTTAAAAATTTTGTTTATCCTAATGCATAGTACAGTACTTTTAGACATCATCTGTATAAAAGGACCTGCACTCTTTTAAAATACAATCCCCTTATATTTCTATAAAAGAAATAATTATAGTGCAATCACCAGCAGGAATGTGTGAGTCCTTTCTGGTAAAGAATTACAGAGAAACTACAAAACTATAAACTTTTGCTGTTAATGTATCATTAATTGCATTTCCATTTCCTTCTCCAAGGGGAGGCTTATTAGGGGAAGGGTTAATGACACTGACCTCAAACACCTGCAGTTATGTTCATTTAATCTATATCACTTAACCAGGAAAGAGTGTGACTAATAATACTAGGCATACATGGCTTATTAACTTATTGGTTCATCAGTTCTATTTCAGGTCTCTAAAATATTCTACTACTAATACCTGCTATATATTAAGGAATTTCATTCAGATTTAGTGGTGATATATGAATACTCAGAACTCATGCAATGATAATGATTGGGGGCCATCCAGGATAGTGAATCTGATAACTAAAAGAAAATAAAGATCTCTTATTAAGTCATCTAGCATATAATATAGTGGAGTCACATGGAACGTATAGCTTAAACCTTACTTTGATCTGCCATTACTTTGGAAATACTTTTTATTATTCACCTTTCCATCAATTGCCATCCTTGGGGTATTAATTAGCCCTTCACTTAGAATCTAATTCTTTCTTAGTACACTGTAAGTGGATGTTTCACTTCAACCTAATCAGCATTTTTAATGGAACCAATTGACTTGCAAAATCTATTGAAAACTTCAGTCATGTTAATTCTAGTTCTCAGTATATAAATGGTCTTCCAGTCAGACATGTATTTTTACAATCTAATGAATGTCAATTTGAATTTTTAAATGCATATCTTCAGATAATTTCCTTTAATTGAAAATATTTTGATTACATATTTCTGTCTGGAAAAATCATACCCAATAATCAAGGACGAGCTCCATTTCAAGTATTCCATGTTGTCTCCTCCAGTTTTAACAGTTTAACAATGGTCATAAGCTGATTTGACTGGTATATAATATACATGGAGTGCCAAAAATATATGTATGCATTTTAAGAGATCTTATCTATGCATTACTTTGTGAAGTTGAATTCAATTACAGTAGCAATGTGCAGTATGACATTGACTCAACCATGTTTCTGTCATTTTCTTTGGCTGTCCTGCCTGTTGCATGGTGATGCTAGCATTCATCTGATTAACTTAATCTTTTGAGGAAATGTCAATTTAAAATGTATATTCTTTTGTGAGCACCTTCTAATATTCAACAAGACTATAAATCATTGATAAGAGATGTTTTCTCTCTATTTAAAATAAAATAGCCAGTTTATCACACTGATAAGTTTATTATCATTAGAAAATATTTGAGCCTAATCGTCAACATTTATTACATTGAGATGTATCAGTTATTTAAACTCTATATTTCTAAATTTCCTCATCTGTAAAACGGAGATAGTAATAGTATTTACCCCAAAAAACATCTGTGAAGAAGAATTTAGATAATTTGCATAACAAAACAAGTTAAGTACATATATATTATTTTCTCAATAAACATAACTGATAATTATGAGGTACATACAAGTATAATAAACTGATTCTCTTTTTATTATAAAATTTAAAACCCATATTATGTAAAACCCATATTATGTATATATATAAATGTATAATTTCAGGAAAGAAACATTTAAATATAATTTTTATAACATGTTTCCTCATAAGAAATACATGATTATAAGAGTTCATGTTCAGAATTCTCACACCATGTTTTTATTCTTTACTAAGCTTAGAAATTAGCCCATGACTTTGTGATAAAGGACATTCATTAACTATGCCCATAGTCGTGAACATATGTATTTCTTCATAATAAAATGCTATCTGTTACAATTAGCACCAAATATTTGATAAGTGTAGAAAAAATTCCAATTCAAATATATAAATGGGTGATAGAATACTTTAACAGTATACATATTTCATGTATTATAATTGAAAGCTTCCAGAAAGTGACAAATACTACTATCAAAGGAATAAAGCTTGATTAATAAAGAAAAGTATTGATGAAAGGAGATATCATCATTCTCTTACATGTTATTTTCAATTAATTTCACAGAAACTCAAAGATATGTTATATCTTTCACAAAACATGGAAATATGTACATTAAACATTCATATGCTAAACTAGAAAAACATCTATTTGCATTTTAATTTTATTGTATTTGAGGGAATTTGATAAATATTCCCGTTTTAAAGGCAAATATTTTATAATAAGGTAAGAGCATTTTTCTGCAATATGAGTTAGAATCACAGGATTTAGTATAAACTATGTAGTTCAAAATAAACCATGGTGGAAAACAATGTACCAGAATATATGTAATTTTTAAAATTTTTGGTTTTGTTTATTTACTTAGCTTGCTTTACATTTTTGTCTAAATTAATACACTAAGTAAAAGAGAATAATGGAATGTGAGAGATATGACAGGTGTGTTAGCTGCATGTGTAAGTTTGTATAGCATAGTAATTATTAACCAGATAGATTTGAATCACCCGTTTTTCTTGATCTGTAGATATTATGCTCAAGTTTAAACATCTTTACATAGATAGTAGAGTTATGGCAATATGCTGGCTTTCCAGATGCTAAGACTAGTATTCTTTCCACAAGCATAATTATGACAAATAATATGCTTAAATGGACCCATACTAGGAATATACGTTGCAAGTTCTTTATTAAGGAAAAAAAGATGTTTACATTAAATACATTTTAATAATATTACCAAAGTTCTTCTATTGTATGTTATGATTATCACTACTGAATGATAGTGATGTTTTAACAACGTGAATGAACTTAATGCCACATGAATGTACTTAATGCCACTATACACTTAAAAAGATTACAATTATATATTTTATATTATACATATTTTATCACAATAAAAATAACTACTTTATCTAGTGACTTCATATCATATTTACAATGACTTTCATTAAATATTCTTCATATTTTAAAATGCTGATATCATTTGACTTTGATACCTATTATAATATACAAAATTTAATAAACTAAATTAATTAGACAAATGAAGCAATCAATATATTTTAATTAAAAGCAAAAACAATTGAGCTGACTTAATGTTAGATATATGCATCATTCATATTTTGTGAATACTCTGCAACTTTGGACACCTTTTTTAAATTCAAGTTTTAAAAATTTGATTTGGGTTATAATCTTAGCTCTTTTCAATGTGAAAGTAGAAGGAGTCAAAGCAATGGAGAACATGAATTATGATGCTGATACATCTAAAATAGCGGGCTCAAAACTAACCACTGGTAGGTATGCTCTAAAACAAATTGTTGTCATGTTCCTAGAAAGAAAGTTTTGCTATTCTCCATTATTCAAAGTGTGTCCTCTTGGAAAATTATTTTTTTGTGAATGTGATATCTGACTGCAAATTAGGAAAACTCATTTTGAAACGTTCTACTGAATTACTGAAAACAGACCAAATTAAGAACAATGCCTGACATGTTGGTGTAATGCTTAGCTAATATGATGAACTTACCTGGATAATCGAAGCAATAACCCACAATACATGCAAGTCCTGGATGAACCCCAGAAGATAAAACTTTCAATTTGAGGTCAAGATAACTACTGCTTTCTGTCAAGTTAGTGTATATTAAAACAGCACATTTCTCTTCTTTTTTGACTCTCCCTATTTCTATCTCTTTTTCTCTCAACACCTCTCTTTTTATGTCTTAGGTGTGGTGCAATCTTTTTCATGTTAAAGTATTTATTTTTTAAAATGTAAAATTATTTGAAAATTCCTTTAATCAATACCCTACTGATATAGTAGAAATTACCAGAATGCTTGAAAACAAGCAATATTTGAAACACTGAGAAATCAGAAGAGTCAAAAAAGTTAACTGTTTTATCCTTAAATTACACTTTATGATTTTTTTAACCTAGCAGTCCTCAATCAAACAGGAAAGCCAGTTGTACTGAGACAGATACTGAGCTGGAGAAAGGAGAGGACCACATGCTTCTATCAATCAGTCAAAATCCTAGTTCTATATTAGATAAGTGGGGGAGTTCATGATATAGATGCCATATTGGTTAATAATTAAACCCCTTTATCATAAATGAAATGCTACAATCAATCACAATCTATGCATTGGACATCTTTAGCAACAACTACTACTACAAAATATGGAGAAGTGGTTTAATGATATAGAGCAGCATTTCTTATTAAAATATATATTCTGATTGAGGAGTTCTGGGGTGGGGCCTAGGATTCTTTACCTCAATCAGGTCCACAGATGATGCTCTTCCTGCCCCAGAGACTACCATCAGGAATTTGGAGTTTTGAAGTACTTATTTTGGATTGCAGAAAGGAATGTTTGGAATATAATCGTGGGTTCTCAACAGTTTGTCAGTGGTTAAAGTTTCTGAAAATCTTTCTGCATCAATGTTCTCATGTACAAAATAAACTAAGTAACAGTAGTGTGGGTATTAGGATTAAAAATGCAGTACTTGTAAAATGCTTAGAACATTGCCTCACAATTAGAAAATTCTAAAATAAGTTAATTGTTATACTTACTATTATTATATATTGGTTTCTGGGATTAATGAGATTAAAAATAGCTTTTCTGTGTTTTCAAAAGAATACATATACACAGAGTAAAATACTTATAATAAAAATTGATGTCCTATTGGTGTATTAATTTTTATAATATAAATGATAATGACTTGATTTTAAGTTTAGTTCAACAAAAACTGCTTAGTAATTTTTATTTGCCTAACTAAATAACAACTCAATGTACTAAACCTTATGTTCAATTCATTTTATTCTTAATAATTTGCAGTGTATCTTTAATACAAACTACACATAAATGTCTCATTTTAATTGACTCAACAAGCAAATCTTGTATTAAAAGATGGTTATGGGTAAAATAATATAGACCAGAAATGTAAATTGGTTATATTATGAAAACTATATCACAGACTTCTGGTTTTTGGTTCAGCACATGAGGGAGTTGGAAGTCATCATGCTATTCTAACAAGTAAGAAGTAGAAGAAAAGTCTGAAAAAAAATTAAGAATTTTTACATCCGTAGGAAAAAATGAGTTCACAGGGCATGCTGCTGCCCTCAAATAGTAGAGTAAGACAGACAAATGTAGAGAATTATAACTTATTGGAGCAGAAACCTTTGAATGGAAACCTCTGTGGGAACCAGTGCATGAATAGGGAAATCTCGACTGTGACTGATGTATCATTGGAGGTTCAGCACGGACAAATCTGAGAGCTCACACTCTAGGGGGACCCTATCATTCAGGGGCCCTGACAATTGTGTGAGTTTTACCCTTGGATCTCTGCCACTTTTTCACAGTGAATATCAGGAAAAATTCCTTCCAGGCTTCCAGCAGGAAGGAGAAAAAAAGACATTATTTTGGCCTTCTTAACAAAGTACAACCTTAGGAGAAGGTTGTGGGGGGTTTACCAGAGCCTAACTGACCCATTAGAAAGGAAATCACAACTCCAGCTGGCTCTAGCTTTCCACCTAGAGGAAGAGAATACTCAATTCCAATTTTTTCTAGCCTCCCTTATGAGAAAAGAAAAGCATACAACTTCAGGTTCCTCCAGACAGCTGTCCCATTAAAGAGAAGAGGGGGACTAAAAAATACATATGAAGTTCATAGTTCGGAGGCACAGAGTTGCTAAGAGGTCTAATCATGCCTAATCGGGCGTAACACTTTCCTTCCCTTCTCATGCCATATATAACATTATAAAAAGCTTTATTTGCAATAGTTTATTGCATCATATCTGGCTGCCGAGAAAAAAGACAAAAAACACAGTTTAAGAAAAGAGAACAAACAAAGAGCCAGTTCAGATATTGCAAGAATGTTGGCATTATCAGACTTGGAGTACAAAACAACTATGATTAATATGCTAAAGGCTCTAACTGACAAAACAGAATGCATAGAAGAATACATGGACAACGTAGCAGAGAAATGAAAGCTGAGAGATAAAAATTCTAAAAAAGAACCAATAAGAAATCCTAGTCATCAAAAATACTGAAACAGTAATGAAGAATGCCTTTTGTGGACATAGCAGACTGGAATTTCTGAGCTTAAAGTTATGTCAAGAGAAAACTTCAAAACTGAAAGAAAAAAAAAACAAGAAAAGAAAAGGACTGGGAAAAAACTAATAATATGAAAGAGAAAAACAACAACAACTCAGAATGGAATATTCAGGAACTGTGAGACAACTGCAAAAGGTTTAATATATGCATAATGGAATGCCAGAAGGAGATGAATGAGAAAAATGAAGCGAAAAAGTAGCTGAAACAATAATGACTAAGACAGTCTTCAAATTAATGTCAGATACCAAATCAGATTCAGGAAGCTCAGATAACACCAAGTAGAATAAATAATAATGATAATAGAGAACCCCAAAAACTTACAGGCATATCATAGTCAAATTTTGAAAATCAGAGGTAAAGAAAAATTTCTAAAAGGAGTCAGAGGGGGAGGAAAATCACCACTTACTTTCAGAGTAGCAAAAGTAAGAATTATATCAAACTTCACAAAAAGCTGCATGCAAGAGAATAGAGTAAAAACACCAAAGTATTGAGAGGAAAAAATAATAACTTAGAATTCTGTACCTTGACAAATCAAAAGTGAAGAAGAAAACAACTAAAAAGACCTTTTCAGACTAAGAAAAATTAAGGAATTTGTTGTCTGTTGATCTGTCTTAAAAAACGTTAAAAGACAGTCTTTAGAAAAAAAAAATATGACATGGGTAAAAAACCAAGATAAGCCTAAAGAAAGAAGAAGAAAAAATTGAAAGTAAAATAAAACATATTTTTATTATTTAAATTAATCTGACACATAATAGTTTGTTCGATATAATAGCAATGATGTATTTGATTATGCATGCTTATATATGTAAATAACAGCAATAATATAAATAAATTAAGATTTAGAATTTTTAGAAATTTACACTATTTATGAAGCAGTACAGTGCTGTTTGATATTTGACTTGTATTAGATGTAAAAAGAAGTATAAATAATTCTAGGAAGAGAAAAATATTGAATTTTATATATAATATAAATTGTATATAATATAAATACATATAATTCAATTAAAACTACAGGACAGAAAGATAGTGGAAAAGAGAACAAAAAATGAGAACAACAAATAGAAAATAAAAAACATAGTGGATATTAATCCAAGTATATCAATAATTATTTTGATTTAAATTCATCAATTAAAAGTCATAAACTGTCAGAGTTGTTCAAAAACCAGAACTAACTATATATTGTAAAATTTTTTCGCTTTAAATTCATAAAAAACACATATAGTTTAAACATATAAGTGGAAATCAAAGTTAAGACATCATAGTTTTTATTAAACATATTTGAACTTACATCTCTCTTTTCTTTCTCATTATTTTAAAACAATTTTATTGAGGTATGCTTGACATACAGAAAGCTGTACATATTTGATGTACGAAAACTTGATGAGTTTAAAGGTAAGTACACACCCACACAATCAAATGCACAATCAAAGCCATAAATGAATCCATTGCTTCCAAAAGTTTCTTTCTGTTCCATTTATTTATTTACTTTTGTTTTCAAACAAGGTTTTAAAGTATTTTATTTTGGGAAGTGAGAACACTTAATATCTATCTCCTCCACAAAGTTTTATTACATAATATATTGTTGTTAACTATAGGTCCTATTTTTTTCAGTAGATCTCTAGAACCTCTTGTATAACTGCAACTTTTTACCTTTAATTGACACCTCTTTATTTCTCTTCCATCAGTCTCTGGTAACCAGTATTGTATTCTCTGCTTTTATGAGTGTAACTGCTTTAGATTCATCATAAAAGTGGAATTATGCAGTATTTGTCCTTCTATGTCTAGTTTATTTTACTTAGCATAATGTCCTTCAGGTTCATTCATGTTTTTGAAAATGGTAGGATTTCCATGAACTCAGTAGAATTTATGTTTATCATCTGGCTCTGTCTGATGAAAGATCTTCAAAATTATAGCCAACCAAATAGCAGTGAGCATAAGTAGTGCTCAGATTGTAGTCTTCCACTTTTAAAATTCAGGGATCTCTAAAATACTTAAAAGTGAAGTGATGTGATGATATAATACAAGAAAGTAAAAAAGCTGTACTGTCTACTAAGGTTGTATTTTAAAATCTTAAATTCACTTCAGGAGAATTGTACTGGTCAAAGACGAATAATCTGAGCATCATATAGCATCATATAAATAATCACAATCAACTGAAACTTTTCAAACGTAGTTTTATTCATAAATTCATAAAGTTGCAAAAAAATCGTCCCTGTTTTCCTTTGATGTATGTTATAGGACCATCTCATTTATTCTGAGACAGAAACATAATAAATAAAAATGTTCAAACATTTATTTTTTTTTTTCCAGGACAGATCTCATGGATCTCAAGAAAATACAGAGAAGCAATGGAATAAAATTTTAAAAACCAAAATAAGTAATTTAACAGAGAAATTGAAATTTAAAAAAAAAGAAATTCTGGATCTGAAAAATACAGTGGAAAAAAATTAAAAGTGTAATACATAACCTCAGAAATTAATCAAACAAAAAAATGATTTCTACACAAAAGACACCTTATTTGACTCCAGGACCATCTGAGTATTTCTAGGCACCATACTCATTCCAACACCAGGACAACCTCTGTGAATTCAAGTTCCAGACCTGTTCTAGTCACTGCAGACTCAATATTACAACTCACCCCACAACTAGGTCAGTCCATGGTCTGAGTCCCCTGATTAGTGAAGGGTCTTCTCAGACAAAACTAATCTGAAAGAATGAAATAAGTCCCCACTTCTTCAAATGCTCAGAAATCAATGCAAAGCAACAGAAACATGACAATACAAGGAAACGTAACATTATCAAAAGAACACAACATTCTTTCAATAGCTAAACCCAATGAAATGGAGATATGCAAACTGCCTGAGAAAAAAATCAGTATAATTGTTTAAGGAACCTTGATGAACTTCAAGAAAATACAGAAAAACAATTGAATAAAATAAAAAATTACAAAATAAGTAATTTAACAGAGAAACAAATTAAAAGAAAAAGAAATTCTGGATCTGAAAAATACAGTGAAAAAATTAAAAATGTAATACATAACCTCAGAAATTAATCAAACAAAAATGATATCTACACAAAAGACACCTTATTTGAAAATATGTCAAAAAGAAAACAAAGATGAAGAATAAAGAAAGCTAATAGGGTTTTGGGGCATTATCAAAAGAAAAAGTATTCAAGTTAGAGGAGTTTGTAAAGGAGAATAAAAGTCAAAGAAATAGAAAGCTAATTAAAAAATATGATGGCATAAAAGTTTTAAAAATTGGAAAAATATATACGTATCCTGGTACAGGAAGGTCAACTTTCTCCAATTAGAATCAATCCAAGTAAGAATTCAACAAGACATATTATAAACAAACATTAAATGTAAGGACAAGGGAGGATCCAATGTAGCCATCATGGAGCTGCAGACCACCACTGCTCTTGCTGAACAAGGCAGAGAGTAGGGACCAAGCTGATGACAGAGACACCCTGAACCCTTTTGGATGGGTGAAGCACCCTGCACCCTGTAAGGATCTCTTTGAACACTTAGAGACCAGAAAACAGCAGATGCAGGAATCTGGGTGCCCCATACCCTGCCATATGCTAGGCTTGCACAGGAATTGAAGCCTTGCCCAGCAAACAAGAGTGAGTGAGTGTACCTGAGATGCTTTGGGGCTGTTCACTCCCTCCCAGCCGTGCACAAGTGGTTGGTCCCACACAGAAGAAGTCCCGATCAGGGCACAGCAGTCGGCAACCAGACCCCAAGCAATATGAGGGGAAAAAAAAAAAAAAAAAAAACCCGTGCTGGGTCAGCAGCTGTAAGCATGAATTCTACCAATTGAGCCTGATTGTCCCCCAGGCAAGGAAAGCCCACTTGCAAAATGAATCTCACTGGCACTTGGCCCATTTCCCCAGGCAGTTCAGGAAGAATAACCTCCAAGTCTGCATACAGGGAAGATCTATTCCCCACTCCTCTGTGGCAGGGAAATTATTCTTTTTCTAAAGCAGAGTGTGGACTTGAACAAGGAGAGACAACGTGAAAGGCACACAGAGGCTTTCTTGGTGGGAAGGCTTCTGGGCTATAAACCACAGACAGCAGACAAGAGGTCCATTCTTCTACCCAGTCCCCACAGACTGTAGCAGCAGGACCTGCTACAGTTGAGAAATCTGCCACAGTGTGAAGCAAGGAGCAAAAGCTAATGCCTCTCCCTCTCACCAAGTGACCTATATTGAACCACAAAAAGGACCCTAGAGCAGAGAGTCAGTGACTAGCTTCACAGCAGAAAAACAAAAAGAAATTACAGAGAGGGAAGGGAGGCCTGTCACAAATGAAGAAACACCACCACCAACAACAAAAAATAGGCGACCCTCAAAGCAATAAAGAAACAGCACCCCCAAGAAAAACTATCAGAGAACAAACAATGGGAACCTCTCCCAAATGACCTGCTCCAGATGATAGTTACAGAAATAAAAGACTGGATGGCTAAAATGAACATCGAGCCATGAGAAATTAGAAGAAGAACTCATCAAAGTCAGACAGCAAGTAAAAGCTGAGTTGGCAAATTTCAGATAAGCCTACTCTGAAATAATGGAAATGAAGAACTCCAACATAGAAATAGAAAAGTAAACTCGAATAAAAAGTAACAAGCATAGGGAGCAGGATCAACCAAGCAGAGGAAAGACTTTCAGAACTTGAAGACCAAAATATGGAATTAATTCAGTCATAAAAAAACAAAGAAAAACATCTCAAAAAGAAGGAGCAAAGCCTCCTAGAGATATGGAACTATTCAAGAAGCCAAATTTACACCTGATTGGTATCCCTAAAGCAGAAAGGGAAACTAAGAACCTCATAGAACAAACATTTCATCAGATCATGCAAAAAAAACTTCCCATATCTCACTAGAGAGGTGATCATTCAAGTAAAAGAGGTTCAGAGAACCCCCACAAGGTATCACATGAGAAAATCATCTTCAAGACACATAGTAATCTGCCTCCACAAAGTAAGTATGAAATAAAAAATCTTAATGGCAACAGTAGAGAAAGGTTGGACTACCTACCTACTAGGAAGACCTATCAGAATCACTGCAGACTTATCTGCAGAAATGCCACAAGTCAGAAAGGACTGGAGTTCAATCTTTGATGTTATTAAGTAAGCAATTGCAGCCAAGAATTTCTTAGCCCATCCAGTTAAACTTCATCAGTGATGGAGAATTACAATAAAATCCTTCCCAGACACCAATTTCTAAGAGAATATGCTGCCTCCAGACCATCCCTTTAGGAGACACTTAAGAAGGTGTTGAAAATAGGAAATAAAAGAATGGTCATTTGCATCTCAAAAGTATAGGCAAGCACAATGTCAACAAAGCATACAGAAAACTCACACAAAAATGAAAATACATACATATATAATACAAAAGTAAAAAGGACACAAAGCAAACACGTAAGAGCTCTATGACAGGAATAAACTCTCACATTTCAATAATAATTTGAAGATGAATGAATTAAATGCACTACTGAAAAGACAAAGAGTGGCAAACTGGATAAAGAAGCATTATCCAATAATCTGTTCCCTCCAGGAAACTCATCTCATTGAAAAGATTCCCCATAGGCTCAATGTTTTGGGCTGGAAATGATCTCTCAGACAAATGGAAAAACAGCTCAAAGTAAGATGCACTATTCTGATACCAGACAAAAGCAGATGTCAAACCAGCAAAAGTTAAAAAGGACACAGAAGAACACTGCATAATGATAAAAGGCTCAATACACCAGCAAGAAATACCTATCATGAACATATATGCACCCAACACAGGAGCACCAGGTTTTATAAATCAACTACTAAATAAACTAAGAGTGGACATTGACTCTCACACAATAATAGTTGGAGACTTAAATAACCCAATACCTAATCTAAATATCCCATATCTCACTAACAACTTTAGCTAGATCATCAAGGCAAAAAACCAATATGGAGATCTGGAACCTTAGTTTGATGCCCAATTAAATGTATTAAGTAGACATCTACAGAACTTTCCACCAAACATTTACAGAGTATACATTCTACTCATCAGCACACAAACATACTCCAAGATCAATCACATTCAAATAAATCAAGGATGACACAAATAGAAAGCATACTATGCTCATGGATTGGACAAGTCAATATTGTAAACATGTCCATCTCACCCAAGGCAATCTACAGATTTTATGCAATACTCATCAAATTACCAACATCATTTTTTCCAGACCACAACAATACAGAAATTAATATGGAAACAGAAAGGAGCACAAACAGCCAAAAAACATTCTCGGCAAAGGGAGCAAAGTGGGCAATATCACACTTCCAGACTTAAAACTTTCTTACAAGGCTACAGTAAACAAAATAACCTGATACAGGTACAAGAATAGGCACATAGACTAATGAACCAGACAGAGATCATGGAAGCAAAAATATGGTCTCTCAATCAACTGATCTTCGATAAAGTCACAAATAACAAGGACTGGGGAAAGAGTACCATATTTAACAAACAGTGCTAGAAAAACTGGCTGGTCACATGCAGAAGAATGAAACTGGACCCTTACTCATCACCATATATAAAAATCAACTCAAAATGGATCAAAGACCTAAACATAAAATCTCAAACTATGAGAATCCTAGAATAAAACATAGGTATCATACTTATGCACATCAGATTGGGCAACAAATTCCTGACCAAGTGCACAAAAACAAATGCCATAAAAGCTAAGATAGACAAGTGGGACCTCATCAAACTAAAAGCTTTTGCACAGCAAAAGAAATCATCAAGAGAGCAGGGAAATAATCTACAAAACAGAAAAAAAAATATTGGTAAATTATGCATCAACAAAGGTATAACATCCAGGATCTACAAGGCACTCAAAGTGAAAGAAGAAACAAAAACAAAACACTAAAAAGTGGGCAAAGGACATGAACAGGTACTTCTCAAAACATACAAGCAGCCACTAAAAATCATGAAAAAAATGTTCAGCCTCATTAATCATCAGAAAGTTGCAAATTAAAACTACAATCAATGAGATATCACCTAAATCCTGTAAGGATGGCTATAATTAATAAGTAAAAAACAACAGATGTTGATGCAGGTTCAGAGAAAAGGGAGCATTCTACAATGTTGGTGGGAATGCAAGTTAGTCTAGCCTCTATAGAAAGCAGTGTGGTGATTTCTAAAGGAACTAAAAATTGATCTTCCATATGATCTAGCAATACCTCTTCTGGGAATATACCTGGAGGAATACAAATTGTTCTATGAAAAAGAACATCTTTATTGCTGCACTATTCACAATAACAAAAACATGGAACTAAACCTCCTGTATATTGAAAGTGTACAGGATAAAGAAAATGTGGTACATAAACATGTCAGAAAATTACACAGTCAGAAAGAAGAACAAAATCATGGACTTTACAGAAAATTGAATAGAATTGAATAGAATTCACAATCATACTAAGTGAATTATCAAAGAAAAAACAAACTGATATGGAGAAGGGAGCCTCACTCATAAGTGGGACTGGAACATTAGTCACATTAGAACAAAAGAGGAATTGGCAGTCACTGGACACTAATAAGGGATGGAGGGAATGAGGGAGTATGTGACAACACAAATGTTTTTGGTTTATTACCAGGGGAACTGAGGACCGGTTATAAGCCCAAACTTTACTTGCATAAATTATTTATGTAGTTAATCTTCACTTGTACCTCACATTCATATAATAAGATATACATTTTTAGAAGAACAAAGAGAGAATCTCAAAAGCAATGAGAATACAAACAAATAACACATAAAGGATCTTCAATAAAGCTAACAGTGCATTTTCCAATAGAAATTTTACAATCCAGGAGACAGTGGGATGAAATATATCCAGTATTTGAGAGAAAAAAAAAAAAAAAGCAAACACTTCCAGCCAAGAATAATCTACCTGGCAAATCTGTCTTCCAGAAATAAAAAAGAGATTTAAAAACCTTTCCCAAAGAAATAAAAAATGAAGGCATTCATAAAAACAGGATTGGTCTTATAAAAAATGCTAAAGATAACTATTGAAATTGAGAGAACAGGAAATGAATTAATAACATGAAAACTTTTTAAAGTGTTGTAACAGTAACTACATCGTCAAATTTGAAATACTATAATGCAAAAATGTTGATGTCTAATTCCCTTGAGACTTTAGAATGAAGATTAGAAGTCAAAACTATTAAAAATAATAATATCTTCGATAATTTTTGAGGGATATAAAAAGATACAAACAAATATACACAATATAAAAAGAAATAAATGATGGTATCAAAAGCCTCTAATAGGGAAAAGAGCGGAGTAAAAGCATAGAGTTTTTCAATAAAGCCTAAGTTGTCATCAGCTTTAAATAACCTAATATACAATATTTTATGTAAGTCACTCAGTAACCACAAAGTAAAAACCTACTTTAGACACAAAAAAAATTCAAAGTAAGGAAACAAATCACACCACTAAAAAAGAAAAACTCTTAGTCACAAAGGAAGACAGCATAAGACCAAGAACAGGTGAAAGAAGGTACAAATCAAGCAGAAAAAAATAAAATGGCACTAGTTAAGTCATTACCTATTGATAATTATTACCTTGACTGTAAATGGGTTATTCTCCAATCAAAAGAATGACTAAATATATTTTTAAAGGTCTAAATACATGCTGCCTACAAAAGACTCACTGCACCTGTAAAAACACACATAGAATGAAAGTGAAGAGATTGAAAAAGATGTAAATAGAAACCAAAAGAAAGCAGTAGTTATACCAAATAAAATAGACTTTAAGTCAAAATCTGTGAAACAAGATGAATAAGGTCATTATATAATGTTGTTTTGTCAATAGTATATCATAATTATAAACATATATGCACTCAATATTGAAACAACAGAATATACAAAGAAAATATTATTAGATCTGAAGAAAAAGTTCAACTGTAAAATAATAGTAGGGGATTTCAATACCACAGGTTCAGTGAAGGACAGATCATTTAGACAGAAAATAATTAAGGAAACTTCAGACTTAAACCACATATTTGATTACATGAACCTAACAGACATATATAGAATGTTCTATCCAACAGCAACAAAATACACATTCTTCTCAAGCACACATAAAACATTCTCCAAGACTGATCATTAATTAGGCCACAAAACAAGGCATAACAAATTTAAGAAGACTGAAATCATATTTATGTATCTTTTGTGACCACAGTATGCAAATAGAAATCAATAGCAGGAGAAATTATGAACAAAAATTCACAAATACAGGGAAATTATTAAGTATTGTTACTTTTCTAAATCTGTTAAAAAAAAAAGTACACTGGCAGTTTATAGGGATTGCACTGAACCTGTAGACTGCCTTGGGCAGTATGGACATTTTAGTGATATTGATTCCTCCAATTCATGTATATAGAATATTTTTCCATTTGCTTGTGTCACCTTTGATTCCCTTAGCAATGTTTTGTAGTCCCATTACAGATCTTTCACCTCCTTAATTATATGTTTTCCCAGGTATTTTAATTTTTTGTGGTTATTGTAAATGGGCTCTTGATTTGGTTCTTAGCTTAAATACTGTTGATTTATAGAAATAATACTGATTTTTGAATGTTGATTTTTGTATCCCAAGATTTTACTAAAGTTGCTTATCAGGTATAGGAGTCTTTTACTGGAATCTTTAGGGTTTTCTAGATATAGAATCAGATTGTCTGTAAGAGAAATAATTTAACTTTTCTTCTTTCCTATTTGAAAAGAACCTTAATAACCAAATAAATACTAAGCAAAGAGAACACCTTACCTTACCTGACTTCAAACTTGACTACAAGGTTACAGTAGCCAAGTATAATAGCACTGGTGCAAACATAAATACACAGAACAAAAGACCAGAATAGAAAACACAGAAATAAAACCACACACCTACAATAAAATGGTCTTCAATAAAACTGACACAAAATAAATAATGATAAAATGACACTTTTCTTATTGAATGGTGCTGGGAAAACTGGCTAACCATATGCTGAAGAATAAAACTGGATTCCTACCTCTTCATATACAAAAATTTAACTCAAGATGGATTAAAAACTTAAATATGAGACCTTAAATTACAAAAATTTGAGAAGAAAACATAGGAAATACTCTCCTGGGTATTGGCCTAGGCAAATAATTTATGACTAAGTTCTCAAAAGCAAATACAAGAAAACAAAAATTGGAAATTTGAACCTAATTAAACTAATGAGCAAAAGATAATACCAACAGGATAAACAGACAATATACAGAATGAGAAAAAATATTTGTAAACTCTGTATCAACAGAGGACCAATCTCCACATTCAATAAGAAATTTAAATGACTAGGAAAAAATAATCTCACTAAAATGTGGGTAAAGGACATGAACAGACACTCCTCAAAAGAAGACACACAAACATATGAACAAATGCCCAACATCACTAATTATTACAGAAATATGAATCAAAACCACAATGAGATTCCATCTCACACCAGTCAAAATCATTTTTAAAAAGTCATAACAAAACAGATGCTGGCGAGGTTGCAGAGAAAAGGGAATGCTTATACATTGCTGGTAAGAATATAAGCTAGTTCAGCCCCTGTGAAAAATTATTTGGAGATTTCTCAAAACAGTAAAAGTAAATATAACATTTGACCCAGCAGTCTCACGACTGTGTATATACCCAAAGGAGCATCAATAATTCTACCAAAAAGATACCAGCACTTGTATGTTTATTGCAGCACTGTTCACACTAGCAAAGACACAGAACCAACCTCGGTGAAGATCAACCATAGACTGAATAAAGAAAATGAGGTACATTATATCATGAAACCATAAAAAGGAACTACTATGAAGCCATAAATTAAAAAAAAAAATCATGTCCTTTGCAACATTGTAGATGTAGCTGGAGGTTATTATTCTCAGCAAATTAGCACAGAAATAGAAAACCAAATATTGCATGTTCTCACCTATGAAGTAGGAGCTAAACACTGGGTAAACATGGACATAAGCATGGGAACAACAAACACTAGAGACCACTAAAGAGAGGAGAAGGGAACGATGATTGAAAAACCACCTATTGGGTATCACAATTTGGGTGATGGGCTCAATAGAACCCCAAACCTCATCATTATTCAATATACTCATGTAACAAGCCTGCAAATGTATCCCTTGAATCTACAATTTTTTACAATTTTTATTTATTTATTTATTGTTTTGTTGAGTTGGAGTCTCACTCTGTCACCCAGACTGGAGGGCAGTGGCCGCTCCCGGCCACTGCAGCCTCGACCTGCTGGACTCCGGCGATCCTTCTGCCTCAGACAATATTTTTTTTAAAAGAAAAGGGACACAAAAATGAAAATTTAACAGCATGCTATGAAGAATTAATAGGCTCTTGAATAAATTATAAGGGAAACTAAGAATATTTTGAGACAACCACAAATGAAAATACAACATACCAAAACATATGAGATGTACAAAAGTAGTTCTAACAAAGAACTTCTAGTAATAAATACCTATATCAAAAGAAAAAACTCAAATAAACAAAGCAACATTAAACTTCAAGAAAATAGAAACACAAGAATTCAAGAACTAAGCCCAAAATTAGTAGAAGTAAGGAAATAATACGAAGCAGGACAAAAATAAATGCAATGAAATTCAAAAACAACAGAAATTATTAAAGAAACAAAGAGTTTGTTTTTTAAAAGATAAGCCAAATTTATAAATCTTTAAACTGACCTAGAAGAAAGAAGATTCAAATAAGTATAATCAGAAATAAAAGAGGAGACATTACAACTGATACCACAAAAATACAAGGAATCTTAAGAGACTACAATGAACATCCAGGTCAACAAATTAGATAACATAAAATATATGGATAAGTTATCAGACACATACAACCTTCCAAGACTAAGTCATGAAGAAGAAGAAAATCTGAACATATTAGTAGTAAGTAAGGAGATTAAATAAATAATAAAAGTCTCCCATGGAAAAAAATCTCAGGATTTGATGTTTTCACTGCTGAATTATAAGAAACATATAACAATTGAATAAGAATCCTTCCCAAGCTCTTCCAAAAAATTGAACAGTAGTGAGTACTTCCAAACCTATTTTACAAGACCATCATTACCTTGATATTAAAGCCAGAGCAGGAGAGTATAAGAAAATTATAGAACAATACCCCTGATGAATATGTGTGTGCTCTCTTCTTCTCTTTGTAGTTTATTTTTTCTAAAATTTTTATTTATTTTAAAGATGTGGGGTACAATTCAGAATTAGGTATATAAGTGGTAATTATACAGGTAAAGATAAGGCCTCTCTTTGGTTCCCTTTTCCCCTGGTTTGAGATCAGGTATTCTTATTGATGTTATGTGCTCCATCCCCCAGCTGTGTCCTGCTATGGCCAATCCCTTTCTTATACTATTATGGCAAATGTTCAGGGTTCGCTTATGAGTCAGAACATGTGGTACTCAGTTCTTTGTTTCTGTGATAGTTCACTGAGTATTATAGATTCTAAATCCATCCAATTTGCTATGAAGTCCAAATGTTTGTCCTCATTTATGGTTATGCAATATTCCATCATGTATATATGTGCAACATTTTTTTAATATTCAGTCCCGTTTTGAAAGGCAGCATATTTGATTCCATGTTTTTGCTATTGTGAAAAGTGTTGAAATATACATGTGTGTTGCAGGTATGTTTTTGGTAGAATGATTTGAGTTGTTCTGGGTAAATTCCCAGTAGGGGGATTGCTGGGTCATAAAGAAGGTCAATTTCTAGATCTTTTAGAAATCACCACACTGTTTTCCATAGTGGTTTAACTAGTTTGCATTCCCATAAGCAGTGTAGAAGCATTCCCTTTTCTCTGCATCCTTGACAGTATCTGTTGGTTTTTGTTTTATTAATGATGGCTATTCTTACTGGGGTGAGGTGGAATCTCAATGTGGTTTTGATTTGCATTTCTCTGAAGTGCCCTCTGAGCCTGAGCACTTTTTCATGTGTCTGTTGACTGCTTGTATGTCTTTTGAGAATTACCTATTAACGTCTTTTGCCCATTTTCTATTAAACAACAATACATAAATTCATATGTAAACATAAATCATGAATAGCCAAAACAATCCTCATCAAAAGGAAACAAAGCAGGAGGTATCACACTTCCAGACTTTAAACTTTACTGTAAGACTACAATAATCAAAACAGCCTGCTATTGGTACAGGAGCAGACATATAGACCAATGGAACAGGATTGTGATTCTGGAAGCAAAACCTCAATATTTCTTAACCAACTCATCTTCAACAAAGTCTCTGTAAGCAACCACTGGGAGAAGAAAACCTATCCAGTAAATGGTGCTAGGCAAACTGGCTGACCACATGTAGAAGATTGAAACAAGACTCCTACCTATTACCATATACAAAAAACAACTCTAAATGGTTTAAAGACTTAAACATAAAATTTCAAACTATAAGAATATTAGAAAATACGGGAGACACCCTTATGGGAACTGGAATTGGCAATCAATTTCTGATCAAAACTCAAAGTGTCCATGCCATAAGAGGTAAGATAGACAAGCGGGACCTCATTACACTAAAAAGCTTCTGCAAAGCAAAAGAAACCAGCAAGAGAGTGGCTGAGAGAGCCCACAGATTGGGAAAAAGTATTTGCCAACTGTACATTTAACATATGCCTAACATCTAGGATCTACAAAGAATACTTTGAGGTTTCTTCTTCAAGTTCTCATTCTGAGACAGTTAATATGATTGGAAAATGTAGTAATGGAGAAATAAATCTGTGATGTCTAAAATGATATGTCAATAAATATTTATTGGATTAATATTAACTTTATTCTAAACTGCATGAGTTCAAATAAAGCAAGCTGTTCCCTGGTTTATATTTATATGTTTTGATGATATGAGAACTTTCTGTAAATTTGGAAAGCAATTTATTTCAATTATCATCTTTTTATTATTTTCTTTCCATTATCATTACTTTTTTGTTGTTGTTTCTCTTGATGAAAAAAAGAAAGTCCTCAAAGGAAATGTTTTGGCAATGTGGAAGAGGTCATACAAACAGACAAACAAACAAACAGCAGAAGCTCTAAAAGTCAGAAGCACTGAAATAATAATTCCAGATACACAAGTCTTAAAAAAAACTAGTAAATTTAATTCAAGAGCACATTCAAATGATCATTTACCATGATCAAGTAGAATTTATTCCTGAGATGCAAGCTTGTTTCAACTTATGCAAATCAATAAATATGATACACAACATTAACAGAATGAAAGACAAAATCATACGTTCATCTCAGTAGGTGCAGAAAAGCTATTTGACAAAAATAAACATTCTTTTATTTTAAAAAATTATCAACAAATAAGGTATAATAGAAATGAAGTTCAGCACAATAGGGCCCATATACGACAAACCAACAGAAGAGATCATACCCTATGGTGAAATGTTGTAATCATTTCTCATAAGGTCAGGAAGAAGAGAAGATTGTCCACTCCTAACACTTCTATTTATTACAGTTCTAGAAGGTCTACCCAGAGCAATTAGGCAGGAGAATGAACAAAAAGAAACCCAAATTAATAACAAATCAATTGAAGTGTTTCTGTTTGCATATAACATGATTGTATTTTTAGAAAACTTTAACATTTTCATCAAAAACTGCCAGAACTGAATGCATTCAGTAAAGTCAAAGGGTATAAAATCAACATAAAAAATTAGCAGAAGTTGTGTATACTAACAAGGACCTATCCAAAAAAGAAATCAATAAAATAATTTCAGTTGTAATAGCCAAAATAAAATAAAGAACTTAGAAATAAATTTAACCAAGGAGGTTATATTAGTCAGGGCTCTTCAGAGAGACAATCGGATACAGATAGATAGAGGTAGGTAGATAGGACAGATGATGATAGATAGATAGACAGATAGACAGACAGACGGATGGAAGAGGAATTGTTCAGGAAATTGATCTATATGATGATAAAGGCTGAGAATTTCTTAATAGACTGTCTGCAACTGAAAATTCAGCAATGCCAATAGTATGGCTTAGTCCAACTCTGAAGGTCTCAGAAACAGGGAAGGCAACATATAACTCTCAGTATTAGGTTGAAGGCCTGTCCGTGCACCTGTGAAGCCACTGGTTAAAGTCCCAAAGTCTAAAACCAAAAGTGGGAAAAGGAGACCCTAACTACAGGAAAGAGTGAGAGAATTCCTTTTATTCTGCCAGTTTGTTCAGTTGATTGGTTAGAGTCCACTCAATTCACCAAACCACATGTCAATCTCCTCCAGCAATTCTCAAAGACACACTCAGAAATAATGATTTACCAGCTGTCTAGGCATCACTTAATCCAGTCAAGATGACACCTAAAATAACCGTCACATAGGTGAAAGATCTGCACACTAAATACTATGCAACATTGATGAAAAAATTTAATGAAGATACAAATAAGTGGAAAGATATTATGCTCAAAAATTCAAATAACCAATATTGTTAAAATGCTCATACTACCAAATGCTATCTCCAGATTCAATTAAATTTCATCAAAATTTCAATTACCTTTTTACAGAATTAGAAAAAAAACTCTGAAATTCAGATGAAGTTACAAAAGTCTCTAAATAATCAAACCATTCTGTAGCAAGGTGAACAAAGCCAGTGACATCACACTACCTTGTTACAAAACCCACTATAAGGAATAGTAATCAAAATAGCATGGTACTGGCATAAAAATGAACAAATAGTTCAATGAAAGAGAATAGAAAGCCAGGAGATAAATGGATACATTTATGGTTAAGCTTAGAAGCTTCTGCACCACAAAGGAAAAATCCAACATAGTAAATAAACAACTCATGGAATGGGAGAATATATTTGCAAATCATACATCTCATAAGGGACTAAAATTCAACATATATAAGAAAATCAAACAACTCAATAGTGAGAAAACAAATGACCCATTAAAATGGGTACGGTATCTAAACAAACATTTCTTAAAAGAATACATACCGGCCAGGCTCGGTGGCTCAGCCTATAATCCCAGTGTTTTGGGAGGCCGAGGTGAGTGGATTGCCTGAGCCCGCGAGTTCGAGACCTGCTGGGCAACTTGGCGAGACCTCATCTCTACAATAAATCAAAAATCAGCCGGGCATGGTAATGCGTGCCTGTAGTTCCAGCTACTAGGAAGACTGAGGCGGAAGGATCACCGGAGCAGTAGGTCAAGGCTGCGGTGGCCGGGAGTGGCCACTGCCCTCCAGTCTGTGTGACAGAGTGAGACTCCAACTCAAAAAAAAAAAAAACATATCAATGGCCAACAGATATTTTTTAAATGCTCGGGAAGTTCTGGTAAGACCGCGACGGCACAGGTGGGACTGTGAGATTCTCCAAAAGTGAGTTCACAAAAAGACTCTGGCTTTCCTTCCCCCACCACCTCGACCAAGCCTCACCGAGGCCTAGAGACCCTCGGTCCCACACACGGTGGCCACCGTGGCCCCTCTGCCACCGCTGCTCCACCCCAGGTGGGCCTGGGCCCTGGCCGCATGGAGCTCCCAGCTCCCTCCCTGGCTACACTGTCTCACCCAGTCCTAAACCACCCACCACCACCAGTGGAGGCCCTCAGGACCGCCTTGCGGGGATCTGGGTTCCCTTGCTGGCTACACTGATCTGCCGGGCACTCAGCGGCTGCCAGCTCCCTCGTGGCTGGGCGCCCAGTTGGTCTCAGGCCATTGCAGCCTGCGGAGGCCCTCCAGTCCCACCCCTCGGAACGACAGGATGCATCCCGTCCTGGGGCACCCCACCAGGCCCAAGGTTGCTGCTGCCCACGTAGGCCCCCGACGCCCATGCCTTGGAACTCTGCACTGCCACCTGGGTGCTCAGTCACAGCCAGTGCTCACCCCTCGAAGCTCCTGTCCCGGCCCAGCCCCACCACAAGCCACCGCTGCCCAGGGAGGCTCTAGGCACCTGCCCCTCAGAGACACCAGCTCCATTCCTGGCTGAAATGCTCTGTGTGGGTCCAAAGCTGCTGCTGCCATCCAACCCCCGCCCTTTGAAGCTCTGGGTCCCCGCTCTGGTTGAGGCACCCATCCCCATCTCAAGCCGCCGTTGCTCAGTGTGACCATGGTGCCCGCCCCTTGGAGCAGTGAGTTCCATCCATTCCTGGGGCACCCCACCAGGTCCAAGGCTGCCACTACCAATGCAGGGCCCCAGCGCCCACGCCTTGGAACTCGGTGTTGCTGCCCAGGATGGGGTAACCAAAGCCGCAGCCGGTGCTTGGCCCTCGGAGTCCCAGGTTCCTGTCCTGGGTTCTAGGTCCCCACCCAGCCCCATCTCAAGCCACTGCTGCCCAGCGAGGCTCTAGGAGCCCACCCCTCAGAGACATCAGCTCCATTCCTGGCTGAAGTGCCCTGTGAGGGGTCCAAAGCTGCTGCCACCACCTGCCACCTGCCCTTTGGAGCTCTGGGTCCCTGTCCTGACTGAGGGGCCCAACCCCATCTCCAGTGGCCATAGCTCAGGGTGGCCGTGGTGCCCGCCCCTTGGAGCTGCGGGCTCCATCCCTTCCTGGGTCACCCCACCAGGCCCAAAGCTGCCGCTGCCCATGCAGGCCCCCAGCGCCTGTGCCTCGGAACTCTGCACCCCCACCCAGGTGGAGCACCTACCCCCACCTTGAGTTGTCGCCCCCACAGAATCCCCCGGTGCCCATGCCTCAGAGCTCTGGACCCCTGCCTGGACTGAAGCACCTAGCCCCACCTCGAGTTGCCACCCCTGCAGAGGCCCCTGGCATCCGTGCCTGGGTGCCTTGGAACTCCAGGCCCTATCCAGGCACTTGGGAGCTCCAGGTCCCCACCCTGGCTGAAGCGCCCAACCCCACCTTGAGCGGCCACTATCTGAAGAGTCCCTACATGCCTGACCCTCAGAGTTACAGACTTCCCTCCTGACTAAAGCGCTCCACCAAGCCCCAAGTCTCCACCGCACAGGGAGGCCCAAGGCTTCTTCCCCATGGAGCTCTGGGTTTCCTTGGTGGCCACACCACCCCACCCCTAGCCACTCTGACCACTCTGCTGACCAGCAATGCCCAGCAGTCTCTCACTTCACTTCCCCCAACTCACCCCTGACTACAGCGGGACCAGAGAACAGCTGGAGCCCTGTGACCAGACAGAGACCTGCAGTGACTCACCCACCCAGCTCTGCCTAACCTCCAACTCGGGAGCTAAGACCTCATGGTTGTGTAAGGGAACAGTACATCTTGAGGTTGTCCAGCTTGTGTGTCTGTATGATGATATGTCCTAGCTTGTTCTTGTCACTGTTTTTTGTTTGTTTGTTTTTATTTTTGTTTTCTCTTGCTCTTATCTGTCTTCAAGTCTATCTTCATTTATTAGTGGGTACCTCTGTTTGTTCTCCCTTTTACTCTCCTGTCTCCACCTTCCACTTCCCCATCTCCTTGTTCCAATTCTTTCCCTTTTCTTACATCATTTTACTTCCTGGGAGCAAACCAATACCTCCACTTCATGAACAGATTACAAGGCAGTGGGAAGCAGGACCCAGCGTATCCATACACCTATCAGTGGATATTGGGATCCGTAGATAAATTTTGAATCACAGCTACCCCCTCAAATAAATCTCAAAGCTGCAAAAGTTTAACCCTCAACCTATAGTCCAGCCTCAGAATTGAACAAAGCCAGAAGATTCACATAAGGAAGAATAGGAGATTGAGCAAACAGAAGCAAAAAACAACACCGCCAACCCTGAACAACATATTTAAAGAAGGCAGAGGGAGGAAAAAAATAAAAAGGAAAAAGTGGGAAGACAAATCTACACAAATGAAGAAAAATCAAAAGAAGAATATAGATCTCACACAGACCCCTGG
This sequence comes from Cephalopachus bancanus, assembly GCA_027257055.1. Classification (NCBI taxonomy): domain Eukaryota; kingdom Metazoa; phylum Chordata; class Mammalia; order Primates; family Tarsiidae; genus Cephalopachus; species Cephalopachus bancanus. The sequence goes on along the minus strand of JAPVLO010000312.1, from coordinate 2,516,010 downwards.
GAGATTGGAAACTGAGAAAACAGACTTCGGCATGCAAACAATGAAGAGCTCCTGGAATGACTGGTCATATACTACAAACCCAGACATCAAGATATTAATAGAGAGAATAAAAAGAATTGAGGAGAGACAAGAGGAAAATAGGAAAGAGTTGATAAATGAGATAATAGCAGTAAAGAATACTGTGATTGAAATAAATAACAAACTAATAAGCATGGAAAGCTGACTTAGCCAAGCAGAAGAAAGAATCTCAGAACTTGAAGATCAAAATATAGAACTAAACCAAACCATCAAAAACATAGAAAAGAAGGTTAAAAAGACAGAACAAAACCTTCAAGAGATGAGCGATTACTTCAAGAAAATGAACCTAAGAGTAATTTACCTTCCTGAGGCAGAAAGAGAGACAGAGACCACCCTGGAGCACACATTCCACAAAATTATTCAAGAAAACTTCCCTCACCTCATCAGTGATGCGAAAATTCAAACACAAGAGATTCAGAGAATCCTGGCAAGACAACAAATGAGAAGACCAACTCCTAGACACATACCAATCTGCCTGAACAAAGTAGGTATAAAAGAAAAAATCCTAAAATCAGCAAGAGGAAAAAGTCAGACCAGGGAAGACCAATCAGAATAGCAGCAGATTTACCTACAGAAAAACTTCAGGCTAGGAGAACTTGAAGCCCAATATTCAACATTCACAAAAATAGACAATTTCAACCAAGAATAACCTAAGCTAAACTTCATCTGTGAGGGAGAATTAAAATCTTTCCCAGATATCCAATTCCTAAGAACTTATGCTGTCTCCAGACCACCACTACAAGAAACTCTTAAGAAAGTATTAAACACAGAAGATAAAGGAAAAAGAACAACAATGTCCTTCACAAGAGCACAGGAAAAAGATTGAAAACACACATGAACGAACCCCAAAAAACAAAAGAAAGACAACAAACAAATAAGTACAACAACAACTCTATAAGAACATCATGACTGAAATAAACCCTCAGATTTCAATAATCAACCTGAATGTGAATGTACTAAATGCACCACTAAAAAGATACAGTATGGCAAAAATGGATGAAATATCATGAGGCAACAATATATTGTCTCCAAGAGACTCATCTCACCAGAAAGAACACTCATAGACTCAAAGTAAGAGAATGGGAAACAATTTTTCAGGTGAATGGAACACAAAAGAAAGCTGGAGTTGCAATCTTAATCTCAGGCAAAATAACCTTTAAACTATCAAAAATCAAAAAAAAGATGAAGAAGGTCACTATATAATGATAAATGGTTCAATCTATCCACAAGAAATATCCATCCTAAACATATAGGCACCTAATATAAGATCACCAATGTTTGTAAAGCAGCTTCTAAACAAACTTTAAAAAAAGATTCACTCTAACACTATCATAGCAGAGGACTTTAATACCCATTCACAACCCTGGACAGATCATCAAGACAAAAAATTAGCAAGGACATCTAGAACCTCAATGAGACTCTTGAACAAATGGACTTAATTGATACAGAACACTCCACCCAAAGACCACAGAATATACCCTCTACTCACCACCACGTGGAACATACTCCAAGATGGACCACATCATTGGCCATATATCAAATATAAACACATTTCATAAGATTGAAATCTTGCCATGCACCTTTCAGACCACAGTGGAATAAAAATAAATATCAGTGCCAGGCTCAGTGGCTCAGCCTGTAATCACATGCCTTTGGGAGACTGAGGTGAGTGAATTACTTGAACCAGCGGGTTTGAGACCCACCAGGGCAACTTGGAGAGACCTTATCTCTACAGTAAAAATCAAAAAATTAGTCAGGTGTGGTAGCTCACGACTGTAGTTCCAGCTACTTGGAAGGCTGAGGCAGAAGGATTGCCAGAGCACAGCAGGTGGAGGATGCGGTGGTCAGGAGTGTGCCACTGCTCTCCAGCCTGGGTGACAGAGTGAGACTCCAACTCAATAAATAAATAAATAAATAAATATCAACACCAACAAAATTTTCCCCAAAACCACAAAGACATGGTCACTAAACAGCATGATGCTGAACAATGACTGGGTCAACACTGAAATCAAAGAATAAATTGAAAGATTCCTGGAAACAAATGAAAATAAAGTAACATCCTACCAAAACCTCTGGGCTGCCATGAAATCAGTTTTAAGGAGAGAATTTATATCTCTCTGAGCACATATCAAGAAAAAAAGATCACAAGTGGAGAGTCTAACATACCACCTAAGGGAGCTGGAAAAAGAAAACCACCAAAATCCCAACTTTAGCAGAAGAATCGAAATCACACAAATAAAAGCACAAATACAGGACATAGAAGATTAAAATGTTATAGAAAATATCAACAAAACAAAAAGCTGGTTCTTTGAAAGAATTAACAAATTGATGGGCTCCTAGCCAGACTGACCAAGAAAAAGAGAGAAAGAGCCCAAATAAACACAATCAGAAATATAAAAGATCAAATCACAACTTACCCCAAAGAAATACAAAAGATTATCAGAGATTACTATGTACACCTGTATGGAAACAAACAGGTGATAACCTAGATGAAATAGAAGACTTTCTGACATCACAAAATGTAGCCAAGTTGAAACAAGAAGACATTGAAACAATGAATAGACCAATAACAATCCAGTAAATTGACTCTGCCATACGAAAACTACCTACAAAAAAAACAAAACAACAACAACAACAAAAAAAAAAAACCCTGGACCAGATGTATTTCCAGCAGAATTCTACAAAACATACAAGAAAAAGATAATACTATTCTTATTGAAAATATTCTAGGCAATTGAGAAAGATGGAATTCTCCCCAAATCATTTTGCAAAGCCAACATTATACTGATACCCAAACCAGGTAAAGAAGCAACAAAGAAAGAGAACTACAGGTCAATATCCCTTATGAACATAGATGCAAAAATCCTCAACAAAATTCTAGCAAATTGGATCCCAAAGCACATCTCAAAAATCATCCAACATGACCAAGTAGGCTTCATTCCCTAGGATGCAGGGCTTGTTCAACATTCACAAGACCATAAGCATAATTGAATATGTCAACAGATGTAAAAACAAGAACTATGTGATTATCTCATTAGATGCAGAAAAAGTTTTTGATAAAATTCAGCAACCCTTCTTGATAAAAACCCTCAAACACCTAGGCATAGAAGGAACATACCTCAAAATAGTAAGTGCCACTCATGACAAACCCACAGCTAACATATTGCTAAATGTACAGAAACTAGAAACATTTCCCCTGAAAACTGGAACAAGACAAAACTGCCCACTCTCATCTCTCTTGTTCAATATTATGTTGGAAGTCCTAGCCCAGATAATTAGACAAGAGAAGGAAATCAGGGGTATCCAAATAGGTTAAGAGAAAGTCAAATTATCTGTCTTTGCTGATGATATGATCCTCTGTCTTGAAAATCCGAGAGAATCTGTCAAAAACCTATTGACATTGACAAAAGACTTTGGCAAAGTCTCAGGGTACAAAATAAGCATACAAAGTCAGTTGCATTCCTATATAACAACAACAAGCAGACAGAGACCCAAATAAAAAGCACAACCCCATTCACAATAGCCACAAAAACTGAAATACCTTCACATCTTCTTAACCAGAGAAGTGAAAGACCTTTACAATGAGAATTGCAAAACACTGCTCAAAGAAATCCAAGAAGACACAAACAAATGGAAAAATATACCATGCTCATGGATAGGAAGAACCAACATGGTTAAGATGTCCATCCTACAAAAGGCATTCTACAGATTCAATGCAATACCCATTAAGTTACCAACATCATTCTTCTCAGATCTGGAAACAACAATACAGATTCGTATGGAAACATAAATGACCATGAATAGCCAAAACAATCTTTGGCAAGAGAAACAAAGCAGGAGTTATCACACTCGACTTCAAACTCTCCTATAAAGCTACAGTAATCAAAACAACTTGGTATTGGTATAAAAACAGGCACATAGACCAATAGAACAGGAGAGAGATTCCAGAAGCAAAGCCTCAATTCCTCAACCAACTCATCTTTAATAAAGCCTCCAACAAAATCTACTGGGGAAAGGAGAACCTATTCAGTAAATAGTGCTGGGAAAACTGGCTGACCACATGCAGAAGACTGAAACAGGACCCCTACCTATCACCATACACAAAATTTAACTCTAAATGGTTCAAAGATCTAAACATAAAACCTCAAACTATAAGAACCTTAGAAAATGCAGAAGACACCCTTATGGAAATTGGAACTGGCAACAAAGTCCTATCCAGAACCCTAAAGGCCAATACCTTAAGAAATAAGATAGACAAGGGGAACCTCATCAAATTAACGAGCTTCTGCAAAGCAAAAGAAGCCATCAAGAGAGCAGGGAGACAACCCACAGAATGGGAAAAAAATATTTGTCAACTGTATATCTGACAAAGGCCTAACATCTAGGATCTACCAGGAACTCAAGCTCAGCAAAGGGAAAAAAACAAACACCACCTTTAAAAAGTGGGCAAAAGACATGAATAGACACTTCTCAAAAGAAGATATACGGGCAGTCAACAGATACATGAAAAAGTGCTCAGTCTCATTCATCATCAGATAAATGCAAATCAAAACCACACTGAGATACCACCTAACCCCTGTAAGAATGGCCATCATTAAAAAAACAAACAACAACAGATGCTGGTGAGTATGTGGAGAAAAAGGAACACTTCTACACTGCTTGTGGGAGTGCAAACTTGGGCAACCTCTCTGGAAAACAGTCTGGAGATTTCTGAAAGAACTAGAAATTGACCTTCCATATGACCCAGCAATTCCCCTATTGAGAATATACACAGAGGAACTCAAATTATTTTATGAAAAAGACACCTGCACACGTATGTTTGTTGCAGCTCTATTCACAATAGCAAAAACATGGAACCAACCATGTTGCCCATGGATACTGGGCTGGATTAAAAAAAAGTGGTACATATATACAATGGAATATTATGCAGACATAAAGAAGGACAAATATATGAACTTTGCAGCAAATTGGATGAATTTGGAGTCTATCATACTGTGATTTATCACAGAAACAAAGAACTGAGTTCCATATGTTCTCACTCATAAGGTGACCTTGAACCATGATGGTGGGAATGTAAATTAGCATAGTTGTTATGGAAACCTGTATGGATAATTCTCAAAAAAATTTTTAAAAATATTAGAATGACCATTGGATCCAGCAATCCCATTACTGGGTATATATACAAAGAAAATGAAATCAGTATATTTCAACATACTGATTTCATGAGCAAATGTTTCACTTTCTCCATATCATCCCTAGTACTTATTATCTTTTATCTTTTTGATATAATTCATTTTATATATATAATGAATTATATATATATATACATATATATGTGTATATATATGTATATAATAGATTACTATTCAAGCTTTATAATGAAGGAAATCCTGTCATTTGCAACAATATAAATAAACCTGAGGGCATTATGTTCAGTGATATTAACTATGCACAGAATGACAAATACATTATATCACTTAAATATTGAATATTAAAAAGCTGAATTCATAGAAACAGAGTAAAATGGATATTCAGAGGTTGAGGAGACACTGATCAAAACAAAATTTCAGTTATATGGCAAGAATAATTTCAACTACATGATGACTATAGGTAATAACAATATATTTTATATTTAAATATTTGTAAGAGTGTAGGTTTTAGGTGTTGTTACTACAAAAAATAATAAGTATTTGAGCTAATGCACATGTTAATTAACTTGACTTAGTCATTTAATAATGTATACATATAGCAAAGCATAACATTTTATACCATAAACATATGCAATGTTTGTCAATTTACAAAGAAATAAAAGGAAACATCACTAAAATCTAAAATCTCTATGGACATTAAAAACCAAATAAAGGAATATGATACTAAGAACTACTCTATGCCCACAAATTTTATAACTCAGAAGTAATAGACTAATTTCTTTACAGCTACATACTACCAAAACTCATAAAAGAAGAAATAAACATTTCATAAGCTTACATATATATTAAAGATTTTGAAATAATAATTAATAACATTCCAAAACATAAAGCACTAGGCCCAAATAGATTTACTATTGAAAAAATTATTTGAGTTTTCTATAATTTCTTTCAAAGGATAAATAAATTATTTCTGAGAGATTACTGTCTAACTCATTCTGAGGCTAAAATTACCTTCATACCAAACCAGATCAAGATATTATAATCAAGGAAAACTACAGGCCACTTTCTCTCCTGAACATAGATGCAAAAATTATCAATAAAATGTTAGAAAAATAAACACAACAATGTACATAAAAATTATACACTATGGTCAAATGAGATTTAGCGCAGGTATACAAACCTGGTTCAACACTCAAAGATCAATTATATAATCCATCACAACAGACTAAAGAAAAAAAATCTACTTGATTATGTCAAGAGATCTAGAATAAGTATTTGACAAAAGAGCACCCATTACTGATTTAAAAAAAAATTATTAGAAAACTAAAAATAGAGGAAAACCTCATTAATTTGGTAATATCTACAAAATGTCAAAACTTACTATAAAGCTACAGTAAATAAGACAGTGAAGTATTTAAGGAAGAACTGATGAAGAGGTCAATGAAACAGAATAGAAGGTCCAGAAATGCACTCACATAAATATGGTCAATTTGTCTTTGACAAAGAAGTAAGGCAATATAATATAGCAAAGATAGTGTTTTCAACAATGGTGCTGAAACAAGACACTCACATACAAAAAAATAATAATAATAACACCTCTAGATTTACACCTTAAACTTTTTACAAAATTAATTCAAAATGAATCACAGACCTAAATAAAAATGGAAATTTATAAAACCCTAGAAGATGATGTAGGAGAAAACCTACATGATCATTGGATGACAATTACTTCTTATATATGACACCAAAAGCATATATGCCATGAACAAAATACTGGATAAGGTGGACAAAATTAAAAATGAAAATTTCTGCTCTGTGAAAGATAATAGTCAAAAGAATGAGAAGAGAAGCTACTAATTAGGAGACAAAGTTTTCAAAAGACATATCTGATTTTAAAAAAACTGTTATCAAAATATGAAAATAACTTTAAATATTCAATAATTTTAAAAAAGTTTGATTAAAAAATTGGCCAAAGACCTTTTCAAACATCTCATCAAAGACTATATAGTAATAACAAATAAGTATATGAAAAGATGTTCCATAAGATATTATCAGGGAAATGCATATTAAATCAACAATGAGATACCATTAAATATATATTAGAATGGCCAAAGTCCAGAATACTTTTATACTTACCTTGAATCAGTTCTTGAAAGAGCAGGTTACTAAAACAGTACAAATTCTTCAGTCTCTCTTGTTTCCTCTCTGACTGTGTGATGTCTTTACACAAGCTATCCCTCCTTCTGCTATTAGTTAAAGCTTCATGAGGCACTCACCAGATGTAGCTGCCGGATCTTGAACTGTCCTGCCACAAGAATCATGAGTCAAATAAACTTATTTTCTTTATTAATTACTCAGCAACACTAAATAGACTACAACAACAACCAAGATGTCTTTCAGTGGGAGCATGCATAAATAAACTGTAATACATCCAGACAATAAAATATTTGAACACTGAAAAGAAATGAAACCGGGTTTGGTGGCTCAGCCTATAGTGTCACGCTTTGGGAGGCTGAGGTGAGTAGATTGCCTGAGCCCGCGGGATTGCGACCCACCTGGATAACTTGGCAAGACCTCATCTCTACAATAAATCAAAAAATTAGCCAGGCGTGGTAGCGCGCGCCTGTAGTTCCAGCGCCTTAGAAGGCTGAGGCAGAAGGATCACCGGAGCCCAGCAGGTTGAGGCTGCGGTGGCCGGGAGCGGCCACTGCTCTGCAGTCTGGGTGACCGAGTGAGACTCCAACTCAAAAAAAAAAAAAAGAAAGAAATGAGCTATCAAGCTATAAAAAGATACAGGGGAAACTTAAATGCTTATTACTAAATTTAACAAGCCAGTTTGAAAAAAACTGCTTAATGTATTTTCTCTTTTTCTTTCTTTCTTTCTTTCTTTCTCTTTCTTCTTTCTTTCTTTCTTTCTTTCTTTCTTTCTTTCTTTCCTTCCTTCTTTCTTTCTTTCTTTCTCTTTCTTTTCTTCCTTCCTTCCTCCCTCTTTCTTTCTCTCTTTCTCTCTCTCTCTCTCTCTCTCTCTCTCTCTCTCTCTCTCTCTCTCTCTCTCTCTCTCTCTTTCTTTCTTTCTTTTTCAGTTGTAATCTCACCCTGCCACCCAGACTGGAGTGCAGTGGCACACTCATGGCTACTCCAGCTCAGACCTGCTGGGCATGTGCCACCATGCCTGGCTAATTTTTGATTTATTGTAGAGACAAGGTCTCACCAAGTTATCCAGGCAGATATTTGGTATTGAACTCTCAGGCTCAGGCCATCCACTTGCCTTGGCCTCCCAAAGTGCTGGGATTACAGGCTCAGCCACCAAGTCTGGCCAATGTATGCTTTCCTTTTTTTTTTTTTTTAGAATTACAGATATTTATTTATTTATATTTTTCCTAACTTTTACATTTTTTATTCTAAAATTGGGGGTAAAATTCAGGGTTTGGTATATAAATATTTATTGTGCAGGTATCCTTGTTGATGAGGTGTGTCTCCCCTTCACCAGGCAAATTTCCACTACTGCCAATTCCACTTCCCCATCCAACACCCCCAGTTTCTTGCCATTGTCAATCCTTTTCTTATAGTATTATAATAATTGTTCAAGGTCCACTTATGAGTGAGAACATGTGATAATCAGTCTTTGTATGCTTTCAAACATATGACATCTAGAAAAGACAAAACAGTGAAGACAAAAATCAGTGGTTTCCAGGGGTTATGAGAGAGGGAGAAATGAATAAGCAGATCACATAGGATTTTTGGAGCATTGAACTTATTCTGTATGAATTGTAATCATGGATAAAATAATTACACATTTGTTCAGACTCATAAATATATTACACTAAGATGAACCCTAATGTAATATGGACTTTGGGTGGTAATAATGTGTCAATGTAAGTTTATGTGTTATAACAAATGTACTACTCTAGTGGATTATTTAATAATGGTGAAGACTATGCAGGTTTGTTCGTGGTGAGACAGGGAGCATATTGGAAATCTCTGCATATTCTTTTCAGTTTCACTGTTAACCTAAAACTGCTCTAAAAATAGACCATTGGTACGGTGGCTCAAGCCTATAGCCCCAGCACTTTGGGAGGCTGAGGCTAGAGGATTGCCGTGGGTTTGAGACTAACCTGGACAACACGATGAGACTTCACCTCTGTAATAAATAAAAAAATTAGTCAGGTGTAGTAGTGTGCACCTGCAGTTCTGGCTACATGGAAGATGGAGGCGGAAGGATCACCTGAGCCCAGCAGGTCAAGGCTGCAGTGGCCATGAGCATGCCACTGCACTCTAGCCTGAGCAAAAGAGTGAGACTCCAACTAAAAAAAAAAAAAAAAAAGAAAAATCTCCATTTTCAAAAAGGTAACTATGTCACAGCTAGTTTATCAGAAACATTTTACACTACTTAAATAATTTGAATTGATTTTAAGCCTATGACCTAGAAGAAAGAACCGATTGAAAGAGTAAAAATGTATTTACATTAATTAGTTAATAATCAGCATTTTAATCTGTAGCATTGGGATAGACTGTGGGCCTTAGAATCACATACATTTGTGTTTGAATTTGTCTATGCCATATGACTTTTAAGTCTATGGGCAAAGATTTATCTTTTGTGCCCATCAGTTTGCTCACACATAATAAGAAGTTCAATATAGTTCCTCAGAATTTTGAGGAACATACAATGAGATGAAAAGAGCAACCAACAAAACTGCAAGCTCAAAATAAGCATTAATATATATTAATTATCTGCTAACTATGTCTCCAAAATCTAATGAAGGGATGAAATTATTATTTCAAATTGCATTTTTGAAATTTAGATTTTAAAATCTCTCTTCCTAGTTGGAAAGTTTTCAAAACTCATAGATAACTATAAAAGAAAAATCTTTATCCAGCATCATTAGAGGGTAGAGTGTATACTTGAATTTTTTTTTAACTGAAATTAATTGAAAGTCATCTAATTTACTCAGTGAAAGTTTTTTAACTGAAGATATTTCAAGATCTTCTAATAGCCACTGTGGAGGCTAAAACAACTCTATCTTGGGTGGTGTAACCCTCCATGTTGGCTTCGAATTAATGTCAGTTCTGAGAAGGTCTCTAAGATTTATGGTTTATATATTGTTTCTTGTGTAAGAGCATGTATTTACCATAAATTCTGCCCATATGTAAAAAACTTTGATGTTATTGTATTTCAGTTGTCCAGTACATCCTTTCTGAATTATCCGTTTTCTTATATCTTTTGGATATAAGCTCTGGGTCCAGGGGTAATGATGTGGGGATTCACCATCTTGTCTTACTGAAATCTAAGACATAGTCATGGCTTCTGTTAGTAAGTCCCTGTAAATGTTTCTTCCAGAGAAAGTGGGTGTATCAGCTTCCTTTTTTGGTCTCTCACCCTCCTCAGCCAGTATTGGTAGGTTTGCACAGAATTGCCCACTGTGAAACAGACACTGACTCATGATCTGTTCATTATTTATTTATTTATTTTTAGTTTTAGCTTTTAGATAACATTTAAGAAGGTCTAATATAAATATAAAACTGTGTTTCTCTGAGAATTGTTCATAACAAGTTGAAAGGCAAAACAAAATTCTCCATATGTACAAGAATTCAAGAATTCACTGAGAATTCAATAATAATAATAATATATACTTGTGAATTTTAGTTTGATTGTAAGTGTAAAAAGAAAAAGAAGGTTGTGAAAAATAATGTCAGTCTTAAAGAATGTGGTAACTGTTCAAGAATTAAAAATAAGATGAATTTTTAATTACTCTTCAAGATGTAAGCAAAATTAATAAAGCCTCAAAATCTGCTGAGTTACAAAGCAGAAAGTATCAAAAGTTTTGAGAAATGACATGTGAATGAGTTAATTAGGTAACCTCTAGAATGCCTAGGTTGTAACTTCCTTACATATATTTTGTTTCCTTGTAGATGACAAGTTTCTTATTTACCCACATTCTGTTCAACATCTATATTATGGCCAGCCCTTTCCTAGAAGACTTTTATATTCTTCCTGCTTTACATGTGTGTAATTAAAGATGTTTTTATAATCATGACACTTTCAATGTGGCTGAATTGGATTTCAAATCTTTTTTTTTCCCCCCGAAGACTATAGGTAAATAAAATCTGAGTGCAGTCATTTAGTTTAATTGTCTTCTAAAGTTACACTTGAACTCTGTTTTCACTTTGGTTTCTACCACTGAGCTCCATTACTTTGGAAATTTTTTATTAAGTCAAATCACTATTAATGTGATTTTAGAAATATTTCTATATAGCAAAATAACATTGAAAGTATCATAAATACTGCACACAAATATAATAGCAGATTTACCTCTTTAATTTACATGTATTAAAATCAAGTAGGTAATTTGGAAGAGTAAAGCCAAGAAATAGCAACATTGTTTTGCATTATTTTTTAAATGTTCTGTTTCTTTATATTTAAATTCAATTATGAGTGTTAGTGTGCAAATATGATTTATCTATTTTGTAGTAGCTACATGTAGCCATTCAGATGTAAGGATTTATTTTTTGACTACAGAGGGTATATATCATCTTCTCAACTACAACTCTCATTTTCAAATTTATATTAAAATGCTTCCTTCAGTAGACCACTGTGTGATTTTCAAACATCTTATATTTAATTTTTTGTTTCCTAGCTTCCAAATTTTCTTTCTAAACTCATAATTTTTATGAATGATGAACTTTGTTGCCCACTATGAGTATATTATTTCATGTATATTAGTTCAAGTTATCTACATCAATTTCTACTCATTACTTCAGCATTCTAACTAATAAAATGCAGAGCATGCTTGATATTGTTTTCATTACTATCATTTAGCATATAAACAATATAAAATTTATAATTTTATACAGCCAAGTACAAAAGCAGAAAGAGAACCCCCAGTAGAATAGACTGAAAGCCTAGAAGAAGGATTATCTAAATCCTTCTACAGACGCATCAGTAGAATTGATGAAGAGTTAGAATGTGAGAAACCTTGACATCAAAAGAAATACAAAGCATCATTCCAGATATAGAAAGGGATGCATGCAAAAGAATCGAAGCATGCAGTGACATGGTATGTTTAAGAAACAGTAAACCGCCGTGTCTCTGGAATGGAGAGGAAAAAAATGAATAATATGGACTGATGGGCATTAATATCTGGAAACATTTGTATCCCTGCTTAGGCATATAGATTCATCCTGACATAAGGGGGAAAACAATTGTGAGTTGGAGATGACCTTGACAGAATGTCATCTCACAAAGATCACCCAGGTGGTGATATCATCTGTCCAAAGTTGGATGGAGGGGCAAGGAGAAAAAGAATCAGTTTATAAAATGAGTATAAAAATCTCAGGAAAAAAAATACATCTGAAATATGCAAGAAAGAGAAGAATAATATGGAAATTATTGTTTGGAGTGGAATCGTCAACTTTTGATGATTACTTGCATAAGAATGATTGGGAACGCAAGCGTGAAAAAATCTAGGAATCCAGATGATAGACTTGAGAAACTGGGTGGCTTTTCTGGAAATTAACTGAGACAAGATATCTTGGTAAAGAAGTGTTCTGGTGGAAAGAGTGAACATATTGGAATACAGGTTCCTGGGGGAAAGTTCAAAAGTAGATATTCAAAAGATTAGAATTTATATATCCATTTAGAAATGGCCACTATGTATCTAGTTGTTAAACCTTTGCTGTTCATGGGATAATGTGAGTGGAATCTGCGGTATTAGAAGTGAAAGGCCATGGATGTTGCGCTAGGAAGGGATTAGGGGACAAACAACCTCTCCACGTTTGAACAGTAATATGAAGAAGAAAAGCCCATGAAGAAAATTGAAAATGGATATCCAGGGATTTATGAAAGAATCATAATAGAATGATGCCAATTTGTTATGTTTTTTAACCTTTATAACAATTACATTGTTCTTGATGACTAAGATCATTAGTCTAATAACTGTAATTAGTTATAATTATGCAAAATGGGAATGTAATTTAATGTGTTCTCTATTTACGGTTCTCAACAGATCTCATTAACAATGTTTTTGAGCAAAGTGTTTGTCTTCATTTTTAGATTATCTCTAAGGTCCTTCCAGCGATATACCTAAGATGCACATGAACCCATGCTATATTAAGAATCATAGGTTGAATCCTGGAAATGCAAGTGGAAATGCAAGGAGAACAAGGGTGTCATCTAGGACCACTTGCACAAAATTCTACCCATGATACTTCTGAAAAAAACCTATGAGGCTTTTTAAGCCTAATACTCACTTCACAGATAAGTAGATCAAAGCCCAGAAGTGGTAATTCAAAAAGTTCAAAAGTATATTTAGTGTCTAAGTTTGGATTACAACAGAGATGCACTTATTTCCTATTTTATTAACCATATTTTTCCCAATATTATGCTACCTCCTCTTAGGAAATTAGGAATATTCTTGAACTAATAGGTCTTAAGTGATGACAGTAGATATGTGCCTCTTATGTATATCATAAGTTTACATTATGCCAAGTATCCATTTTTTTGCGCTTATTTAATACGTTGTTTCAGTATTATATAACATGGATGACTAATCTTTTGAAATAATATGCTAGTCTCTATAGTCATCAATAATTGTCAGACTGAGCACTATTTTTTAAGCACCTTAGGGATAATATACTACTATTGTAAAAATATGGTCAACATTCTGCTCCTGTTTCTCCTGTTTGTATTTTATGTGTGTCTATATTTCTAAGCATACAGAGAACATCAACCTTAGTACCATACAGGAATGAGGGTGTTAACTAGGACCACTTGCAAGTCTGCCATCTATTTTTCCACATTAGTGCCTTAATTAACATGCAGACACACTGTTCATTTCTCATTTTATGTATTCTTTTCAAAGTGTAGTAAATTTTGTTCTTTGGTTGTATGACTATGTATAAATTAGATCATATAATATCTGAATACTAGGGATTACTAAAAGCACCTAATATGACTGAAAATATCTTCAGTTGTTTTCTATGATTGTTGTTTGAGTTATGTCTTTTACGATACACAAAATCAGTTACATCAATTCTGAAGGATAACATGTCTTTAAAAATCATGCTGTGATATTTTTGTTTTAAATGTTAGAAATGATACAAAACATTTTTAGCATAAATTCCTTTTTCAAACTATTAGAAAGCTTGTTGATCAAATTTCATGATCCTTAACACACGGTTAACCAGTAATTATTGATAGAAGAAAATAAACCTAAATATATAAAAGTAAATCACGTTAGAAATTGTGAATAGTATAATAAAAAGCAGAAATTTTTCAGTCAACTATTTCTCGCTCAACTATATACATTCTAATAGCGGAAAGTTCAGGATAGATGCATTTTTTTTGGTAAAGGTACAATTTGGATTTTAAAAAATAAGGTAACTGTAAAAGTTCATGCAAACATGAAGATTTATAAAATCACAAAAGTAGACATCAATCTGCTTTGAACATTTCTCTGTTATAAAAATCAGTGTATTCAAGTATATTTACTTTAAAAATCAAAACAGGATGCATGATTCTTGCACTTAAGTTGAAAACATTTTTATAAACTGCATTTTACATATATTTTTTTTTGCCAAGGAATTTCACAAATGTTCAAATGTATTGTGTAATAAAAATGCATGTTAAAAAAGAGAGGATTGAGTAGGAATGCTCTGAAATCTCTGTTGCTTTAAACACAAGAGATATAGTGCTGTCAATCTACATGATATACATGCAGACTAGACCATCTTTATAATCAACCTGGGGGAAATGCCATCTGTAAAGTGCTTCCGTGTTGCAAAATCTCTAAGAAGGTTTTGAGCATTCTTGATTTTATATGATTATTTTGACAGTAAAAGAAAGTAAGGGGAATATATCTTATGTCTATTTTCTGTTGATCCTACTGATATCCATAATAAAATGGCTAATAAATTATGAAATATTTCAGGTTGTAAATTAAGTTTATTTTGTATTCATGTAACTTGTTTGAGAGATGAATGTCAAGAAACAGTAGAAAAATAATTCAGATTGATAAAAAATAGTGCAACTGAAGATAAGATTATATAAAGTTATAAGTCCAAATACAACTACTATAATATCCTTTGTTACCATTTGAAATTCAGATCCTACATATTCTTGTGAGACATTTGATGACTCAATTATCCATATTTTTCTAATTATTGAGTATATGTGCTTATAAATTTGCTATATTTATCACCATGGAATAACTGTTTCAAATATTTTACAAAATAAAATAATCCCAAAGAATCAATTTTTTCTAAAATTTTCAATTTTCTTCATTTTAGTTATGCTTATAAATTCATCTGCTGTCCACATGTAGTATGTTTTCAAAGGGAATAATTTCTAGGCTCAAAACATTCTCTAAGCACCAAAAAATATTGTCATTTAAACAGGAAAGCGATTTTGAAATGAAAAATTTCTCAGTTATGCAACAGAAAGTATATTTAGAATAAAGATTTCACAGTTTTGATTTGTTTCCTATATTCAAAAGCTAAGTCACATAATCAGACATACTGCTCTACTTCTCAATGTGATACCTGGATAATATTTAGACAGAGTCTCTCTGATCTTATGTGTCATAGTTCATTTCAAAGTGTAGAAAACTTGAGGGGATTTTTTGTTTTGTTTTGTTTTTTTCATGGAGGATGGGGAAATGTTAGTCAACAGGTACAGTTACAATTAGACAGGGGGAATAAGTTCTGGTGTTCTATTTCACAGTAGAACTACAATGGTTAAAAGTAAGGTATTGTACTTTGTAAAACAGCTATAGGAGAGGCTTTTGGATGTTCTCACCACAGAGAAATGGTAAATGCATGAGGTGATGAATACACTAAATATCCTGATTTGAACATTATACAACATTTACATGTATAAAAACGTCAACATTGTACCCCATAATTATGTATAATTGTAATGAATCAATAAAAAATAATCATAGCCTAAATAAATGAAAGAACAATCTCAAAACAATCATTACCATCTGGTGGGAGATAAATTTGTGTAGAAAAGTTAACTTATTTTCCAGGTTATCAGGGTGTCTAATTAAGGAAGAAAGCCCCCTAATTAAGGAAGAGCAACAAAAAGTTTTCCCTGTCCTCAAATTAAGGTGACAAGTATTTATTGAGCATCCCACTTTAGCCTAGAGCTTAATCTCTTTTTTGGAAGTCCAGAAGAATGCATAAGCAACTCTTTTTCTGGGATCATAAATCAAAATAAGAGCTACCTGATATGAAGTCTTTCTTAACAATACTCCTAAATAATTTTTAGAAGTGGCAGAAAACCTAAAATTTTTCTACAGTGGAATGTTACCATATTCACGGAAGAAGTGATCAGATTAACTACTGAGCATTTATGAACATATCCTGAATTGTGTTTATCCTATGTCTGTATCAAAAAAGTTGACCCACTTAAAAAGTAGTACCAATGCATTTTCTTATTAGTTTATGATTAATTATCATGGTAAAGAAAGCTTACTGATTCACATTAAACATTAAACAAAATAAAACTGTTTAGACTTTTTAAAAATTTGGAAATATAAAAAATTTTTGGTTTGTGATTATAATCTTATACAGTAATTATAAGATAATAAGACTTATTCTGCAGCCATGCAGAAAACTGTATCTTTATACTATAATTATAAATAACAACGAGCAACAAGTAAGAAAGAAAATAAACAGGGAAAAAGGAAGTAAAGGATGAAGGAGAAAATAAATAAAATTATTGGTGAAAATAATTCAGGGCTTCTGAAAAGTGTAAAAAAAACCTCACTTTGATTATTTTTTCACCTAGGCTACCTGAATAAGTTAGTATTTTAGATATGCATATATTTAATCAATCATAAAATATGCATTACATAAACATATTTGTTTTGGCCACATATCAAAATGAAATTGAAGAGTAACAGTGACTCACTTCTCGAAGCAATAAAAGACAGAACAATTATAAGTTTTACTACATAAATCATAAGAAAAATTTATATGACAAAAAATGAAAAAGTCAAAAGGCAAATAGCACAGGGTACATTTTTGGTTATATTCTTAAAATACAAAAGCCCTAAGAAAATCATGTCAGTAAGGTCCAAGAAATCTTATAGAATAAACAGCAAAGTTATAAATAAACAATTCATATACAAAGAGATATGAGTGACCCTTATGCCTAAGTGTGTGTGTTAAGCTATACTTTAACTATTTTAAAAAATGGAAAAAAATGGCGGATAGAATGTATTGAGCACTTTAATGCATGCCAGGTAATTGAGCACCTTGCAAGAAATGTTTTCATATTTTTATGAGGTTGATATCATAAATATTCACATTTTACAAGAGCAAAAACTATGGTTCAGAGAGGATATTTAATGAGCTTGACCAAATGAACAAAATTAAAAACACAAAGAATTCCCTTAGATTTGATTAGCTCAAAAGGTTCTCATATGAGAAAGATAGGGTAGACATACTTTTGTTCATTCTTCTTCCCACTAAGTACAGCTAAAATATCTGGGCATTATATACCTATCAAACAAAAGTATACTATGGAAGATGAAGATAAGAAGGTTGACTGTGTAGGGACCTAAAGATCCAAGGAATGACAGGATGGTGAGTTCTCTGGGGTTTTTTGTTTTGTTTAGTTTTTTGTTTTCTTCATATAACCCAGATTGTATCTGTTGAAGAAGTCGGTCAACCAGTAAACACCAAAGTGTGCTGACAAAAATAAACAAACAAATGACGAACAAGAGAAACCCACCACTTTTTCTCAAAGAACTAGGCTTGGAGGGCAAAAACTCTGTATACAATGATCACTCTATTCAAGTCTCACCCCGCAGAACCAAATACAACCACATTTATCTTCCTCAGCCAACAAAGGCCTAGCAGAGAGCCTAAATTTCCAAGCATGACTTGCTTTAATGAGATGCTCCTAACTACTCAACCCATAAAGGTGGTGTCCGAGAAGGCTGAATGAGGAATGACATTTTTATCTTCACCAGGTGGTAGTGAGCTCTGCCTTCCTTGTTCCAAAGTGTTGTTACAAAAGGGAATGGAAGTCCAGGCTCTGGTCATGATCATCTGTCAGCCTTAGCAAAATGATAACAACAAACCTTTCATTTAGTGTTAGTTTTGAATGACTATAAATGTCTCTTGATGAAATGCATTTAAATAAATAAAAAATCATGTGTACTACTTATTACTAAAAGTTCTAGGTTGTTGCACACAATTTTAAAATTTCATTTGAAAAGCAATACCTTAGATATATTGTGGTTATATTGTGAAGAACATATATATACACACAGACAAAAATATATATATATATATAAATACCTACATATATACAAAAGACTGTCATACATGAACATAACTGTCTTAAAGCTATATGAACAGGTGGTTGTAGATTTGGAGAAATTTTCAAGTGCTAGCATCAATCATGGATTGAAAAACCATTATATATCAACTATCTCTAGTGGAGAAAAATATATATTTTGAAAAACTATTTTGCATATTCTAAAAGTGGCTCATGTGACAATAAAGAAATAGATAGGAAAGATGAATGCTAAGATATTCATTAAAGTTTTTTTTAGGAATTGTGGTACCAGATAAAAGTAATATATTATATCTGCTGTTATGTAACAAATATTTCTGTTTTTTTTCTAAAATATATTTTCCAATACTGAAACGTAATTTTTTATGTTCCAAATTATGCCTTCTTCATTTTTTCATTTCTAATGCATATAGTAAGAGATTGATAAATACGTGTTCAATTAGTATACTAATATGCTTTTATTAATACAAATGTTATTTGTATTTCACAATAAGAAACAAAAAATATTTTTCATTCCTAAGCATAGCACTCAAGCCAAGAGCACAGACATTTGCTGCAGGCTCCTTGAATACAGAGCAAGGCATTATGTTCAAGGCCTCGCACAAAGTGGTGTGCAGGAATTGTGCACTGAATAAGACAGTTCTTGTGCTGAGAAAGTTGCTCTTGAAATTCTTCTGTGCTTTGATTTTCCCTAAAGATAGGTCAACTTCTTGAGATTGATGTGCACCCCAAATAGGAATTATCTGGGAGTTTGCAGTAGTCACCAGAAAGGAGAAAGGAAGGTTAAAAAAAATAGTAATAAAAGACAGGACAAAACTGACCTTCCTTACAAGTCTGTCAAAGAAAAGTGTGGTATGTAAGTATTTTATGTGGGACAGAAAGATATTTGGAAAGGCTTCAGGAAACCCAGATCCCATTTTTAATCTCAGAACTCTGAGTCTTAGCTCCTTCATCTGTACAAACAACAGACTGAGTTAAGTAATTGCAAAGGTTCTTTCTTGCTTGGGAATTCTATGGAGCTATGATTTTAATAATAATCAGAATACCAACTACCATGTATTAGGCACTTATTGTGTGTTTTGCGTCATGCTAAGCACAGGTATTCTTTTATTTAGGTCTCACAACTACCCTATGAGGTAGATACTATTATTGTCATTCTTTTTTTTTTTTTTTTTTTTTTTTGAGTTGGAGTCTCACTCTGTCACCCAGACTTGAGTGCAATGGCTGGTTCCGGCCACCGCAGCCTCGACCTGCTGGGCTCTGGCGATCCTTCCACTTCAGCCTTCCAAATAGCTGGAACTACAGGCGCGCACTACCACTCCCGGCTAATTTTTTGATTTATTGTAGAGATGAGGTCTCGCTGCCCAGGTGGGTCTCGAACCCGCGGGCTCAGGCAATCCACTCACCTCAGCCTCCCAAAGGCACGGGATTACAGGCTGAGCCACCGAGCCCGGCTCTGTCATCCTATTTTTTACAAGTGAGGAAGTTTACACAGTTAACAAGGCATACAGATAAGACTCAAATGTAGATCTGTCTGAATCAAAGGTTTATGCTTTTAAAAATTGTTATTATTTGGATAGTACATTTACGTGTTTACTTTTTGAAATAATTTATTGAGGTAACATGTTCATAATATAAAAACTATCCATTTTAAAGTCAACAATTCAGTGGCAATCAGTATATTCACAATGTGTAAAACCACTACCACTCTGTAGTTACAAAACATTTCTTTTCTCCAAAGTAAAAAGTAATACATTAGGCAGTTTCTTACCCATTATCCCACCCTTCAGCCCCCAGAAATCCCTAATCTTCATTCTATCTTTAGTTATTTAATTATTTTGAATCTCTTATATAAATTGAATCATATTTTAAATCATTGAATTAATAAAACCAGGTTTCTAGAATTTTAAAAATCATATAGCTAAATACTTTTGACACAATATGCCTAGGAACAAAGTCAAAGACCTCTAGAATATGCAGAATTCCTCCAATCTCTATTAAACAAGGCAAATAAATTTTCTTCAGATGTGTTTATTCTACATTATTAGAAAAGAATGCTTCAGATTCTCATTTTGTGTTTTCAGTTTAAGATTTTCACCACTTGCCATTTGTGTGTTTATTTATTTATTTTTTGAAGAGGTTCTCAAGTTTATCTTCTGCGTTACTGGTATAGTTTTCTACAAAATAAACTCTGCTCTTCTCTGACTCCAATAAAAATGTTAATTTTGTTACTGCACTTTGAGTTTCTAAGCATCTAATCTTATTGTCTTTTTATATTGGCACATTGACTCCATGTGGCTTTCTGCTACAATATCATGAAAGCCATAGTATTTTGCATCCGTCAAACGCTAAACAATTTTCCAATATCTTTTTCATTTTGTGTATTTGCAAAGGCTCAATTAATTCAAATAAAATGCATTTTTGCTACCATAATTCAAATGCAGCAATGAGAGATTGTCTTAGCATTTACTTGCTTTTAATCTAATATTTGTTTTATAACTATTTTAGAAGTAACATTACATTATTTATATTATTATGTAAATTAGTCTTATAAATCTTATTTTTACCTAAATTAATGTAAACATTTTCACAATAAAGTGAAAATCTTGAAGACACTATATCATCAGCATGCAACCTATATTTGAATCAATATCAGCTCACTCAGTGACTTTCAGGTTTATATAACAGGGTTTCAACATAATTAGTTATACATTGCATTAACTTCCCAATATCAAAACAAAAAAATTCGGTCAGACACAAGGACTTTTTATCATAATAAATATGAACTTACTTCAAATTTTAACATGAAACTAACCCCCACACTAATTATCTCTTCAATTTTTGTGCTTATCTCCAACATGCATTTTATTGAGATCTTGAAATTTTTAGACTAATCAACCAATTAAATGAATCAAATCAACTTTATCTACTTGAAGAAAAATTTATGATTTATTTAACTGGACATTTATGTTGATGTGAACTGAACTGAATTTTCTAAAGTATTATAAAATAAATAAACATAAGGCATTATAAGCATTCAAATTATTTCCAGAACATCAAGAGCTAACTGTCATAAAATAAGTGGACTTTTTAATGTTGTTTACATTATAGTTCAATATTTAAGCTACAAAGGAACAGCACAACTGAGAATGCACAATTTATATAAATACGGGACTTTACTAAGAATCAACAAAATAATTCAGTTCCATTTAAAAAATCACCTTTTTTTACTATCATAAACTTAAATTAGTTACACAGAGTCTTTGGTTTCACAATGGGTGTTTTGTTTAACTTCAGACTTAGAGAAAAGTTCCTGATACTTTCTATATAATCTTGATTATTTTAATATAAGAGTAATAATTATGCAGGATTTCACTTTAACATGCCTTTAGGGGCTGACTGAGAATAGAACTCTGTTTAAAAAAATAAAAAAATAAAATAAATAAAACAAAACAATAAAACAAACAGTGAAGGGGGAAGGGAGAATTGCAGGTAACATGGAGAAATTCTGCTAATTGCATTCAGATTAACTAAAAATAAAATACACCAAACCACAAACAAAAATCAGTCTGAAAGGCAGATCATATCAGTTTTCCACACCTATATGTGACTAATGTGTTAAAAAAAAAATCTGTACACTAGAAAGTAAATGGCCAGCCATTAAGTTAATCTAAAATTGATTTTGTTATTTATTCAGAAGTATTTTATGACTAACGTTATAAAATAGCATTTTACTTAGACAGATATTAAGGAAATATTTTTTAATGATTCTAAAATTACTGGCCATGTATTTTAGCAAATACTAAATATTAGTATTAAAAGTAGAAAGAAAATTAAAAGCCTTGTGAAGAATCTTCATGCCATACCTTAGATAATTATATGGAAAATAATTTACTTAGGAAAGGCCTTCTAGCTGAATCACTTATTTAATAAAGCTAATTAGTATTGTTAATGTAGAAAGACCTAAACGTCAAGAGTAAAGGCATCTCAATCTTCTGGTGATTCAAAATGTGCCAATGAAATAAACTCTAAAAGTATGTTTACTTTTCATAGATTCACAGTCATTAATAGAGAGATACAGAACAATATGAAAAATGAGTGTGATAGTCTAGAATCAGCCCACAGGCTTTATTTAACCAACGTATTTGTTGTCTGCCTCTATGGAGGAAGTAATTACTTGTGAGAAACTCAAACAAACAACAAAGATAGACCGACCAATCTGAAGCATCAAAGTGAGGCTATTGCTTCTTTTGTGAAAGGGCAGTCTGCCATTTTAAAATTCAAATGAATGACCTTTTGCAACATATTGGAAACAGAGATACATAAATAAATATAGAAAACAGATGATTTTTATAGAAAAAAATCATAGATTCTAATTGGAGAAAAAAACAAAAATAAAACCCTAGGCCTTGGCCATAAAGTAAGCCTTAAGCATTTTATAAGAATTAATATAATTCAGGGTGTGTTCCTTGAAAACATTGGAATGGATATGAAAAATGAACAAGAAATAATATCTAGAAAATCTCCAATTACCAAAAAATTAAACCATAGACTTCCAGCTATATCAGAAGTTAAAGAAGTAATGACAACTACAATTTGGAGACGTTTTGAAGACAATGAAATTAAAAAAATGTATATTAAACTGTATAATACACTTGATATACTTTTCATAAGAAAATTCTTGGTTTTAAAATGTATATATTAGCCAGGCTTGGTGGCTCAGCCTGTAATCCCACGCTTTGGGAGGCTGAGGTAAGTGGATTGCCTGAGTCCGCGGGTTCAAGACCCGCCTGGGCAACTTGGCGAGACCTCATCTCTACAATAAATCAAAAAATTAGCCGGGCGTCGTAGCACATGCCTGTAGTTCCAGCTATTTGGAAGGCTGAGGCGGAAGGATCGCCAGAGCCCTGGGGGTCGAGGCTGCAGTGGCCGGGAGCAGCCTCTGCACTCCAGTCTGGGTGACAGAGTGAGACTCCAACTCAAAAAAAATAAAAATAAAAATAAAATGCATATATTAGAAATGAAGAACAACTGAAAATCTGAGGCCTGAACTTCCACATCAAGAATCTGGAAAACCCACAGAAAAATCAACATAAATGGACACATATTTTGAAAAAAATTGACATAAATATAAGGATATTGCAAAGACATATAAAAGGGAACATCGATTCAAATAATAATGTAAAGTAAATAAATTGTAATTTTTAATGCAATAGTGAAAATTTTTCAAACATATAACTAGCCAGTATTGACATATATAGACAAATATATATAATTTGAGAAATTCAATATGCATTAAATAAATTAAAGCTCTTAATAAGTATTTATTTCCCTAATTTTTTAAAAATTAAAGTACTAGTCTTATATAATATCTTTAGGTAACAAAAAAATCTCTTTCTGAAATCATTTTATGTGGCTCTCTCTATATATTATAGAATAATAACTTAATGGGAACATTATAAGAAATAAAAATTATCAACTGATTTTTCCTGAGTGAATATTAACATATATATCCTAAACAAAAGATGAGTTAGAATTGTCTCAGAAATGCAATGCTGACTTAATATTTGAAAAGTATTCAGTACAAAGCATTCACCATATTGAAAATGTGAGAACTATTATATGGTAATTCTAATGAATACAGAAAACATGATAAACTTTAGCACCCAGTCACAAGTAAAACAAGAATACAATGAAACTTTCTTGATACTATACATAAATGGCATAAAACCTACAATGTTATATTAAATGAAAAAATATTAAAATATTTCTTCCACAGGTAAGAAAATTCTCACACTTGCTATTATTACTATTCCATTCAACACTACACTGACAGTCCAAGACCATACAATAAGGTAAGATAAAATTTAAGGTATAAAACTGGAAGGAAAGAACTAAAACAGCCATTACTTGCTGCTGAGATAACTGTGTTATTAAACAAATCTAACAACCTTCAGATGTCTTTTTATGAATTTAGCAGGGTATTTGAATAAATCTTCATATACAAATCAGTTTTATTTATGTTTTATTTCTATTTTAGTTCTAGTATATATGTGTACATATGCTCACTAGAAAATATATAGAGTACTAGAATGTTCACAGTAGTACTGTTCACAGTGGCTTAACATTAGAAACGTCCAAATAAATTCCCATGAGCAGTAGAATGTATAAATATACTGGAGAACAAATGAACAAAAGAAAAAGTAATACATATAAATGATAGCAAACTATTAATACAGGTGAAGCTTATAAACATAATACAGAGCAAACAAAGTCAGAAACACATACAGTATGATTCTATGTAGATAATATTAAAAACCAAGGAAAAACATATCTATATTTTTAATGTCATGATGGTGGGGTGGAGACTACCCAAGTGGCTGGAGTTTAGGGCTTTATGATTAAGAGCACAAGGTTGTTTTCAGAATGTTGGAAATATTTTATTTCTTAATATTGGTTCTAACTACACAATTTTTGTTACTTTGTAAAATTCATTGAGCTTTACATACACAATATGTACACTTGAATGGGGTGGGTTATTTTCAATAAATAGTTTTAAATTTTTTAATAGAAGAACTAGCATTAAACAGGTAAAAATTTTAAGAATGTGTATTTCTGTGTTATGCGGTTCATCTACCATTCTTAACCTATTTCAGAGACGATGTTACTAATTGAATTAGAGTTTGATGTGATGTTAGGAAATCTCCAAACATGAGTTATATACTCAAATACAAAGGAGAACTCCCCAAAACCTGGAAATTATGTATAGAAAATTGTGCATTTATTGTTACACGTTTAAACTTTAGTCACCTTCAAAGTACTCTCTGCTTGATGCAATACGCCTATCAAGATGCTTTTTCCAGTACTCAGAAGAGTTTTTGTTTTATTTTGTTTGAGTTGGAGTCTCACTCTGTTGCCCAGGCTGGAGTACAATGACACGCTCACAGCCACCCTTCCAAGTAGCTGGAACTACAGGCAGGCGCTACCATGCCTGGCTCATTTTTGATTCATTGTAGAGAGGCGGTCTCACCAAGTTACCCATGCTGGTCTCCAACCACTGGGCTCATGCAATCCGCTGCCTCAGCCTCCCAGAGTGCTGGGATTACAGGCTGAGTGACCAAGCCTGGCCCAGTTTATCTTATTAATATGGATACCTTCCAGTACTTTCTGCCATGTTTTGTTTCACCTCTTTCACGTGAGCAAAAACTTTTCCTTTGAGGACGTATTTCATCCGGGGGAAACAGCAAAATGTCACTCGGGTCAAGATCCCGTGAATAGGCAGAATGAGGCACGGAACTCATGTCGTTTTTTGTCAAAAATTGCTGAACACTCAGCATGGTGTGGGCAGGTTGTTCACGTAAATCACCCATCATGAAATGGGAAAAGTATTGAAAGAATCTCAACAACAACAAAAATCACCGAAGCCAAAACCCTCTGACAACAATGCTAGCCTGTACACTGAGGCTGATGGGTTCCTAGAACACTTACCAGGGGTGCGAAGCCTGTATTACAAGAGGACTGCCCACCAATACATAGTTGTTTTTTTTGGGGGGGGGATGGGGATTCGCCACTAGTATCCACTTCTTGGTGAATAACAATATTCTTAAGAATGAGAAATTTTAGAGCAAGCCTAGCTATTTAGTGTCATTTAACTTAGAATATCATAAAACTGTCAATGAAATATGCTTCTATATTTTCTATGAAGATCTAAAGGAATTCAAATTTTTTTAAACTTTGAAAAATGCTGTACTTCCTAAAACATTCTAAAAAGTTCCCAAGAAACAAGCTATAGATTGTTCGAGAAGTTTACAACCTTCTCCTGTCATAAAGGTTCTGATTGAAATATAATTTGCTTTCCAACCAATGGATTATAATGGGATCACCCCACACAATCCTAATCATACAAAATAAGTCCTAACTTTTATAACTAACTGTTGTGACTCATAGTTCTCATCCTTAGACATAATTCAACAATGACTTTGTTTTCTATAAATCATTTCCGGCCTTTGAATTACCATTTACTTGCATCATTTGAAAAATTAGACTTTGACTTTCTTTATTTTCACACCATCCTCTAGGGCCCTGATTTGCCCCTCTCGCTTACCCTGCTGCAGCCTTCCAGAAGATCCTTAAAGAAAATAGGTACCCCTCGCTCCTAACTAGGGTAATTGTATTTGCTGCTACCATTGCTTGTGTCTTCCTCACATTTCCATATGTCCTCCACCCTCACGGCTTTCATTGTGCTCAAGTAAATGTCACCTTCTCAATGAGGCCATCCAATTTAACATGGAAAACATTCAACATTCCCCATAACCAGTTTCCTGGCCCACGTGTTTCCATAGCACATATCACCATCTCACTTAATACATTTTTTAATACATATTATCTGTCTTGCTTTCTCAGTCCCCATGGCCACATTCTCAACACCTAGAACAGTGCCATACCTGGTACAAAGTAGATGCTAGAAGTATACCTTCATAAGTAATGGAGGGATTTGTAGTGCCAGTGCATATCGGGGGGCTTCATATCAGGTCCTCAGCCTTTGACTCTCAAGGCTCATGCTGAGTTATCTATCATCCAGGTCCACGTGGTCCTTAAATAGTATTGCAATCTATGTGCAAACTGTCGAGCACAGAAAATCTTTGTTGTTCTGACTACTCAGATTCTCCATGAAATGATTTCTTTCCCTCTTGCCATTGCCCTGGTAACACTGCTTAGAAGCAAGCTGTACTTTTCTTCTGTTCTTAGGCCGAGACTTTGCATTATCTTTTATCTGCTGTAGTTCAAAAGAATAATTTTCTAATAATGTGTACCTTTCTTTAAAATATTATGCCATTTTGAAGTCATCTAAAATTATAAAAAGATAAATCTCTCGTATGCATCATCTAGCTTAAGAAATAAAAATTATGCATAGTTATACATAACATATATAAAAAACCATACACACATGCACATATCTCACACCTGAACTTGGTTTGCAGCATGGAACAGAGTCACAAACAACATATTCATATTTGCTAACATGTATCCTTATGCAACAAGTACAAAGAAGAATCCCTAAAACCTAGAATTGATCTATAAAAATTGTACTTGATCTATAAAAAAATTGCATTTATTCTTATATGTTTAAACTTCAGTCAGCTTCAGATACTCTCCATTTGATGCCAATACCCTATTGTGACTTTTTTCCACTCCTCAAAACCATTTTTGAATTCATCAATTTTTGTACCTTTTGGGGTTACTGCTGTTTTTTGTTTGTTTGTTTGTGTTTTTTTCATCTTCCTCATTGAAAAATGTTTTCCTTTGAGGACTTTTTTATCTGGGGAAACAAAAAAAAGTTGCTCAGGGATGAGCTCAGGTGAATAAGAAGGATGGGGCATGGAGCCACGCCATTTTTGGTCAAAAGTTGCTGAACACCTAGTGCAGTGTGGGCAGGTGCATTGTCATACTGGAAGAACCAGTCACCTGGATGTCATAACTCTGGACATTTATTCTGCAAATAGTGATGCAATCTTCTCAAAACTGCCAGATAAAAACTTGGGTTGATCATTTGATTAGGAGGAACAAATTCTGAGTGAATTACAAGCAGCCTGCCCTTCAAAGATAATTCCATTGGCGGGGGGCATTCCCCCTTGTATTTGTCGTAACCCAATGAAGTTTGGAGATTGTTTGTTATAAAGCATAGCATGCCCACATCTGACTAACACAAGTGGCAAGTGGTATTATGTACTACTAATACTAACCTGACAAATATTATTTGACATTCCAGTGTTTTGAATATACAAAATATTCCTGTACAATATATCCATTCTTCTAATAATGAGTATTCTGCCAAGATAATACAAAAAAGCCTTCCGAAAATCCATATACTTATATGTGTCTTTCTGTGTATATATTCAAAGTTAAAGACTTAGAAGTAAAATACAGAACTATAGATAATTGTATATTCATCTTTATTTGACATCAAATTATTCTCCAAAGTGAACATGTCAATGTAAACTTCAAACAGGCAGATTGATACATCCAGTTACTCACACTTAAGAAAAATTGGATATTTTTATTTTTTTGCCAATGTGTGACTAGTGTTAAATGAATTCTAATTTTAGTTTTTCTAAACAAGACCACAATATGTGCTCAGGGCTTATCTTTTCCTTTTCTACTTAAACTAACAAGATATTGACCGCTCAGTAAGAGGTTTGAGGGTAAATATGAGCAATATAGTCTTGGGTCATATGCTTTATCCCTTCATAGCAGAGGGCAAATGGTCACATATTAAAACTTGAAAAATGAGAGTAGTAAATTCTAGATACTCCCAAAAAATTTATTACTGCAATAGGAAAGAAAGTTGGGAAAGAAGAAAAACAAAACAAAACAAAACAATACATGTATTTTATCCGTGAATGGAGAAGAAAACTGGGAAAATACAAAGAGAAACAAAATATACATTAATATCTCAAAATATTAGTCAACCATATGATGATATTTTGTATTACATATGAAAACTTTATAATAATGTAAATACAGATTTTCAAGTTTGAAGATGTGATTATCTCAAATGCCTTATGTATCTGAAAGGAGTTTGATGCTTCATTTCTCAATCCTTAACCCTGTATCATCATTTAAATTCTAATACAAACATTCTCATGCTATTAAAAAATTGTGATAAACATTTTTTCAATAAAATTTCAAGATTTCAAAAAGCATTTTCTCCAGAAGATCAATAAATACTATTTTATTAGTAGCAATGTTTCTGTTAAGATAAAACTAATTTTAGTTGATACAGGCTCACAACTCAGACTGTACATTCAGATCACTAGAAAACCTTTTTAAAAATAATAATGCCGGTGCTATAATTGTGTAGAGTTTGACTAAATGACTTAGGCTCACATCTAAAAGTGGCAACAAATATCAGGTTGACAATGAAAATGTTTTAATAAATTACGCTATTAAAATACTCTAATGAGGGAGACTAAAATGACTGACTGAGAACATTGTACAATTGTAGCTCTCTGCAAACAAACCAACATGGAAAAGCAGATTCAGGACTTTGAGGGTCAACCTGAAAACTCAAGCTGAGGTCAATTAGATGGTCACTTGAAGAGCACAAGATGGAGAGTTCCACGCCCAGACACAACCAGAAGCAGCACTGCACAAGAACAGGAGACCACTGGAGATAGAAGGGATGAATAAGAACTAGCAAGAAAACACCAGAAATCTTCAAAGCCTTAACAAGTTTACACCCACAAAAGATTTTCCCAGATGCCAAACAGTGGAATCCATTCAGAACCATCTTTCCCTTTGGACAGACATAGAATTCAGATTATGGATCACAGAGACACTCAATGAGATCCATGAGAAGGTGAAAATACAAATAATTCAGGCCACAAAAACAGTGCAAAGTGAAATTTGTGCTGGCCATTGTAAGAAAGGACCAATTTGAACTTCTGGAAATAAATAATTATTTTCAGGATTTTAAAGCATAAGAGCAAGGCTCAACAACAAAATTGAACAGACAGAGAAAAGAATCTTGGAGCTTGTGGTCAAACTATTGAACTAACCCAGGCTGACAAAAACAAGAACAAATTGTTTAGAAAGAATGAGCAAAGTGCATGAGATTTGGAATTATGTAAAGAGACCAAATCTATGATTGATTGACATTCCTGAGAGTGAAGGGGAATCTGAGAACATTCTGGAACTAGCCTTACAAAATATCATCCGAGAAAATGTCTTCTTTCTCACTGAAAGGCTGCCATGCAGACTCAAGAAATTCAGAGAACTCCTGTAAGGTTTTGTATGAAAAGACCATTCACCATGAAAGACCCATCTGCATTGTAGCAGACTTCTCAGCAGAAACCCTGCAAACCATATGAAACTGGGGTCCCTTATTTAGCATGCTTAAAGAAACACAATTCCAACCAAGAATTTCCTATCTTGATAAGCTAAGCTTCCTTAATGAAGGAGAATTATAAATCCTTCCCAAACATCCAATACCTAAGAGAATAAGTCACTTCCAGATCAGCCCTTCTGCAGGTGCTTAAGAATATTCTAAGCACACAAATGAAATAATGGTTCCACCCATTGCAAAAACACAGGTAAGAACAAAGTTCATATACCATGCAAATCAACCATAAAACCTAAAAAACAAAACAGCCTATTAATGAAAATACTATAGAAAAAAAAAATCAATAGGTAACATAAATGTGAATGGACTGAATGCACTACCCAAAAGACATAGAGTGGGAAACTGGATAAAGAAATATTACTCATACTTCTGCTGCCATCAGGAAATCCATCTCACTGCAAATGGTACATACAGGCTCAAGGTAAAAGTTGGGATAAAGATCTTCCAGGCAAATGGAAAACAAAAAAGACCAAGAGCAGTTATTCATATCAGAAAAAAACTAGACTTTAAATCAATAAAAGTTTAAAAGGACACTGAAGAGCACTACATAATGATAAAAGGTTAAATCCACCATCAAGAATATCAATCTTGAATATATATGCAACCAATATAGGAGCACCCAGATTTATGAAAGGATTGCTAAATAAACTAAGAGAGGACATAGACATTCACACAATTATAGTCAAAGACTACACTACCCCATTAACAGCCTTAGACAAATCATCAAGGCAAAAAACTAACATTAAAAACCACAATCTTAACTTGACACTCAACCAGCTGGAACTAATAGACATCTACAGAACAATTCACCCAACATTCACAAAACATATTCATTCTTCTCAACAGCACATACAACATACTCTAAGATCAGCCACATATTCAGAAATCATGAGTGAAAAATTTCAAAAGGTCAAAATCATGCCAAGCATCTTATCAGACCACAGTAGAATAAAAATAAATATTATCATCAACAGGAACCCCTCAAAATACACAAATACATCAGAAATTGAAGAACATGCTTCTGAATGGATTTTAGATTAACATAGAAATCAAATCAGAATTAAAAAGAATCTTAGAAATAAACAAAATAAAAGAAACAGCACATGAAACCTCTGGTACATTATGAAATTGGTGATTAGAGGGACGTTTATAGCATTGTTCACATATACATAGAAAATAGAGGGATCTCAAGTAAATAGTCTAATGTAGCACCTAAAGGAGCTGGAAAGACAAGAGCAATCCAATACCCAAATTAGTAGAAAAATGGAAGCCATTAAAATATAGTTACAGTTGAATGAAATAGAAGCAAAAATAATCATACAAAGAATCAACAAAACAAAACCTGGTTCTTGGAAAAGATAAATAAGATTGACAGACCCCTGGTGAGATTAACAAGAACAGAGAAAGAGAGAGAGAAAGGGGTACAGAGAGAGAAAGAGAGAGAGAAAGGGGTACAGAGAGAGAGAGAGAGAGAGAGAGACTTAAACATCATTAGAAATGAAAAAAAAAAAAATTACAACTGACCCTGAAGAAATATGAAAGACTATCAGAGACTACTATTACCAACTCTATACAAATATACTAGAAAATCTAGAGGAAATAGAGGAATTCCTGGCATCACATAACCTCCCAAGATTGAAGCTCTAAATAGACCAATAACAATTCATGAAATTGACTCAGATAAGAAACTTCTTCACCAACAAAAGCCCTGGATCAGATGGGTTATAAACTAAATTATACAAAACATACAAGGAAGAGCTGATACCGTTCCTGTTGAAACTGTTCCAGCAATAGAGAAGGAAGGAATTCTCACTAGCTCATTCTATGAAGCCAGTATCAATTTCATATCCCAAAATGGCAAAAACCTAACAAGGAACAAATTATAGACAAATTTATCTAATGAACATAGGTCCAAAAGCCCCCAAGAAGAGTTCAGCAAATTACATTCAACAGCACATTTCAAAGTTCATCCATCATGACCAGGTGGGTTTCATTCCTGGGATGCAAAGCTGGCTCAGCATATGTAAATCAATAAATATGATTCATTACATAAACTGATGTAAAAATAAGAAACATATGATTATATCATTAGATGCAGAAAAAGCATTTTAAAAACCCCCAACATCCATTCTTGATAAAATTCTCAAACACCTAGAAATCAAAGGGACATTTCTCAAAATAATGAGTCATCTATGACAAATCTTCAGTCAACATCATACTGAATGGGCAGAAACTGAAAGCATTCCCCATGAGAACTAGAACAAGACAAAGATGCTCACTCTCATCCCTCCTATTTAACACAGTACCGGAAGTCCTAGTCAGATAAATCAGGTGGGAGAAAGAAATTAGGGGTATACAAATAGAAAAAAAGGAAGTTAAATTATCACCCTTTGCAGATGACATGCTTAAACCTAAAATACCCTAACAAGTCTGTCAAAGACCTCCTTTCACCAATAAACAATTTTTGTAAGTTCTCAGGACACAAAAATCAATACAGTTAAAACAGGCGAATTTCTATACACCAACAACAAGCTGGCTAAAAGCCAAATAAAAAACCAATATTCTAATAGCCACACACATGCAAATAAAATATCCATATAATAAAAGAGGTAAAGACCTTTACAATGAGAAATAATAAACACTTCTCAAAGAAATCAAGAACTACACAAACAAATGAGATGATATCTCATGTTCATGGATTGGAAGAATAAATATCATCAAGACATCCATTCTTTCCAAGACAATCAACAGTTTCAACACAATTCCAATCAAATTACCAGTATTATTTTTAGTAGATGTGGAAAAGACAATACAGAAATGTATATTATCACTCCTTCAATTATTAACAGTGTTTTTTAATGTCTTGAAATATCCAGCCAGTGACTATATTTCTTATTGTCTATCTCTCTTTTGTTAAATTTAAAAACTTAAACAATTAAAGGCCACAGACTTAATTATTTTATATGTTTCTTATTTAGAGTGATATGTCCCATTTGCCTATTTATATACCATGGCCAAGCATAATTTAAAATAGCAATCCCTTTTGCTTCCAAAATGTTCTACTTGGATTATCAATTCTATAGCTATATTTTTCATAAATATGTTTTAAAGTAAAGGTTCTGCTTTTTCCACTCTCCCCACAGGGTTACTTTTGTTTAAGAAATCAGGTTGGCTATTGGCAGGCATTTTTTTGTTTTCAATCTATTTTTGGGTAGTTGCATTCTTGTTTTATTATTGAACATGTTCTTTTGTCCCCTGCATTCTTGGGTAAATAAGTTGTCAAGAGTAGAGCCATGGTGAAAGTCAAGTTTAATTTTTTGAGCAAAAATATTTTCTAGATGGTATATCATGCCTCCAACAAATGCCTCCAACAAATCAGGTTTATCTGCCTTCTTGTGATGCTAACAAGAATTAACAATTAATCCCTAGAGTCATTATTTCATTAGGGATTAAAAATCTTCAACTTATAAATACTTGATGTTTCCCTTCATTTGCTAGTTTTTAAAATGCTGAGTTGCTCCCTTAGCAAACCCAAAAGTATAAAATTATGGATTTGAAATATTGCAAATATTTGAAATATGGGATGTGTTTCAATTAATTTTAATAATTATTAATGCTGAATTTGAATTATCCCATCTTTTGCCAATGGTTAATTCCTCTTACTGCCTCCTCTGTACATTAAGCAAGCATACTAGAATATGTATGTCTACTTGCATTCAAGTTGGCAAGACACATTCCTACCTTAGACATATTGCACTTGAAGTTCCAGATCACTAAAACTAGGCAAATACTGGAATGACATTAGTGATATAAATGCTTCTGTTTTCCACCGCCAATAAAACATATATTTACAGCTACATGGGTATATTAAGTGAGCAATGGCATTTTGTCTACAAAGTAATTTATATACCTTAGTTAAAAATTACTTTATTGCACAGAAGATGCTAATGACCATCTGAGCCTTTGGCAAGTCATAATCTTTTTGTTGATTGGGATCTTGCCTCAATCTTGATAGTTACTGACTGATCAGGGAGGTGAGCTGTTGAAGGCTAGGGTGGCTGTGGCAATTTCTTAAAATAAGACAACAAAGTCTGCTACATTGACTCTTCTTTTCCCCAAATATTTCCCAGTAGCATGTTGTTTGATAGCATTTTACTCACAGCAGAACTTTCCAACTTTCCTAGGCAGCTTAAAAGCTGCCTATGTTTTAGCAACTATGTTTAAGTAATATTCTAAATCTTTTGTCATTTTTACAATATTTATAGCACCAGGAAAAGTGTTCATTTCAAGAAACCATTTTCTTTGTTCATTGATAAAATGCAGCTCCTGATCCATTCAAATTTTATCACAAGCTGCAGCAATACAGTCATGTCTTCAGGCTCCAGTTCTCATTCTAGTTTTCTTGCTGATTTTACCACATCTTCAGTTATTTTTCCCACTGAAGGTTTGAACTCCTCAAAGTCATCCATGAGCATTGGAATAAACTTCTTGCAAACTTCTTTTAATGTTAATATTTTACCTCTTGTTGCAAATCATGAGTATTCTTATTGGTATTTAATTTAAATCTTCTTTCCAGGTTTTCTATTTACTCTGTCCAGATTCATCAGAAGAATCACTACCTAAGGTAGCTATACCCTTATTAAATTTGTTTCTTAAATAGTAAGACTTAAAAATCAACATTACTTTTGATTCATAGGCTGCAGAATGCATGTAGTGGTAGCAGAGATAAAAACAAAATGTTTAACTATTTGTATATTTCCACTAAAGCTCTTGCGTAACCAAGTGCATTTCAATGAGCAACACTATTTTGAAATAGTGTTTTTTTTTTAATGAAAAGTAGCTCTCAACAGTGGGCTTAATATATTTAGTAAATCATGCTGCAAACAGATGTACTATCATTCAGATTTTATTTCATTTCTAGTACATAGTGTAGATTCAGCATACTTTGTAGAAGGTCTAGGATTTTTAAAATGATGAATTTGTATTAATTTTTGTGTGTGTGAGTTGGAGTCTCACTCTGTCACCCAGACTGGAGTGCAGTGGCCGCTCCCGGCCACCGCAGCCTCGACCTGCTGGGCTCTGGCTATCCTTCCGCCTCAGCCTTCCGAGTAGCCGGAATTACAGGCATGCGCTACCACGCCCGGCTGATTTTTTGATTTATTGTAGAGATGAGGTCTCGCTGCCCAGGTGGGTCTCGAACCCGCGGGCTCAGGGATTCCACTCACCTCAGCCTCCCAAAGGCGCGGGATTACAGGCGGAGCCACCGAGCCCGTCTGAATTTGTATTAATTTAATCTTAACGTCACTAGCTGTATTAGCCCTTAACAGAGTGTCAACCCATCATTTAAAGCTTTAAAACTAGAAATTGATTTATTTTTTCTAGTTTTGAAAGGTCTAATTGACACCTTCCTACAGAAGGCTGTTCCATCTACATTGGAAAAATCTTGTCATGTAGCACCTTCATGAATGATCTTAGCTAGCTCTTCTGGTTAACTTACTGCAGCTTCTCCATCAGCATTTGCTGCTTCACACTGCACTTTTAAGTTATGGAGATGGCTGCTTTTCTTAAACTTCATGAAACAACCCCTGCTAGCTTTCACCTTTCTCAGTCTTCATGGAACTGAAGAGAGTCAGGGACTTGCCCTGGATTAGGCTCTGATGTAAGAGAATACTGTGTTGGTTTGGTAAATCTTCCTCCATATCAGCAATAATTGGTTTACTTTCTAATCGTTCACATATCCACTACAGTAGCATTTTTAATTTTCTTCAAGATTATTTATTTATTTGTTTGTTTGGCATTCACTGCTAAGCTGTTAGGTACAAGAAGCCTAGCTTCTGATCTACCTCATCCTTTAACATGCCTTCCTCACTAAGTGTAATCATTTCAAACTTCTGATTTAAATAGAAAGATTTGACTGGACTCAGTGGCTCAGCCTGTAATCCTAGCACTTTGAGAGGCCCAGGCGAGTAAAATACCTGAGCCCGTGGGTTCGAGACCTGTCCAAGGAACTTGGTGAGACCTTGTCTCTACAATAAATAAAAAATTAGCAGGTGTGGTAGTGCATGCCTGTGGTTCCATCTACTTGGAAGGCTGAGGCGGAAGGATTGTGGGAACCCAGCAGGTCAACACTGCGGTGGCCATGAGTGTGCCGGTGTACTCCAGCCTGGGAAACAGAGTGAGACTCCAACTCAAATAAGTAAATAAATAAACAAATAAATTGAGATATTTATGGCTATTTCTTTCACTTGAATGCTTAGAGGCTGTTGTAGTGTTATTAATTGGTCTAATTTCAATATTGTTGAGTCTCAGGGAATAGAAAGACCCAAAGAGAGGAAGGGAGATTGGGGAATGGACAGTTGGTGGAACAATCAGAATACAGACAACACTAATTGAGTTTACTATCTCATATGTGCATGGTTCATGATACCTCAAAACAATTACAATAGTGACATCAAAGATCACTGTCCACAAATTATAGTAACATATAGAATAACAATGAAAAAATCTGAAATATTTTGAAAATTACCAAAATGTGACACAGATTATGAGCACGTGTTATTGGAAAAATTGTGTTGATAGCTTGATAGGTACAGGGCTGTCACATAAATTCAGATTTTTAAAATACGCAATATTTGCTAAGCCCCAAAATAATGAACTGCAATAAAAGAAGGTATGCCTGTATGCCATGTACATTTTATTTTATCTTACACAGAAAACACCATCTCGTGTGACATCACCAGTGTTATTTACATTATTTTGAAATAAAATTAAGGCAGTCCCAGAATAATGTGATAGTTGCATTATCATCAAGAATCACAAATTGTTAAAATATTGTTGTCAATTTCCTCCTTTAATTTCCACCTTTTATCATTTTCCTCCTCCTACTATGGAGTTACATTCAGATTACTATATTTTGACACATTTGAACAAATTCCTCAGCATGTGTTATGCCAGCACTCAATATACTATGTGTATTTCATTTTCTTAATGTTTTCAGGAATCAACATTTTAATAATAATTACTTGTTATTTACATAAAATCTTTTCATGCTTCAGGAACAAAATGTATGAACAAAATAAGCTTAAGAAAATTTAGTTTCTATCCTGGTTACCTGGTTATCTTCTTAACTGTATACTTCAATCACTCCTTACATATAAACATTCTTTAAACATAATTTGATCATATGTGTATTTTATATATATGAATCATATTATGCATATATATAAAAATTTATATCTTCATATTTTTGCATACATAAATACATATATATATGTATTCCCCATTGTTAGATGAGTAGTGGCATATTATACACACTCTAATCTGCCTTTAAAATTATAATGTATCTCGAAGAAAACTTCATAGATTATATATAAAAATACACTTCTTTTCAGGGCTGTCTAGCACCCTATTATGTGATTGTACCATGATTTATTCATCCATTTTTCTCATTGATGAACAATTTGAAGTTTTCTTGGTCTTTATGTTTAAGTCCTGCAAAGAATAGTCTATGTATACTAGTTATTCTAATTTAAAGGCAATTCACTGTTACTTTAAGAAAGAAAGATGCCAGAACTTACCTGGAGGGTTTTATACCAACTCCATGGTCTGACAGATCTCACGATTCTTTCCATTTGTTGGTTAGATTGCATTAGAATTATTTTGATCACATTGAACTAGAAATCTCTTGATAATCTGTGTCAGAGACAGCTTCAGTTACTTTCCACATTGAATGCAGTGTCAAAGTCTATTACGCTATTATACTTTGACCAGTTCTCTGAAAGAAGACACCTGATAACTGCAATGATATTAATCCTTAAAAATATGTTGTTGAGTACTGTATATCTGATGAATTTTATCAAAATTCAGCTCTCTATTGGCACTACTACATATTTATAATCCTTTTTTATTACTTTCTGCAAAGCACAACAACAACAACAAAACTTTCAAGCTAATTATGAACTCCAGTCACAAATTTCCTTTACTTTCTTTGGATACAAAGGAAAAAGTGTCAGTTTTCTTTGTTTCTAATTTGTAAGTGAAGAAAACATATACAAATTGTGAGAAATTGAATTCTTTTCAAAGAGAAACTTTAAGCAGGGATTTGCTGTTATTACTTGTTTTCTCCTTTAAAATAGTAGATTTAGGCTATTTTTTTATAATAGAACACTAGAATTTAGCAAATCTTAAGAGCAATGGTTATGGTCTGATAGTCACATTTCTTTCTGCAAAGAGAAACAATTTCATGTGCTCTAGTTAAGTTCTCAGGTCAAGTCTAAAGAGTTTTCTGAGAGTCTTACATAATTGCAAAAAAAATAAAAAGTGGTTTTGTGAGTTCCAACTTCATCAACTTTGTGTATTAGAAAGTCTCAACTTGTTTAGTCTATTCAGAAATCACAACAGAAATAAACTCAATAGAGTTTTTCTATTAGAGAGATTAGATTTACATGTCCAATATTTTAAAAAATATTTTTAAAAAATATACCTTTGCTAATTGTTCAACTCATTTGGGTGATAAACATTGGATATTTATTATTTATAGTTAATTTCTAGTAACAGTACTCGTATATATCATTTGGCATATAAAAACAAAATTTTAATTACAATTACTATGACTGCTAATTTTTGGCCATATTCTAGAAAACAATCTAAAAGCAATCTGAAAATTTTTCTATAGGGATAAACCTATGAAATATTTATTTTCCTTAATGTTTTAGAGAATACTACTTAATTTATCAGGAAGAACATATTAGTGGAGGAAAGTTAAAAAGGAATTATTTTTCCTTTTTCCATTCTTCTGAAATAGTCTTCTTTTGAATAGCTAGGTTTTTATTTTATGAATACGGTAAATTTTGAAACTAACAGGATTTACCTTTTAAGTTTTGACTGTTAAAAGGTATGAAAACTAAACTGCAGAGTGACTCTAGTCATGTTAGTTTAATTGCATTTCTGAATATTTTTATGTGCTTATCATTGTTTTACTGTTATCTTTCTCATAAGACATAACTTGCAATATCTGGTTCACTAATGTATCAGTCTATTTTTCTTACTGAAAAAATATATTACCATCATGCCATAATTAATAGTAAAAATAATAATAATAATACTTCATGTCAAAGATCACTCTGCATCCTCCATGTAAAAACTGATCAACATAATTATAATAGTTGATATATTTTTTAAAAGTCTATTTGTCTTAAGTCACCAGGTATTTGACAAAATCAGAACTATTATTAGAAATTTATATATAGGAAAAAACCAAATTTTCTTTTTCATTTATCAACATATTTCAGGAGGAATAAAAGTATGTTTTTTGGAGATCGTTAGGAAAAATAATTAGTGATCGATGATGACTTCATAACCTGCAATTATGCACATAAGTGAATTAGAACAAAATAAAGCATTAGCAGTCTTAATGCACATTACAAAACTGAGAGAAACATTAGTTCCATGATAGTAAATTAGTTGTCTGAGAATTAGTGATGTTAGATTTATTAAGATGTACTTTAGAAATGGTGACCATAGAATGAAAAGCTAAATACCACCTCTACCCCCCACAAGTATATCTCACACTTTATTTGACCACAAAACAGTCGAAAAAGCCTTTGAATCCAGCCAGCAGTTACAATAAGAGGCAATTAACGATCCATAAAAAATATAAATCTTTTTGTGGAGCTTACTTTACTGATTTTTTTAAAGAATGATAGCCCATATTTAACAAATTAAAATAGTACAAAGCACTTAAAAAATGTTCCCTATGCTCATACCTAATAACCTTGCTGAAACACAAGCAATCTTGTATTAAGGGGGCCTTTGAACTCTGAAAAAAGATTGCAATTCTTTTCCACGATATTCACGAAATAATAAAAATCATACTACATAATTCTCTGAAGTTATCTATCTTATTATGATGAATAACAATTAAAGAATAGCTTGCTAATGTTTGTAAATGATCTCACATTTCCTCTTTTTTTTTTTTTTTTTTTTTTGAGTCGGAGTCTCACTCTGTCGCCGAGACTGGAGTGCAGTGGCCGCTCCCGGCCGCCGCAGCCTCGACCCGCTGGGCTCTGGTTCACATTATCTTATTCACCTCAGTTTAGGTCTGCAATGTTATATATTTGATTTGCACACAATGAAATAATAGAATGCTTAAATCATAGTAATGTAGAACAGGACAGATACACAACTAGTTGCCATTATAAGAACTCTACTTTTAGCTGTATATTTGGACATTTATTGATCATTTTTTTTATTGAATGGTTGTAACACATATCTGTATTAGAAACCGGGTTTTATGTCTCTAAAAGTTAGCAGAATTCATTCATGACTACTTTATAGCTCTTTGGATTTTCTAACTTTGTTAATAAAACAAACAGACAAAAAAACCTGAAAATAAATGACCATTGATTAAAAACAAATGGGATCATTGTTTGTTCTGTCACCCAGGCTGTAGTTCAGTGGCTCAATCATAATTCACTCCTGCTTCGGCCTCCCGAGTAGCTGGGACTCTGGGTGCTCATGACCATGTCATGTTATTTTTTTTTTCTTTTATAGAGACGGAGTCTTCTTCTGTTGCCTAGGCTGCTATCGAACATCTGGTCTTAAGCAATCCTCCTGCCTAGACATCCTAAAGAGCTAGGATTAAAAGCAAAAGCGACTGTGCCCCCAAAAGATTCCTGTTCTTAATTTTAAGATAGTTTTCACACCATTTACTCTTTATGTTTCCTTCTTTGTCTTTCTTCCACTAACTATTCTTCTCCCTTGACTCACATACATGTGTTCTGGGATTTACTGGGTGACACACCAACATGGTTCTTCACCAATCATTTAATACCTGCTCCTTTCCCCCATGTAGGTGATAGTTCTCTATGCAGTTTCAATTAAAACGTAATTAAATCTTACAGTTGTCTGATTCTTGTAGCTAATTTAAGAAAAGATTAGAAGATAATTGTTTCTTTTATATTTTTCTGATTCCATCTCAATAACATTCTTGAGAAATAATAGAGCAAAAACTAGTGTGTTTTCTGAAAATGTTGCCCTTTTATTGAACATAAAATATATTTTTTTAAATTTCAGAGACACTCTGATCTTTACAGCTGATCAGTTTCAAATAAAGACTAATAAATGGACATGAACAGAAAAAAACACACTTTTGATGAACACAGTGTAGAAATACTAATGACTAACATTTGATTTCTTTTAGGCAATAATGGTCCATTTCTTTATTTCTTCTCTCAAGTTATCAAAATTTCATCAAATTAGAGGCAAGGAATCTGTTTCAGTTTCAACCACAGACCTATTAAACAGTCATATCTAGAGTAGGCCAGCACTGGCACAATAGAACTTCATAAATATGACCCCTCCCACAACTAACCCTTCCTGTCTGTAGATTTCCTGACAGGATTCATTAACACTATGAAAACAGCAACTGGGAGGAGATCTCAAAATCCACTCAAAGAATAATAAAGAATACTGAAGGTTGCTTATATTACTCAGTATTGCCAATGCATGTTTTCTCACCATCTCACTGTGGAAGAGATGGTTATTCCCCTCTATTACTGTATAGACATGCTGCAGATATGTCCTGTCCTTCAAAACCCTCTGTTCCTTAGCTCCTTTCCTGTGCAGATGTTATGTGACTTGCTTTCACCCATGTAAAATAAGTTGATTGGTATGTGTCACCTGTATCCTTTGCCATGGTATTTTATAAAGCATGTTGGATTAAGTGTTTTTTTCTTTCTTTAATCTGCATCTAAATACAAGTAATCGGGAGCACTAAAAAATGATGTTTGTACAAAATGAAGTTACCTGTATCTCAATGTCAAAACATGAATGAAATTTACAAATATTAGATGCTACATGTGTGAGAAACAAGTGTTTATTGCAGCTAATAGTTCAGTAATTATTAGTTCTTAAGGTGGTTAGTGTTACCCTAATACATTTACATCATACTTAGTTATTTATATGTCTGTGCTTACAAGTCCATTGAGAAAAAAATTTATAATTATCTTTATACATATATCACACTGTACCTCATATACATACAATTATAATTTGTCAATTAAAATTTCTTTAAAAAATGGTTTAGGAGTGTTGTTTAAATTGTTTTCTTCCAATCTTCTCAGTCTCTAAGATTTCATTCTCCTGTAAAATTCCTAAGTTTTATTGGTATGCTTGAGAGAGTCTTGGCTTAACACCAAATGGACAGAAGCTTTGATAATTTTTCATTCCCAGAAAAATGGGTTGTTAGTTAATCATGTGTATGTAAGAAAGTAAGTTCATAGAGAAAATAAATTATATTTTTTATATTTGTGTCATTGAAATTGACTAATTCTCATTGCCTATGGTGTCAAGATTTCATTAAACTATTTTAAAATTTTAGAAAAACCACTGATATTTACATATTTACCTTATACCCTGTAGTCTTTCTAAACATATTTAGTAGTACTATTGTATTTGAAAACATCATCTTTAGAATTTTCTACTTATCACGTTATCTGCACTAATTAGACTTTATTCCTTTATACCTTTATGTCTTTTATTTATATTTTCTTGACTTATTGCACAGATTGCTACCTTGAGCATACTACTGAAGAGAAATGACAAGACTGGCATTCTTGTGATTCTTCCAAACTTATGAAGAGAGTATGCAATCTTTCACCATTAAGTGTAATATTAGCTATAAATTTTTTACAGAACCTGTTACCAAATTAAGGATGCACCCTTCTATTCCTGCTTTGCTAAGAGGTTTCATCATGAACAGGTTTTAACGGTGTTAAATAATTTTTGTGCATCTAT
Source organism: Cephalopachus bancanus (assembly GCA_027257055.1). Lineage (NCBI taxonomy): Eukaryota > Metazoa > Chordata > Mammalia > Primates > Tarsiidae > Cephalopachus > Cephalopachus bancanus. Next base: position 2,472,779 of record JAPVLO010000312.1, on the reverse strand, counting down.
TGAGATTATCTTATAGTTTTTAACCTTTATTCTATTAGTGTGGAAAATTGCCTTTACTACTTTTCAAATGTTAAATCTGCATTGAATTCCTTAGATAAGCCCCCCTTGGCAGTAGTGTATTACCCTTCTCTAATGTTTTATTGGAGTTGCTAGTATTATGTTAAGGGTTTTTGCATTTACAGTTATTAGGGTTACTGCTTAGTAGTTTTCTTGCAATGTCTTTACATTTTTTTGATAGCAGAGTAATGTTAATGTCATAAAATGAGATGAAAGATGTTTGATCCTTTTTTATGTTTTAAAAGAGATTGTGTAGAATTATTATTTTTTCTTCCTTAAACATTTGATAGACTTCACCATGAAATAATTCAGTCTTGAAATTTTTAATGAGGAGATTTTATCAATAGGTATCAGAAATTATTATTATCTTTCCAGTTATTTTTTAGTCTGGATCAATGGTATGTTTAAAAAAAAAGAATTAGTACATTTCATCTAAGTTGTCAAATTTATAGTTAGAAGCTTTTCATATTACACAATTATTTTTATTTTAAAGTCGTTCATTCCTAATCCTTGTCAGATAAGAAACCATTTGTTTTTATTATACTAATGCTTTAAATTTTGTGCAATAAAACATATTGTGTTACAAAATATGGCTTATCTTGGTGATTAATTCATATATACCTGAAAATAATGTACATTTTGTTGTTTTGGAGTAAATTACTCTATAAAAAACTATTAGGTACTACATAGTTCCAATTAGTTGAGGCATCTAAAAGAGTCAACTCACAGAAGCAGGAAATGCAATAGTGATTGTTATAAGACAGGGGTGATGAAAATGAAGGCTTTTTTTAAAAAATAGGTATGAAGTTTCATTTTTACTAGAGGAATGAGTTCCAGAGATCTGCTGTAAAACATAGTGCCTATAACTAGCAATACAGTATATACACTTCAAAATTTGTTGAAAGGGTAGAAATCTTATTAAGTGATCTTAGGACACACACACACACACACACACACACACAAGCGACACAAGAAAACTGTGGGGTTATCAAATATGTCTATTACCTTGATGATGGTGTTATTATTACAGGCGTTTGCATATGACCAAACTCATCAAATTATACATATTAATTGTGTGCAGTTATCTGTATATCAATTATATCTTAATACAGATGTTAAAGTTCATTAGGCACAGTTTGTTGATAACTCTGTTGAATTATTCATAATCTTTCTGATATTCTATTTGTTCTAACAATTACAGAGAGAGATGTGAAAATCTCCAATGTTAATTGTGGTTATATTTATTTCTACCTTCATTTCTGTAAATATTTGTTTCATATACTTTGAAACTCTGATATTGGATTAGGATATATTTAGGATGTTTTATGTTTTCCTGATTAATTAACTGCTTTACTGTTTTTGAAAAGTTCTTTTTTAACTCTGATAATACGACACATTCTGAAGTCTAATGTGTTTGATAGTATGATCACTCCAACATTCCTATGTTTAACATTTTCATAGTATTTTTTTTTCCATCCTTTTTTATTTAATCTCCTGTGCTTACTTCTAAAGAGGATTTCTGGTTGTTTGTATTTAGCTGAGTCTTACTCAATGTGGCAGCCTCTGTCTTTTATTTGAAATATTTAGCCTATCTAAATTACCATCATTATCAAGCCATCATCATGGTTGGGACAAATTCATTACCTTTCTGCTAGTTTTATGTTTTCTACATGTCTCCTTTCTGTTTTGTAAATAAACTTTTAATATTCTCTTGCTTTTTTGAATTTTTGAGTATATTTTAGAATTTTATCCACACTATTGGCTTATTGCCTATACATCTTCAATTTGATTTTTTTTCAATAGTTGAATTAGGATTTAAACTGTGAAAAATTATCAAACTTACCTTTAACTGGCATTAAGTCATCTCATATGCAATGTTAGCAATTATATTTTGCTACTTTTTTTCCTTATTCAATCCTTTGTGCTATTTCTTTCATATATTTTATACCTGTATGGGTTACAAATTCCAATATATACTGCCATTATTTTTGCTTTAAATATTAAATCGTGTGTAAAATTAAAAAATATATAAAATATCTTCAACACTTACTTATCTATTTAACTATTTTAAGATGTGTCCAAATATTTATATAGTGTCATCTTTTTCTGCTGTATTTTTTATATTATATAGTCTGTTTATGAAACATTTTATTGGTTAGTGTTTGTCTTAAAAAAAAAAGTTTTTATTTTACCTCGTTGTTTTTATTGAGTATACAAGAGAAGAACTGGAATTACTTTTTGGAGGGTAGACCCTTTATAATACATGCATTCCCCAACTAGGTAAGTATTCTAGGGATCCATCGGTACCAACGTGTTAGCTAGTGCTTTTGTGAGAGGCTGCATTCAGCTTCTGTGATTTTCTTTTCTTTTCTTTTCTTTTGAGATTCTTTCTATAGTTTTGCCCTTTTCATGATGGGTGATTTACAAGTGCACCTGCCCACATCTCACTGAGTGTTCAGCAAATTTTGACCAAAAACAGCATAACTCCCATGTCCTACCCTCCCTATTCACCCTATCTTGCCTAGCAACTGTTTTTTTTTTGTTGTTGTTTGTTTGTTTATTCCCTGGAGGAAAAAAGAAGTCCTCAGAGGGAAACGTTTTGCCAATGTGGAAAAGGTGAAACAGCAACAACAAACAAAAATGGCAGCAGCACTAAAAGACATCAACATTAACAAGTTCAAAAACTGTTTTGAGCAGTGGAAAAAAGCATCTCAATACGTTTATTGTATTAAATGGAGAGTACTTTGAAGGTGACTGAAGTTTAACATGGAAGAATGAATACACAATTTTTTACATAACTTTATTTTAGTATAGAGATTTGGGGAACAAGTCAAGATTAGGTATGTAACTAGTCTACGTGCGGGTGATGTTTGGGCCTCCAACTAGTCCTTACTTCCCATGGTGTAGGGCCAGGTACCTTTGTGTTGTTAATGGATCCCTTCCTCCTTTGGCAGTGTCCTGTGTCTCTTGATCCCTCACTTGTGCTATTGTGATTAATGCTCAGGTCTCACGAGTGAGAACACATGGCATTCATTTATTTCTTTCTGTAATAGATCACTAAGCATGATGGTCTCCAACTCCATCCAATTTACTGCAAAGTCCATGATTTTATCCGTCCTTAAGGCTGCATAATATTCCTTCATGTCCATGTACCATATTTTCTTTAGCCAGTCCACTTTCTATGTTCTACGGGAAGTAAAGTTAGTTTTAATTTTTTATAAATCAATTCTGGATTTTTTGGGCCCCACTTGTAAGGTTCTTAGTTGACAAGAATATATATATATATATATGACTATATATATCTCCTAACAAAATATATATATTCTTAAGATATATATATTGTGAAATATATCAATACATTTTATTCTGGCTTGTAGAGTTTCAAATACAAAATCTGGCATAATTCTTTTTTTTTTTTGAGTTGGAGTCTCACTCTGTTGCCCAGACTGGAATGCAGTGGCTGCTCCCGGCCACCGCAGCCTTGACCTGCTGGGCTCCGGCGATCCTTCCGCCTCAGCTTCCGAGTAGCCGGAATTACAGGCGCGCGCTACCATGCCCAGCTGATTTTTTTGATTTATTGTAGAGATGAGGTCTCGCTGCCCAGGCGGGTCTCGAACCCGTGGGCTCAGGCAATCCACTCACCTCAGCCTCCCAAAGGCGCGGGATTACAGGCTGAGCCACCGAGCCCGGCTCTGGCATAATTCTTATCTATGCTTTTGTGTATACATACATGATTTTCTTCTGACTGATGTTAATAATTTCTCTTCATTACTGGCACTTAGCAATTTATTTATGATGACTTGTGATTTGCTTTGCTTTTGCCTGTGAATCTGTGTATGTCTGTTTATATTATTTGGAATTTTTCAGAACACTTGAATATACGGGGCATAGTTTATATTAAATTTGGAACTATTTCAGCCATTATAAATAGTCATAATAGTTCCAAATTTAATATAAACCAGTTTTTCTTTGTTCTTTCTTTTGTGATTCTAATTTCACTTCTATTAAACCAGTGAATATTTTGTGACATGTATCTGAAAATATGTTTATCGTTTTTACTTATGTTTTTCTCTCTGCTTCATTTTATGTGCTCAGATTTACTAATTGTTTATTGTATAGTGCCTTAATTGTTGTACAGTTAATTTTTCATTTCCAATATTGCATTTTCCAATTTTTTGAGAAGTTGTTATATATGTGTGTATAGATGTCCATATGTATGTCATATTTTTCTGATTCTTTATATATGAAATATTACTTCCATCAGATGGGAGATAGTGTATACGTTATATTGAGTGCTAGATTTCATTTGCATTCTTACAAAATGTTTTAGGCTTTTTTTAAGGTAGTTAACTTACTAACTTATCTGTTTGATCCTTTTACATCATTGTTTTTAAGCACTACAAGGGCAGCTCAAGAGTAGCCTTTAATCCAGGATTTATTTCGCTTGAATTCCAAGATGTGCTTCATGTGATATTTCTACTGAATACTATGTATATGCAATGAAGTCTCTGCACTCTGGCTGGAGGACTTAGTAACTTCTCAATCCGTGTAAACTCAGAGAATTGTTTATCTTATAGTTCCCTGAGGAAAAATCCTCTGTTTAAGAAACTGTTTTGCTTCTCCTTATAGGGTTTCTTGAGATAGTTGATATTTAGCCCCAAATTTAGGATTCATGAAAATATTTAGGTTTCATTCTCTGCATAACTTTCTTCTCTCTAGAATTCTGTTCTGCAAATTGTATAAGTTTCTGAAGGAGTAAAACATATTTTTCTGGAATATTGACTATTTGAGTTAAAGACACTTAAAAAACAGCAGGTGCAAGAAGATCACTTTGAACTTCATGCTGCTTCTTAGGAGAGGAAATGAAAATTCTGTGTGAAAGATACTTTCCCTGTAGTGGAAAAAAAGGCAACATCTATATCATCAAAGATGAGAAGTTGAGACTAAGAGAATTCTGTATGTACTCTTATCTCTGAAGACTCCCCTCATAATTTAGTTTCTTATTTAAAACATATTATTATTTGTCCCAGTTTAGTATATAAATAACTGTCTCTTTATTTGAGTCTTCATTACTCTATGAAAATCCTCATGTCACATAAATCAACTAGTATGATTTTCTCCTGTTAGTCTATTCCATGTCAATTTAATTCTCAGACTCAAATGGAATCATAGGATGCTGGAGGTGAAATTTTTCCATGCCCATACCCTCATTTTCCCAAACTTAAATTTATTTTCCCCAACTCAAAAAGATCCAGGCTCTGTTTGAGTTCTCCTCCACAGAAAGCAGTGAAAATCTTACCACCAGACAGGAATCTTGGGCAATGTTAGAATTCACCTTCTTGGTTTCTCATCTTTCAGTTATCATAACGTTATGCTTTCTCCTGCTGAATGTCAGAAAAGAGTGTCTCTTCTATTTTTGTCTAATTTTGTAATATTTTTTAAATTGCTGCATATTTCATCCTTTAACGAATGTTCATTTGAATTATCTACAAACAAAAGTAACACTTAGGTAAAATATATGCAGTTTTAGGTCATAAAATTTATCCATGTAAAACAAAATACTCACAGACTAATTAGACTTAATATGTCAAACAATATTGATTGTATTGAAATTAGTTACCAAAATGTTTTACCCAATTCAGGGTAAAACATCAAAATAACTAGTAAAAATTTCTAAAAGGAATAACACACATTTATTACATTTTGGATGACAAAACTCATCGTCTCTAAAACATCTATAGCTGACTTTAGGCATAGGTCCTTTCAAGAAGTAAGAGCACCTAATTATTTCAGGTGCTACAACTAATCTAATACACCATTTCAGCTATTTGGAAGGCTGAGGCAGAAAGATCGCTGGAGCCCAGCAGGTCGAGGCTGCGGTGGCCGAGAGCGGCCACTGCACTCCAGTCTGGGCGACAGAGTGAGACTCCAACTCAAAAAAAAAAAAAAAAAAAAACCAAACAAAAAAAAAACTAATACACCATATTTTTTGTGTTTTATTTTTGTTTTAGTCAATAGCCTCGCTCTTGCTTTCTAATCATAGCAGTAGAAAGTATAATTGACATTAATTGAATAATGTGTGATCCATTAGCCTGATTTCTAAATAATAAGAATAAAATGCATACTATTTAGTTATTTATAAGGGCATAATTACATTTCTATGAATTGCCTGTTGAGAAGCTCATTAATGATTTCTTTTCTAAGGTATTATATGACTATTCTTGTAAGTAGATTGATATAGACAACATAAGATGTTTTAAAATATATCAGTAGGATTAACTGCATAAAATGATATTCAATGCTTCATAAATAACAAATCATTAATGGCTGTCATCATATTAGCAGTGATATTTTGAGTCATCTCCTAGAAACGTTAATTTAGTTAGAACATCATAATCTTCTTCCAATAATTTCACATTTATTAACAAAATATTGTCGGCATATTTGGAACAATTTTATTTTCTGAACTTGTGCCTTACTTACAAACCATGAAACAGCAGTTGTATAACTATTCACAACTTTTCTTCAAACATGTGTATAGATGTCTACTCTATGAATCAACATTGCCATTTTCAGCTGCTGCTGGTATGAAAAACGTCAGTTTTTTTCCAAATCTATAAATTTTACTCTGAAAGGCTCTACAAAAACTAATGTATTATTTTCCACAAATCATACTAGTTTCACAATATAGATTTTATATGTACGCAGCCCTTGGAACTTTCTATTTTACAATGATTAGGATGTGTGTGATACATTTTTTGATCTAGGAAGAGTTTAACCATTCTGAATGCTACATTTCTTACTTGCCAAATAAATAAATTAAAGGTTACAACACAAAGTTTGTTCTAAAGGTATGACAACATGAAAAACAAGATTAAACACATGGATTCTTTCTACATGAACTCTTCTACTCATGCTAGTATATTTTAAAAATTTCTTTCACAGAGAATGCGTCCTCTACATGTATTTGCTTTATGATTGCCTATTGAGAATCTAATAAAGTGTAAAAACTATATAGGTCTTTTTCTGTGTTCTCTTTACATTGTTTTGACTACCTCTTCCTTTCTGGTCTCTCTCTTTCTCTCTGTGCCCTTTGAAGGTATAGTTTTCTCGTTGAAGACATTTTTCTCATAGCATTTAAAAACTCTCCTGAACTTACTTGCTTACATATTTATTTTTCTCCATTGGAAAATATATCAAAGAGACCCATGTATCTTATTTTTTTAAAAATTATCGTGTATATTCTCTGGCACAGTTTTGCCTCTTAAAAAATGCTTGTTAATTAAGGCCTTGACACAGAAATATCTTATAGGAAAACTGCCTTTCAGTATTTATATATCTGAATGTGCACAAAGTTTGCTATTCTGTCTTTAAATATCTTTGAGATTTACCTTCTCACAAATTTGCTTTACTCTAACACAATTCCACTCTTTATTTGGGCTGGGTAACCATGGACAGCTCCAGATCAAATTCCTACTAGGTCTGCAAATTTCAGCTGGTAGACAGGCTTTCAACTTCCCAAAGTTTCCATTAAAGTTTTGGAGAATGAACTCAGAGTAGCCTTGTTTGGGTTGCATGCCCATGTTTGTAGCAAATCAGGTGAAGTTAGGAGAAAGGAAAATATACAGATTAGCTAGGACATCATCAGACTGACTATCAATAATATATGGAGCTGGGGAGTAAGAGGTTGGATGAGGTTGGTAAGGTTAGTCTCAACTGGAATGACAAATTGGAAAGAGTGGAGAGTTTAATAACTAAAGAGAATAATAAAAGACTCCTTGACAGACAACCCCCCCAAAGAAAACCAAAACAAAACAAAACAAAAAGATATGACCACTACAATATAACAAGGTTTTGGAAAACAGACTGTAATAATCAATATGAGATACATGGATTTCTTTATAGCCCAACTACAATTAACTTAGATAATGTTACATTAGTTTAATAAATTATCTAATATCTATTGACAATTATTTACAATTTATTTTTACTATTTCAAACTATGTATTTTTTTTCTCAAAAGTACCTCTTACTACATATGCTATTTTATTAAATTTGTTTTTCATTTGGACAATGTAAGTTAAAATGTATAGTGTGGTATTTATGCTTTGGGCATGTGGCAAAAAGTGAAAGTATATTTGTGACTAAAAAGAATGACTATAATAAAAAGTTGAAAATGTATATATAAGTTCCATAAAAATGGAAAAAATGAAAAGCAGTAAATAATTTTTTATTTCTATTGACTGTAAATGCATACATACCTAAACATAAAAAGAAAGAAAAGAATAAAATTTTGAGAGAGTAAGAAAAACAAGAGACAGAAAATAAAGACTGACACCATCTACAGATATTATATATATATATATATATATATATATATATATTCCACAAGCAAAATGTCTTTTAAAATTCCTGTCTGGGCATATAAAATAGCCTTAGGAGACCAATTATTGGCAATTTGAGATTAAAAAGGAAAACCTCTTATAGGATTCCTGGACTAAAGCACGTGCATATGAGCATAAACACACACACACATGAGGAGGTACCCCAAAAAAACAGAACTTAATTATAAAATTGTGCATTTATTTTTACATGATTAAACTTCAGTCACCTTCAAATTACTCTGCATTTGATGCAATACACGTACCAAAATCCTTTTTCACCTATCAAATTGCATCAAAATACTCTGTATTTGAAGCAATACACCTACCACATAGGTTTTGAACTTGTCAGTTTTGATGCCTTTTAGTGCCTCTGCTGTTTTTTCTTTCACCTCTTCCACATCAGCAAATGTTTCCCTTTGAGGACATTTTTCTTCCGGGGAAACAAAAAAAGAGTCCCTCAGGGTGAGATTGGGTGAAGAGAGAGGGTAGAGCATGAAGGCCATGTTGTTTTGGTCAAAAACTGCTGAAAAACAGTGCAGTGTGGGCAGATGCACTTGTAAATCACCTATTATGAAATGGGCAAGCATGTTAAAAAAAATTTAAAAAGATAAAAAAAAATTACTGAAGCTGAACGCAGCCTCACACAACAATGTTAGCGGGTATATTGATGCTGATGGATGCCTAGAACAAATACTTAGTGGGGAAAGCCTGTACTACAAGGGACCGACCATCCAAAAAATGATTATTTTTATGATATATATTATATATATAATCATAATCATATACATACATATATTACATGTTATTCTAAAATGTATAAAATTATTACAAAGGACTTTTAAATAATGCATGAGACAAAATCAAACATATAGAGAAATTTTAATACAATTACAAAAGAATGATATATTTTTCACAACTGAGTAGACCATTTTAAAGAAGTAACAGACTGATATAAGGATATAAAAGATAATGAAGATAATAACTGGTTTATTTAAGACCAGGAAAAGAGTAGAATTGACTTTTTTGAGACTGCATATTTTTTTCTTTTCTTTGAGGTCCTATAATTTAGCAAATGTTTCAGCTTATAGAACTGTCTGTTTCGAACATTGAATACCATTCTATTTCCATGGGAGCCTGTTATGACCTGACACTCACTATTGGCCTTTTCTTCAAAAAATATTTAATTTAAAATGACTTCACATTTATCCTCAGTTAAAGACAAATGTGAACACTTGTTTCTTGTAAAAACTCACCATCTTTCTTAATACATTAAAAACCGGCGGGCTTGGTGGCTCAGCCTGTAATCCCGCACCTTTGGGAGGCTTGAGGTGAGTGGATTGCCTGAGCCCGGGGTTCGAGACCCGTCTGGGTAACTTGGCAAGACCTCATCTTTACAATAAATCAAAAAATTAGCCGGGCATGGTAGCGTGCGCCTGTAGTTCCAGCTACTTGGAAGGCAGAGGCGGAAGGACCACCGGAGCCCAGCAGGTCGAGGCTGCGGTAGCCGGGAGCGGCCACTGCACTCCAGTCTGGGTGACAGAGTGAGAGTCCAACTCAAAAAAAAAACCAAAAAACAAAAAACATTAAAAATCCCTCCTTTCTACCTCTAGTCTTTCCGGATGCATTGTTGCAGCAATCATCTCATCATTAAAAATGATTGTCTACATATCTCTCACATCTCTGTGCTGTAAACCCTTCAGGACACTGGTTGTTTTCTATTACTCTTTGCCTGCACAGTACCTAGAAGACAGAAAGACCTTAATTTGCTTGTGGTGAGTTAGAGTGAGTGTGTGTGTGTGTGTGTGTGTGTGTGTTTATTAGTATTGGTGATGAGGGGACACATGTGTACATGTATATATTTAGATGTGGCTATGGGGACAGTGGTCAGTTTTTCACAAGATGATACTCTCAAATCCAACATGTATTTTTCTTTTTTGGAAATTGCTGTTACTGTTACCTTAATAGAGCTCTAATAATTATTTTCCTTTAGTTTCATCTAAATTATCAGTGTTTACCTTCCAAAGGATTAAACAAATGATGCCTTAATTGCACAGTATTTTTTGTAATTTGTGTCTTTAATGTTAAATGTAAATAACCAATAAACCAAAGTCAACTTTTTTGTCATAAAATAAATGGATTCCACAATTGTTATTAAAACTGGGCTTTGTTGAAGTTGTTAGAATGAATTTAAATCAGGGGCAAAGAATGTTTTATTGATCAGTGTCTCATTTCCTGCTAAGCAAATCACGTATTTGTCTCTTGAAACCTCACAACACTCAATAAATTTTCAAGAGTGACTCAGCGGTAGGTTATTTCATAAACAAGAAGATATAGACAAGGCTTGATGTATTCTACCTGTCGTTGGCAGGAAGTTTAAAGCACAAAAGTGTATGGAAAGACCTTGCCCAAGGCAACAGACACAAATGATTGCCTACATGGAGAAATACTTTTTAATCAGTAGATTATCCAACAAGATGGCAAAATTCTTGCTTGTTCAGCAGTCTGACAAAGCATTCCTGTAGGTTATTGTATTTGCAAATAGTAAAAATGTCTTTCCAACTTTCCCCTGACATATGCCTCATTTATTTTAACCCTGTAAGTCTGTAGGAAATGCATCTTTCACAGAAGTAAATTGTAAGTCTCCTGTGTTCTTTTTTTCCAATTTCAGTATAATAGAAAAGAAGACAGCAGAATTCAAATTTCAGTTTTTATATCCTATTTTAAAATGTTAAATCATTGAGTTCTATTACACAGTGTGATGACTGTAGCTCATAATCTAGTACTGTACATTTCAAAATTGCTAAGAAGGTAAGTTTAGAATGTTCTTGTCACAAAAATGTTAAGTATTTAAAGTGATTGTTGTGTTAACCAGCTTGATTTAATTATTCTGCATTGTATGAATAAATTATAATATCACTTTGTACCCATACATTATATAATTGTAAATAAGCAATTTATTAAATAGTTAAAGAAACATAACATCAGATTCTAAGGCATAACTCTTTAATGAAAATCTTTGGATAAAATATGACAGAAAAAATGTTTTATAACTAAACACATACACACATACAAGAAATTTCATCTCTAAAAGATTGTTATGAATTGGTTTTGACGTTATCCTGTTAAACTTATGTGTGTTAGCTTCCTTTAGTTCAAAAACCTATCTAAAATATTTGTGAACTGTGTAATACAAACACGTATGTATTCTTCCTTGGACAAAGATTGGTTTTTGTTCTGAAGAAAAAATAAAATTGTGGAACTAATTCCAATAATCAAATATTTTGTTGAAACCAATAATTATCAAATGTTTCTTCTACCAAATTTTTTAGAGGAATCATTACATTTTTCAGTCAACCATGAAATTAACTCCTGATCTTTCAATCCTATCACTGGATTTTTAGATAGCCTTCTCATTTTCACAAATAACAAAACATAGGTGCATGTTAACATCTAAGGTGACTTTCTAGAAGTCCCAATTTAAGTGGATATTGAAGAGTGGCAAAAGTATACCCCCAAACAAGGCACTTTGACACAAGTATTACTTTTAACTGAAGACACTTAAAAACAGCAGATGCAGGGAGAACATTCTAATCTTCTCTTTTCTTCCTTGAAAACAGAAAATAAAAACTCCCATGTGAAAGGTGTCCTTTCTGTTACAGGAGAAAAGAAATAGAAACATTCTTCAATGAAATAATTCCATACAAACAGTCTTTTTAAAAAATAATTTCTATTTTCCTTTAGCCTTCCCACATAAGTTGGTAACTTGTCCATAATTGCTTCTTTTTGTTCAACATAATACAGTATAAAGGCATTTGGGATTTACCACTTCTTTGGGTCTTAATTTCCTTATGAGGACTCCCTGGTCATATTAAACTCATATTACATTTATATGCTTTTTTCCTGTTAGGTTAACTTATGCTATTCTCAGACCCTGCGGAAATCCAAGAGAACAGAGGTAAAATTTTGCCTTTCTTACAGTATAGCAAAAGAAAATACAATTATTTTCTATGTACCCCTTACATTTATTTCTTCAGTTCCAATACACTCTAAATTTTTCTTGTATGGCTGTTAGCCCTCGGGTTAAGAAAAGTAAAATAAAACAAAGAAGATAAATCACAGTAACTTCAACTCACTGAAGTATTTGAGTAAGGAAACATAAGAACAAGAAAATTAAATAAAATAAATGCTTTTCTCAGAAGAGAAAACATTGGTAAGAGAAATACAAGTTTAAAAAATCAACATAAAATGTGGTACAAAAGTAAAATGAGGAAATATATAAAAAAGGGAAAAACATTTTAATATGACATAATTAAGAAATATAAATTAATTATTATTAATATTTGGGGTGTAATCATCTTTTTACCCAAATTCACTGATATATTTTCTCAGTTCTATACCCATATAGTTAGAATAGAAAATATTGAATTCAAATATTTAACTGTGTCTGAACTAATCAGCACTTTTCCATTTTGCAATTCAAATACCTGCACATATTTAAAAATACTAATTAGGAAAAAAAAAACTAGCAACAACAGAAAATGTGGCCAAAAGTTTTAAATTTCCATGACAAAAGTATTCTTTGACACAGGCTGACTAAAATGTCTTGGTCTTGTGCATCTTAACATTTCCCCTGTCTAATATGTTTTTGAATTGTCTGTGTCCATTCAATACAAATTCAAAGGTAAGCATTGGCTGACTGTCTTATGTTCAGAGCACCATAGGAAACACTATCAACAGATCTGCACTTCAATCTGTTAGGACTTTTACACAATCCAGATAACTGGTGGATGCTAGGGTGTTCTGCATGGCCCTGGGGATCAGGATTAATCAGAGAAGTTGGGTTCAGAAAGCACTCTTTGAATCAAAATCTAAAGAGTTACAGGCATTGATCACTAAGTTCTGAATTAATGATTAAGGAGGGAGGAGGGAATAAGATGTGTCAAGGCTCTGAGAAAGGAGAAAACATAGGGCACCTAGAGGGTGAGTAATAGCCTTGGAGTGGGAGAGCTGGTTTGGAGACATACCAAAGAGAGGTGAATGTTGAGATGAGAGTGGTAAGTAGGCTACAGACAGTTTTCTAGAATATGCCCATGGAAAAGAGTGAGGGGGTTGATCTTAATTTTAGAAGCTACAGGAAACTACTATAGAGGTTTAAAAAGTATAGCAACATATTTTAGGATACTGACTGCAGTGTAGAAAATACAGTGATGTTGGATGAGAATAGAATAAGCAAAACTAGAGATGTGTCTATTGTCTTTGTCCAAGGAAGATTTATGATAGTTCAGAAGAAGGCAGAAGCAGAAGACAGATTTAAGAAATGTTTAAAAGATAAAATATTGCCAGAATCCCTTGTTCCTCTACAACCACTAGTATCTTCTGGAATTACTTGATATTTCTAATCAACTTCAGATGTTAATGACTCATTTTATATAATGCTCATATTAAAACATAGTGAAATAGAGGCTTCCCTTTTATTTTCTAGTTTTTAGTTAAGCTAGCATTCCTACTTCTTCTGAACACTGAGGCACTGCTTCCAGCTTTCAGTCCTGAATTCATACTGTGATTTTTTTCTTGCTCAATTTGAAGTTGCAAACTTGGAGGAGGGGCAAGATGGTGATGGAACTAGTGGCAGTGTGTGAGTCTTTGCATGGGTGAGTGTGCATAAGAATGAATCTGCATGTGTGTCTATCCAAGTGGGTGAGTGAATACACAAGAACAAGCACCTGGGGCTCCCATACAGCAGTGGTTGAAACTTACCACTTCTCTGAATTCACCACCTCCTGCACTGAAACATCTGCCATTCTCAAGACATCTCCAGGAAAATATTGCAGAGATTAGCCATCTCTCAGCACCTGGACCCTAGCCTGACACCACTAACCATGGCAACTGGTAGCAGGATCATGGAGAAAGCAGAGGAAGTAGGCCCAGAGCTGAGTCTCACGGAGGAGAAGATGCTGACTGGCACCATTTTCTCTGTTCCAAAACCTGGACAGAGACATCTTTTGGCTCAAACAATACTGGGAAGCCTTCATCCTGGGACTGAGGAGTGAGCTCCGTACCCCTCTGGTATCCATCATTATGTTCCAGGGAGGATACTCCAGGTACATAATACCCAAAGATAGCAGGTGACTTGGAAACCCAGATGCCCCATCCTCCACACTGGCCCATTCACAGATACTGTACAGTTGAAGTGGGAGACCTAGCAGCACACAATTAGGCTGAGTCTTGATCCAATCCAGCCCCTTTCTGCCGGCAGTTTTTGGTGTGTCTGACTCACATGGAAAGCAGCCTGATAGCCCATGAAAAGAGCAGAGGGGATGGTCTAGGGACCTAGCCTGCTCCTTTCCATAAGCAAGTCAAAAGCAGTGGTGCTTGGACACACCAGTAAAAAAGGAACCTGAAGTTCCAGAAATGGCTACAAGAGGAAACAAGAGGTAGCTAAAAACTCACAAAAGTTTTAAGTCTTTGTTTTTTCTTATTCACTCACCCACTCCATACATATCTTTGTGTATGTATTTTTTGATTTTATCCCCCCTTTTTCTCTCTCTGTGTTTTTTTTAAACATATGGGTATATTTGAGGGTGAATGTATCTTCTCTTTTGTTTGTTGTTGTTCTGTGTCTCTTTGTTTATCTGTTCATTTGCTTGCTGTTTGTTTTTCTTTTTCTTCTTTCCTTCATCTTCCTTTATTCTCCTTTCTTCATTTTTCTGTTCTTTTCCTTTACCTTATCCCATTTTTGTTTCAAGGGGTATACATACATTCCCACCACATGGATATAACGTAAGGTGGTGGGAAGTAGGTTCCAGGGGGCCCACACCCCAGTTAGTGAATACTGTGAATTGCAGGTAGCTGCTGAACTTTAGCACCCCCCCATTACAACTTAATCAAATTTCAAAACTGTAAAAAGACAGCACAGCCCTCCACCTCCAGGCAGGCTTCAAAACTGAACAAATCCAGAGAATTTACATAAGGAAGAATAGGGGATTGAGCAAATAGAAGTGAACTTTAGTTCCCCATCACTGAGTAACAGAATTAAAGAGGAAAAAAAGTGGGGGATGCATCACAAATGACGAGATATCAGTGGAAGAACACAGGTGCCCCCCCCGCCCCTAGAAGAGAGTGCGTGAGAATATAGACTTTGAAACTCAAACAATGAAGAGCCACCAGAACAACTGGTCTCAGAACACAAACTCAGACATCAAGGTATTGATGGAGTCTGTGAATACAAATGATGAAAGGCAAGAAGAAAGAATGAAAGAGTTGATAATGGAGATGATAGCAATGAAGAGAACAATGGATGAAATAAATAAATTGATAGCATGAAAAGTAGAATTAACCAAGCAAAAGGAAGAATTTCAGAACTTGAAGACAGAAATACAGAATTAACCCAAATGGTTAAAAACATAGAAAAGAAACTTCAAAAGACAGAACAAAGCCTTCAAGAGATGTGTGAGTATATTAAAAAACTGAACTTAGGCCCAATTGGCACTTCTGAGGAAGAAAGGGAGACAGAGTACACCTTGGAACAAACATTCCATTAAGTTATCCAAGAAAACATCCCTCATCTCATCAGAAACATGACCATCTAAACACAAAAGATTCAGAGAACCCCTGCAAAGCATCAAATGAAAAGACAAACTCCCAGACACATAGTAATTCACTCTCACACAGTACAAAAGAATCAATCCTAAAGGCAGTAACAGAGAAAGGTCAGACTATCTACTGAGGAAGACCAATTAGAATAGTAGTAGACTTATCTAAGGAAACAATACAAGCTAGGAAAGGCTGGACTTCAATCTTCAAAGTTTTCAAAGATAAATAATTCCAACCAAGTATTTCTACCCAGCTAAGCTAAACTTCATCAGCGATGGAGAATTAAAATTCTTCCCAGACATCCAATCCCTAAGAGAATATGTTACTTTCAGACCAGGTCTATAAGAGACACTTAAGAAGGTATTAAGCACAGAAGAAAGAATAAAAGAATGATAACACATTTCCCAGAAGAACTGGAAAACACAGAATCAACAAAGAATATATTGAGATGGCAAACTTGAAAACACACATCAACACACAAGTTAAAAATCAAGTAAACAAACAAGTAAAAAAAATTCATAAGAGCCTCATGAAAGGGATAAACTCTCACATATCAATATCAACATGAATATGAATGGACAAAATACACCACTGAAAAGACACAGAATGGAAAACTGGATAAGAAAAAGCAAAACCCAACAATATGCTGTCTATAGGGAAAACATCTCACTACAAAGACACCCACAGACTCAAAATTAAAAGATGTAAAACAAGCTTTCTAGCAAGTGAAAAACAAGAGGCAGGAGTCACAATTTTAATATTATGACAAAACAACCTTCAAGCTGTCAAAAATTTAAAAAGATACAGAAGAACACTACATAAGGATAAAAGGCTCAATTCATCAACAAGAAATATATATCCTAAATATATATGCACCCATCACAGGAGCACCAGGATTTATAAAGCAACTAATAAGTAAACAAAATAGGATACTGACTCTAACATTATCATAAATGGAGACTTAATTACTCCACTAACAACATTAGATAGATCATGCAGAAAATCAATAAGGAGAAATAAGGAGATCCAGACACTTAACTTGATGATTGACCAAATAAACTTATAGATAACTACAGAACACTCCATCCAATAGCCACAGAGTATACATTCTACTCATTACCACATGAAACATACTCCAAGATTCACTACATCCCCAGTCATAAATAAAGCATAAACAAATGCCATATGATTGAAATACTACCATGTACCTTCTCAGACCCAGTAAGATAAATATAAATATCGCCAACAGGATCCTTCCACAAAAACATGGACACTAAATAGTACATTGCTGAACAACTCCTGGGAAAACACAGAAACTAAAACAGAAATTAAAAGATTCTTGGAAACAAATGAAAACAAATACACATCTTACCAACACCTCTAGATTGCCTAAAAACAGTTGTAAGAGGGGAATTTATATCTCTATGAGCATATATCAAGAAAATGGAAAGACCAGTCAACAGCCTAAGATATAACCTAAAGGAGTTGGAAAGACAAGACCACTAAAACCCTAAATGTAGCAGAATAATCCAGCTCATCAAAGTAAAAGCCCAAATAAGGGAAATAAAAGAAAAAAGATCATAGGAAAAAAGTCATTAAAACAAGAAGCTGGTTCTTTGAAAGGATAAACAAAATTGATGGATTCCTAGCCAGATTACCAAGAAGAGGAAACCAAAAGCCCAAATAAATCAATCAGAAATGTAAAAGATCAAGTCACAACTAACCCTGAAGAAACACAAAAGATTATCAGAAATTACTATACCCACTTGTATGGAAACAAATTCAAAACCTAAACAAAATAAAGGACTTTCTGATATAACACAATATCCCAATGTTGAAACAAAAGAAATAAAGATCCTAAATAAACCAATAACAATCTGGGAAATTGATTCATCTTAAGACTACTTACAAAAAAAAAAGCCCTGGACCAGATGACTTTCAAGTGGAATTCTACAAAGCATACAGGGAGGAGCTGATACCAACCCTACTGAAAGCATTCCAGGCAATTGAGAAAGACAGAACTCTCCCCAAATCTTTTTATGAAACTAACATTATACTGCATGGAGGGGACACTACATAGTGATAAAAGGCTCATTCCATCAACAAGAAATATACATCCTAAATATATATGCACCCAACAGAGGAGCATCAGGATTTATGAAGCAACTAATAAGTAAACTAAAAAAGGATACTGACTCTAATACTATCATAAATGTGGACTTAATTACCCCACTAACAACCCTAGATAGATCATTGAGACAAAATTTAGTAAAGAGATCCAGACACTTAACTTGATGCTAAACCAAATAAATTGAGTAGATAACTACATAACACTCCAGCCAATAACTTCCATCCCACCCAGTCCTTCTCATCAAGATTCTAGCAAATTGGTTCTAACAACACTTCTCAAAAATGATCCACCATGACCAAGTAGGCTTCATCTCCAGGATGTTGGTCTGGTTTAACTTCTGCAGGACCATAAATGTAATCATATATATTAACAGATATAAAAACAAGAACAAGATGATTTTATCGTTAGACACAGAAAAGACTTTCAACAGAATCCAGCATCCCTTCTTGATAAAAACCCTTGAACACCTAGGTATAGAGGGAACATACCTCAAAATAGTAAAAGTTGATCACAATAAACCCACAGGCAACATATTTCTAAATGGACAGATGATGGAAGCATTTCTTCTGAAAACCAGAACAATACAAAGCTGCCCACTCTCACCCCTCCTATTCAACATAATGTTGGAAGTCCCAGCTAGAGCAATCAGACAAGAGAAAGATATCAGGGATACCCGAATAGGAAAAGAGGAAGTTGAGCTATCTCAGGTTTTCTAGGTTATATCTTAGGCTGTTGACTGGTCTTTCCATTTTCTTGATGTATGCTCATAGAGATATAAATTCCCCTCTTACAACTGTTTTTAGGCAATCTAGAGGTGTTGGTAAGATGTGTATTTGTTTTCATTTGTTTCCAAGAAAACCCAAAGGAATCTATCAAAAAACCTTTGCACTGATAAAGGACTTTTGCAAAGTTTCAGTTTATAAAATTAACACGCAAAAGACAGTCATATTTTTATACACCAACAAAAAACAGGAAGAGAACCAAATATAAAGCACAATTCCATTCATAATAGTCATAAATAAATAAATACATACATAAATAAATACCTTGACATTTTCCTGATCAGAGGAGTGAAAGACTTTTACAATGAAACCTACAAAATACTGCACAAGACATCACAGAAGACACAAATAAATGTAAAAATATTCCATGCTCATGGATTGGAAAGATTAACATTGTGAAGATGTCCAATAATAAAATCTACAAAACACTGCACAAAGAAATCAAAGATACAAGATACAAATAAATGTAAATATATTCATGTTCATGGATTGAAGGTTTAACATTGTGAATATGACCATGCTACCCAACACAATCTACAGATTCAACACAATACCCATTAAATTATTATCATCATTGTTCTCAGACCTGGAAACGACAATGCAAAAATTCGTGTGGAAACAAAAATGACCACAAATAGCCAAACAATCCTCAGCAAAAGAAACAATGTGGGTGGTATCACATGTCCAATCTTTAAACTTTATTATAAGGCTACAAATCAAAACAACCTGGTACTGGTACAAGAACAGGCATATAAACCAATGGAACAGGACAGGGATTCTGGGAGTGAAACCCCAATTTCTCAACCTTCTCATCTTTGACAAAGCTGCCACCAACAGCCACTGGGAAGAGGAGAGCCTATTCAGTAAATGGTGCCAGGAAAACTGGCTGACCACATAAAGAAGAATGAAATAAGATCCCTACCTATCACTGTACACAAAAATCAACTCTAAATGGATCAAGGACCTAAACATAAAACCTCAAACTATAAGAATCTCAGAAAACACAGGAGACACCCTTTTGAAAATTGGAATATGCAACCAATTCCCGATCAAAACTTTGAATGCCCATGCCATAAGAGATAAGATAGTCAAATGAGACCTCATCAACTGAAAAGTTTCTGTAAAGCAAAATAAACTATCAAGAGAATGAGAAAAATATTTTTTTACTGCAAAAATAATTTTTACTGCAAACCAGATATATATTTTTTTCTCTTACATTAAAGACATAACAGTGTATCTGAGAAAGGCCTAACATTCAGATTCTACAAGGAACTCAGATGTACCAAATGGAAAAAAAAAAATAATAATAACCCCATCAAATAGTGGGCAAAAGACATGCATAGATACTTCTCAAAGAAGACATATGAGCAGCCAACAGACACATGAAAAAATTCTCAGCCTCATTAATAATCAAAGAAATTCAAATAAAAACCACACTGAGTTACTACCTAACTCCAGTAAAAATGGCCATCATCAATAAAATAAAATAAAAAAACAGATGCTGGCAAGGATACGGAGAAAAGGAAACACTTCTGCACTGCTAGTGGGAGTGCAAACTAGTTCAACCTCTGTAAAAAACAGTGTGATGATTTCTAAAATAACTGGAAATTGGCCTTCCTTATTGAAATATCTATCTGAAAAACCTATAATAGCCTATAATAACTTGCTTGACATAAGTAACTCCATTTTGTAATGGATCTTCCATCTGAACCCAGAAATGACCCCCTTATGTAACCTTCCCATAATCACACCACACACCCATATTCCTATTCCCTTCGGTACTTGGAAACTCCCTAGTTGCAAATTCTGTATCTAATATAACTGTCCAATGTTTTGCCAAGAAAATGTAAATCAGCAGTACAGCTTATGTAATTTTGCCTTTATATAACATCCACTCACTCTGTTCGGGCCCGAGAGCTTTTATGGCAATGACCTCTCTCGGTCACCAGCCCAAATAAAGGACTCACAATTTGATCCTCTCTCCATGTTGGAGGCTCCTTTCTTGCTATCCAGCTATAACATCATGACCTGGCAATCCTCCTTCTGGGAATATACCTGGAGGAACTCAAATCATTCTACAAAATAGATACCTGCACATGCATGTTTATTGCAGCACTTTTCACAATAGCAAAAGCATGGAACCAACTGTGCTGCCCATTGAAACAGGACTGGATAGAAAACATGTGGTACAATGTTCCAATACACAATGGAATATTAAACAACCATAAAGAAGGAAAAAAAAAAACTATGAACTTTTAGCAACCTGGATGGATTTGGAGTCTGTCATACTCAGTCATCTATCATGGAAACAAAGTATTGAGTGCCACATGTTCCCACTCGTAAATGAACCCTGAATACTTATCATAACATTACAAGAATGGGATTGGCAGTAGCAGGACACTCCTGGGGCAGTGGGTGGGGGGAGGACCATATAAAATTAATAAAGGTACCTGATTCTAATCCAGGCAAAGTGACAATGAGAGTCCCAAACTTAACCTATATCTAGACCACTCATGTACCCAATCCTGACTTGTATCCTACATCTTTAAAATTAAAAAAAAAAAAGTTGTAAATTTAAAGTCAGTTCTCCAACTTGCCCCGCCTTATGATGCCAGAGTCCAGCTCCAGCCGGGTTCAGGGTACCCTAAAGGTGGAGACAGTGTCGGCGATTGGGGGGAAGAAGAAAGAGAGAAAGAGAGAGAGAGAGAGAGGAAGAAAGAGACTGGACCCCTGTCTAGTGCAGAAGCCATTTATTGGGAATTACAATGGGTCTTTTATACACAGTCAGGTGTGTGAGGGGTGTTCCCCACCCACCAGATGTTCTTTCAGGTATAATCCCATAACAGATGTTAAACCTAATCCATGAAATCTTAATCCATGACTGCCTATAAACCCTTTTCATATTGCCTATAAACCCTTTTTGTACTAATACCAAGTTAAACAATTCTATAGAGACTTAAGTACTTACTTTACAAACTAAAGTGGCCCATCACAGAATGTTTGGAATGTTTGAACTTTGGCCCAGTCCAAAGTTCACAGTGGGCTACCAACAAATAACCCAGCCCGCATTCTTTCAACAAAATGGCTGTCTTCTAAAACTATATTCTACAGTTTACACCTTATTCAACTTCAATAAATCCTAAGATCATGACCTAGAAGCCTGTGACCAATACTAAGGCTCTTAGATGTGACCTGAGTTTGAATTGTAAGTTGTGTGAAAGCTAAAACTGCAGTTTGTGGAAGAATGGGAGCAATGAGCTTCTAAAGTTAGCTTGTGTTCATCCCGGTCTCAGAGTTTTTATGTTTTGAGCTCACAGGAGCTTAATCTGGTTAGTGCTGAGCAGAAAGGGGGAGGAAATGGGGTCAATAGCTCCCGAACACATCCTAGTGGTCTCAGGGTCAACGGCCCTTCCTGATCCCTAATGCTCAGTGGGCCTCCGTGGCCAGCTCCCAACATTATGACATGAATATGTGAACACCAAACTGGTAAATTATGTTTATGTTTTCTGTCTGGCTTATGCCAATAATGATTACCAAGTACTTTAATTGTGCATAAAGTAAGTTCAGAGCTAGTTACTCATTTATGTTAAAGCAATAACCAGTAAAGATATCGTCTCACTACTGATGGAGAATGTTGATAAAGTTATTGAGAGAACCTAGCAATCTTCAAATTGAAATAACCAAATAATTGATATTGCTAGATATTTTAGTTTCTTCAGAAAGAACAATCTAGGAGAGCTGTACAATTTGAGAAAGTAGCTACCCACCACAAGGAATCTGTGTAAATTATAAGTATTACTACATACTACCTTCTCAGCAAAGCTATGGAAACTGAGTCACTGGAAATTTAATTAACATTTTTGATGGCATGTGGTTAATTTGGATAGTAAAGGTGGAAGAACCTTCAAAAAAGCTACTTTGCATCATGTAATAAAACGGCTTAATTTTTATAAGGAGATCTCTAAACCTAACTCAAGAATTAGTATTAATTCTATAAAATTAAGATACATACTGAGTTTGTCACTTTTTAATCTAAATGGGTTGCTTTGTTCACAACTTCAAACTCTGCTTCAATAATCACATCTTTATGCTCTTAGTCACTGACATATAAAAATAATGTATTTCTCTTTTAAAAAGTAAGTACATATTTAATAAGCAACTCATGTTAATTGTAGAATGATTAAAAAATGTGTATAGCAAAAAAGCATCCAAAAAATTCATACTTCAAAATAATTCTATGAAATATATTTATGCAAATATTTTTACACATAGATATATACATATTTAGGTTATTTTGTTTTGGCTTTTGAGAAATGGGATCATGCAATAGATACTGATATGTAGATTTTTTTATTCTAACACTATATTGTGCACCTTATTTAGGTACCAAGATCTATACAGATACATAATTCTTTAACAGTTATGTAGTTAGCACACAATTTCTGATATTATATTAATATTTATTTAATGAAATTTTCTATGTAACTCTATGCAAACGTGTATTATTTTACCACATAGTCATCAAAAAGTGCCAGCCTGAAGGGAAACACTGTTGGGAAGAGCAATGTCTTCAATAATGACCAGATTCAATATCTGAATTCAATAACAGCTGTCAATCATGCTCAGTAAACCAAAATTTCTAATAAATAATATTTTCCTTTTATATTGTACTACTTGGAAAAGATTTTGTTTCTTTCTCCTTCTAATAAATTCCTACATATTGTTCAAGATAAAACTCAAATGTTCATTTCTATACCTCAACTTTCTCTACTTCTGGGACATTAGTTATTACACTTTCTATACATTTAGACACATAAACCCCTCTGATAACAGACTGCATAAGCCTACTTTGTTAATTTTGTCCACAAGGTTCTGTGTTCCTTTAATTTAAGGAACATATTTTATTTACTGTTGCATTCTCAAACCCTTACAATATCTGGCATAGAATAATAAGGTGTTTATGAAGGCCATGGATGCTCTGGCACTTATAGGGCTGATATTTACCTCTTAACTACCAATGCACTGTATGACGATTACAATATTAAAATACTTAATTTCCTATGGTAAGCTGCAACTTTTCTAAGTTCTCAAGTGCTCAACTTTGCTTCTCCTCAAAGCTTTTTTTTTTGGAACCTCAGAACTGTCATATGATCCAGGAACTAAATGCTTAATATCTTGCACAGAAAAAAAAAGGTCTTTAGGAATCACCTACTCAGTCACACATCATACTCTATTCTCAAGGTTCTGTGACTTTTCAAGGTGAGAGTGTTTAATATTATTTATGCTCATAGCTGTGTCACAGTACATTTCTTCGTGGACCATTATTATACTGATTTAGAATATTACCAATATTTAGAGCTTTGAGAAGGATCATCCAGTGAGGTGTGTTGTGGTTGTGGTGGTTTTGCTTTTTTTTTTTTTTTTTTTGAGTTGGAGTCTCACTCTGTCGCCCAGACTGGAGTGCAGTGGCCGCTCCCGGCCACCGCAGCCTCTACCTGCTGGGCTTCAGCGATCCTTCTGCCTCAGCCTTCCAAGTAGCTGGAATTACAGGCATGCGCTACCACGCCCGGCTGATTTTTTGATTTATTGTAGAGATGAGGTCGCGCTGCCCAGGCGGGTCTCGAACCCGCGGGCTCAGGCAATCCACTCACCTCAGCCTCCCAAAGGCGTGGGATTACAGGCTGAGCCACCGAGCCCGGCTGGTTTTGCTTTTTTTTAAACTGTAATTTCCTACACTTTCAGAAAAATCACAAAATCATATTGAAAAATAAAGGCATCTTTTTTCTATCCATGTCGATTACTGAACCTGTTCCTCCTATGCCCACCAAATCCTGAGAAAATTTTACAAAAGTTACCTAATCTTTGGTTAGTTGGTTTCAGTAAAGTGAGTAAATGGAATCCAAGATGTACTGGAGTTACTTGCTCCTTCTGAACTCTTCTAGGAATAGAGCTGCGTATGAGAAATTGGTAACTTTTGACGTAGAGAAGCAGCAGGTTCACAGATAGCTAAGAATCATTTCACAACACTGGACACCTTTGAGATTATTTTCCTGTTTAGACTTTCAAAACTTTTACTAATTAACATATGCAGTCTTCAGCCATTGCCTTTTTATTATTCCTCCACACTAAAAATAACTTGAAGAATTATTTGTGGATAGAAACAAGTTTATTTAATTTTACAAAAAGTGTTTAACCATGCCACTGCTTCATTTTACCTCAGAGGAATTTTCAGAACTATTGGTATAAAATACAAGTGTGTTTTCAGGGTAATACATTTCTTTATTATTAAATTTGAAATCTGAATCATTTATATTTTCAGACCTACATATAAAGCCTTATCCCACATTGAAAATCAGAATGAGAAAAAAGTGCAATAATTTGGAATGCATTATAACTATTTTTTAAAAAACTCTGGGGTTATTTTCTTATCACTTATTTACCTAAAGTTGCTAATAAAGTTAAACATTGCTTTTATGTTTATGAATAATTTGTATTCCTCCAAATGTAGTTTGGCCCCAGCTATTACTTCTAGAGGATTTAGAATGACTTTGGGGGAAGAGAAATAGAAAATAATATGTGACTTCAAAATATATTAAGACGAACAGGGTGAGGAGATTGGAGGAGAGGATGGTAACTCTAATTTCCACACCTTGCTTCTAACTTGGTTAACTTCCTTCAGGATAGATTCCTTCACAGCATTATATTTGATTCTTTCAGGGCCAGATCAATTATTTTTGAGCTTGACTTTTTTTTCTCCAAGATAATGTATTTTGATCAAGATCTCTTCCCTCAGTGATCTTCCCTAGAGAGAGTCCAGTGGATGATGGACCATTCTGGCCCATGGATCTTGCTCAGGTGAGTCATTTGATAATGTAATTTTGATGAAATGATATTTATGTCTCACTTTTTAGTAAAATATTAACATGAATACTCGTATATCAATATTACTAGTAGCAAATCCTGGAAAATACAGTATTAGATTCCACTCATGAAGCAGTTACAAATATGCCACTTTGAAAATAACAATGTATTACAAATTTCAAAATAGAAGATTTTGAATGTTGTCACCACAAAGAAATGAAAAATATTTAAAATGATGGATATGACAATTACCCTTATTTGATTCTTTTTTTTTTTTTTTTTTTTTGAGTTGGAGTCTCACTCTGTCGCCCAGACTGGAGTGCAGTGGCCACTCCCGGCCACCGCAGCCTCGACCTGCTGGACTCCAACGATCCTTCCGCCTCAGCCTTCCGAGTAGCCGGAATTACGGGCACGCACTACCACGCCCGGCTGATTTTTTGATTTATTGTAGAGATGAGGTCTTGCTGCCCAGGCGGGTCTCGAAACCGCGGGCTCAGGCAATCCACTCACCTCAGCTTCCCAAAGGCGCGGGATTACAGGCTGAGCCACCGAGCCCGGCTATTATTTGATTCTTATTCCACATATACATATATGGAAACATTTCATTGTACCTCATAAATATTTGTTATTATTATGCGTCAATAATAAATGAAATTGAATTAAAATATGACACACTACATATCATGTATTTAAGTTAAGGGAACTTACAAAATAATAGTTGTCAAAAGATTACTCTGACCTCATTGTTGTTTCTTAAAAGAAAAAGATGAAGTTTTCATGTAAAAAATGTACTCTTTGTATTAGGAAAAACAAAGCAACATTCTTGGTGAGGCCAAGAAAATTCTGTACACAAAACCTTGTTAAACTAAGTTTTTAGTCATTTCTCTATCCAAGTAAATGCCCTAGCCCAAGTCCTCTTCACCTTATCAAATTTTCAGTTTACTGTTCTTTGTTGAATTCTGTATATTAGTACTGGACTCTGTTTCTTTGGGGTCTTCATTTCTTTATGAGGGCTCCCACACCACATAAAACATAAAATTAATGTGTATGCTTTCTCTCCAGTTAATCTGCTTTGTATCGATTTAATTCTTGAATCCAAGCAAGACTTTGAGAGAATGGGGGTGGAGTTTTGCTGTCTCTACACTCATATATTGCAACTAATATTTTATTAATTATTCAAAAAAACTTTAATTCCTGATGTTGTCTTCTTTACTCCAGTTGGCTTATTCAAACCAGTTTTCTGCTTTTTTGATGACTATATATTTAAGATGTTAGAGCATTCAAAAATAAATAAAAATTATTTTATATATAAAAGTATTGAATACTCAGAATTCTAAGAGAAAATATTTCTGGCTTCCAGGAATATTCAAGTCTCTAGAAAGTGATACATTAAAATAGTATTTATTTTCCAGGCTCCCCACTAGTCCACAAGAAGTATCAGTCCACTTTTCAGACACAGGCTCATTAATTTCCTAAATACAAACTTGATTTCCCTAAGAAAGTTGTCCCAACTACAGAGCATGAGTACATCACTATAAATCAAAGATATTACATAGTCTACTGTGTATAAAAGTCATTTTTTGCATTTCAGCTATTAAACACTATTCACCCTACAGAGAAAATGCAAATCATATTAATACTGATATACAACTTACACGTATAGTTATCCAAACTATTTTGAATAAATAGAGCTGATTTTTAATTTACCCTCAGATTATATGTGAACTCTTTCCCCAAACCTACTTTTATTCATATGGATAAATAAGGCTACTGTTAAAAATCTTAGCAGAGGAATTATTGGCACATTTCTCCTCTATTATTATATCTGATTATTTCTTCTTGAAATATAGTATTTTTTTCTGAAAATTGTTGAGAAAAAAATTCAAATCACAAAATTGTCATTTTTGTGATCTAAAGTTTTTAAAAGAAAAAATAGAACTGCTATTTAAATTTCCTGCTGCTTTTGCTTAGATGATTCTATTTTATAGTTGAAAAATATTCTCCAAAATATTTGATAGCTGGATCACAACTTCAAAGGGATTGTTACAAAAATCCCGCTTGCTAGAAGTTGTACTTTAAATACTGTTGTTAACAACCTCCAAAGTTTAAATAGCTGTCTTCTGGTTATTTATTCCAAGATTGAAAATCTACAGAGTATTTGTATGTGCTTTTGTGTAATATAGTCTGATTACTGAAAAGCTTCTAGTTTCAGAGACTATTTGTAGATGACTTTTCAAAAATCTTTTTGTTTAATGAAATATTTTTATAAGCTGTATTTTGTATTTTATTTTAATAACTATAAAACTTTGCTTTTAATTTGTGATAAAAATATTCAAATTAGAAATTGTATTTACCAGTGCCCTGTGTTGGTGATGATCAGCAGAATAAAATGGTAAATACAAGGAAATAATCTTTTATGGTTGGATAAACCCATCAATAGAAACAAAAAAGAATGATTTTGTTTTTTAATAAGCTTGAGAAAGCATCTGTCTTACTGTAAACAGCATACTTCACCAACCATGTAAGAATTTATTTCCATTGTCAGGATTTCGTTAAGTTGTTAAATGGCTTTTACCAGTTTGAATGATCTGTAATATTCTTATTAAGGGAGATTTTCTATATGGAAACCAATGAACTGCAGAAGATAGTAATTTTATAAGGTAGAAGTCCTACAACTAACGCTTCCTTCACTATGTCTTAAATACCATCAACATAAAGCCAGTTAAGAGAACTTGATGACTAATAAATCCTCTCAATATGTGCACAGTAGAAAAAGACTGAGAATTTGAAATCTAGGAATAAGTCTCTTTTGTCACTTTCAAGGATCAATGAAAATTAGATCTAATTGCATAATAGGAAGAGAAAAGGAAATTTACCCAGCATATGGTGAAAAGATAATTGAAGAAAATATAGTTATGTTACAAGAAGAATGTATTAGGTGTAACTCAAAATAATTATTTTAAACTCCTGCTCAATTGTAGATATTTTATTGATACTAATTCAAAGGTTATGAGTTTAACAACTAGCTATTTATATAACAAAATTATATATATTACCAGACAGACAAAGATGATTACATACATCAGCGGTCCCCAACCTTTTTGGCATCAGGGATGGTTTCATGAAAGACAATTTTTCCACACACAGTGGAAGGGGGTGAATGTGCAGTCAAATCTCACTGCTAATGTTAATCTGTATTTGCAGGCTCTCCCTAGTGCTAGCATCACCGCCACAGTTCTACTTCAGATCATTAGGCATTGTATTCTCATAAGGAGCATATAGCCTAGATTCCTCCTTGTGCAGTTTGCAATAGGGTTTCCACTCCTATGGCAATCTAATGCCTCTGCTTATCTGATAGGAGATGGAGATCCACTCATCTGCTACTCACCTCCTGCTGCAGGACTTGTAGGTGATGTGACATTTAGTTATATTCTGGAGTAAAGTCAACTAACTCGTATATTTGACTGAATGGCCTGAACAATATGTGCCATACTAATTATGGCAATGATCATAAAATATTACTTAATATATGAAATAATCATTATATTTTGGAGGGCTATAGTCAGGGACAAATAATATTAAAGCTTAATAAAATGGTATTTTAAATGTGAATCACCGGGTATTCACTTAAGAGCTTAAACACTTAATTATATAATGCACAGAACAATAGGAAATTATCTTGGGCAAAGAAAAAGAATGATAGACCAACTCACAACCTAGTGACTTAAAACAGGAGTGATTTCATTTGTTCACAATTCTGTGATCCAGTAATTTATGAAGAGCTTGGAATTTGTTTTGGTTTCTTCTTTTGTTTTCATTTGGTTTTGCTTAGTTTCATTCATGTGGGTCACTATGGCTCTTCTGGTTGATCTAAGGGCATGAGTCGGGTCTGTTCCTTTCTGCTCCTTGTGCTCTCAATTGCCCATGGGTTCACCTGAGATTTTCCCATAGCAGCACTGTATTCTGCCAGGGCAGGAAGCCAGTGCATGGCTGTTCTGAAACCTAGACAGGCACCCATTGCCAGGTCCCCTACTTCAAGGATAGGGAATACTGCTTGATGAAATTAGGTCCATATTTCCAGATGTCACTCTCTAATTCATATTTTTCTTAGTTCTTGGTCAAACATCTAAATCTTTGCTTAGTTCTCTGAGATATATTTTTGCATTTATATGAAATTGACTGTATTTATTTAAAGCTAAAAATCTTTCTTAAACTGTGTCCAACTCACAGAAAACTGAACACTCAAACTCATGTTTTCATTTGAACTTTTTTGATCTCTTTTTGTGTATAACTCCCTTAAAAGCATTCAGGACATTCTATGTATCAGATCATAAGTTAAACATATTTTAAAGTAAGTTTTTTCGCTACTTTGGGTAATGTATCTGGGTGTTGTGGAACAACCTGAATATTCTCAGAAGCCTTTGATCTAGCTGAGAATGTCTACTCAGAACCACCTTAGATCATTTTGATATTTTGATAAAGCTTTTCAAAGTCATACCCAGGTTTTGATCTTTATTAAGACACCATGTCTTACTTTAAAATTTTATTTTAGCATAAAGTGGCTAGAAATTACAAAAATTTTCTTTTTCCAGCTAGCAAATACTAGAACCTTCTATCTTTGCTTTGAAGTCTATTCGAAAACTCAAAATTTATTGTTTGGGGCCCATCACTCTGTTATAGTATTAGTATAAACAAAAGCACCTAGTGACACATTACACATTTTCTCTCTATGGTTTTTTTAGGTGGTTCTACCTCCTCAATTATCATGGATTATGGTTTTGCCAACTGCTTACTGATGCATAATACAAATTGTCCTTTCTTCAGTCTTCAGTGTGTTCCTTTGCCAGCCGTCATCAGGATCTGGATACCACACTACGCTTGGCAACAGTAGCCATTTGCCACCAACCCCAAAGT
This sequence comes from Cephalopachus bancanus, assembly GCA_027257055.1. Lineage (NCBI taxonomy): Eukaryota > Metazoa > Chordata > Mammalia > Primates > Tarsiidae > Cephalopachus > Cephalopachus bancanus. The sequence continues at coordinate 2,442,057 of JAPVLO010000312.1, read as the reverse complement.
CAATGTCATAAAATTTGGAATTCATTATAACAACACCTGCTTCTGAGTACTAATTTCTGTATCACTCACATATATTGGGGGTAAAAAAAAACCCATTCATTTTTGGTGGCTTAAAACAATAATCATTTTATTTGCTTATGATTGTGTGGGATAGTAATTTGTTCTGCACTGAGCTTGGTGACTGTTTTGGTGGTATTACCAGGATTAACTATATTGCTGTATTGAGACTGTGGCTCATAAGGAACCTGGTTGGTTTGAACAACCGTGGGGTAGTTGGGTCAGTATGTCTATACTGCATATGATTTTATGCTCCAGCACACTCCTCTAAACTTCTTCGTAGTTGGCACTGTGTTCCAAGACAATAAAGGCAGAAACTGCAAGGTTTCTAAACTTGGAAATTTCACCTCTACTATGTTGTTTTTTAACAAAATGAGTCACAATGCCAGTCCAGATCCAAGCATTGGGAAAATAGAGCATTAATTAGAAGAGTGTTAAACATCCTATTGTAAAAGAGTTGCATACCAGGTTAGAAGAAATTGCTGCAAACAAGTTTGCAAGTAACTTACCATGAGAAGTAATTTATTTTTAAAGGTGTATTCGTAGGATATATGCTATTAGAAGAGAATAGGCTAGAAGCAAAGCTGTCAGTGAGAAATAAAGGCAGTAACTCAGATAAAATATAAGCATATTCTGAACTAAGATCATGAGAATTTTAGAGAATGATAGCTTAGATGCTAAAGATATGTTAAATAAAAATTAACAGAAATAACTGATTGAATTGGCAATAGAGGGCTATGATAAATTTCAAGAGCTGAAAAATGTTTAATGATGATGCCTAGAAAGCAAATTTAAATTTAGTGGAAAAATAAAATTTTAAGTGAAGATTTTAAAATTGGTATAGAGCATAAGGAGTTTGACAACTCCTTGTACTTAATTCAACTGATACTGACTGAGCACTGAATGACTATTTCTTTTTAGCACTTTCTTCAGAACATACAGATAAATCAAAAGATAATCTATTATTTAAATCCTTATCACTTTTAAGAGACTCAAATATGACATTGAATAAACAATAAATACATTTTATGGAGTAACTGATCAATAGGCAGAGAAAGAGTAAAAGTATACTACATACTTGAAGAAAAAGTAGTTAATTATGGACATAACATAAATTTTATTGACAGTATATCTACATGTCAAAAAGTTACCCATTCCAAGGTAAGAAGGAAATTTTGTACAATTCAAAATTTTCGGAAAGTTCTTGAAGAAAGCAATTCATAAAAATTGTGTATGTGTGTATATATGTATGTGTATAAATTTGATATACATTTGTATAGAATAAACACATATTAAATGAGATAGAGGGCAAACTTTTATATATTTCATGAAGAAAAAGAAAGCAAATTCAGTAAGTTATTTAGCCACCAATTAGTATTTCTATTAGATAGTATATTACATGTGAATTACTTATTACATAACCCCTCATCATACTTTTTCAAGACAAGAAAGCAGAGAACGAACAAGTGGACCCCAACTTTTTCTTGTTAAGTCAGAATCAAAGCTGATCTTAGAATCTGGATGTGCTGAACTAAACAGCCTGTGCTATATCCAGTAAATCAAGCTGGCACAGTTTCCTGGCTCAGGTCCATAACTACTCTTTTAATTTTATCAAGTGTAAATAGCCATAGTCTCTATATTAAGTATTCAGTAAGAATTAGGTATAGCAAAGGTGGAAAAAAAAACCCTACTGAAAAGAATATTATTAAGAGTAAAGATCAGCTCCAAATTTGAGCCCCAAGATAATATATGACATACACATTGAAAATAAATCTTGGGTGACTTTTAAATATTATTTTGTGGAAATACATCACAAGGTATTTGCAAACATATTCTTCTTTTCTGCATAAATCTTTTTATGCCATCTAACTAACTTCCTGTAGAAAGGTAAGAATTAAATGTTGTCTGATAGATAAGTGCATAAATATTTTTAATGTTTTTGGTCAAATAAGCAAAATAGTTTTATAGAAATCTAGACACCTCAGGCCTAAACTTAAATGAAGAAATAAAAAGCAAGCCAACCCCCTTGGGTCCCCTCCCTCTCTGGGAGCTCGTCTGTCCTCTCAATAAATCCTACTTTCAAAAAAAAAAAAGAGAAAGAAAGAAAGAAAGGGAAAGAAAAAGGCAACCAGATTCACTGGAATTGAGGCGAATGTTTCCAACTAGGTTTGACCTCAGAAGGAAGCATTTTAACATGAGACAAAATCAGATGTTCAGACATTAAAGGTATCAAAAGATTAATAGGGTTCTACTGAGCTCAGAAATTCTATTATCTTAAGTTTGCCTTTAATTGTAGTTATTTCTAATTTTCTTATGTTATAAAGTATGATTACGTTTCATGGTAATGACTGATAACATGATCTGTCTTTATTAATTTTGTAATTAAAAAAGACAGTGTATCACTGGCTCTGCTCTACCTAAACTAACCAACCCATTAATTTAATTGAGATTATGAACTGTGCACTCAGATGATTTGATTCTATTTCTCTGCAAGCAGAGGTTGCATATTTTACCTAGAATCAAACCACATAGTCCTTGCTTTGACTAAATACAAATATCTCCTAAATGATAATTCACTTGACGGCTATTCTTGATGCCTGTTTTTTCCTTTTCTTTTACTTTCAGAAATCTAATTGTGTCATTTCTATGTTCCTGATGATTTCCTGATGTCATCAGCACAAGAGTTAAGACAATAGTTACTCATATAAAGGAGTAAAGGGTTCATCAGCTAGACATGGCCATTAGAGTGAAGTAGAAAATTGATTCTCTCACTGCAAATAAATTCTGGGAAAAAAAAAGAAGTTAAATGCAGAAGTTTGAATTCCAGAAGTATCAAACTTTACAAATAATGCTTTGATAAGCTAAAGGTTTTCATAACCAGGTATATAGAGTGAGGGAGAGGAAGACAGAATTGGGTAGGTGACAATATTTTCAGGGAGAGGTCATGAAGGGGCAACTATGCAAAAATAGGCTGGAGCAAACATTTAAGTTTCCCTCTTGTACCTCATCCACATTGTCTTAAAACAATCATTTCTGTATTTCATCCTAGGAATCAATGACAAAAGAGCAGGCCGCTAGTTTCCAAGGAGTAAAATCAGGGCAACTTCAATCTGTTGTGGTGAGGAAATGTGAAAAGTGATGCCAAATATCAGATACCACAGTCTCTTCTCCACTTTCACTACCATTTCCAAACTCATAAGGATGATGGTGTTATAGCTGGAGTGTGAGAAAGGAGATGCCAACATGCAGTGGGTCAAATTTAGGAGCCCTTTATGGAAGGTGGCGGCCAAGAGTGGACTCGTGTCCAAATAACTCTTGGCCCCAAACAGAGTGAGTAGGGGTATACAAAGGCAGAAATTATATAAGCTGTGCAGCTTGATTTATATTTCTTGGCAAAACATTCGATTGTGAAGGGTACAGATAGCTACAGGATTTGTGTAACTAGGAGTTTCCAAACACTGAGGGGAACAAGAATGTGGGTGTGCAGTATGATTACAGTTACATAAGGGGGTTATTTCTAGGTTATCATGGAAGATCTGTTACAAAATGGAGTTACTTATGTCAAGCAAGTTATTACAGGTTATTATTGCTTTTTCAGATTAGATATTTCATATTTCAGTGGATTACATATCAAGAAGAGTGCCTCCTTTAAGTTTCTATTCTTTTAAGAGAAGACTCATCTGGTCAGCAAATAGAGGCAAAGCTCTGCTGCTCATGTGGATACACTGTCAGCTGTGAGGTGTGTGCTCTCTCCTCACCTCTAGATAATGTTGACACATTCAGGCCTCTCAGGACTAAATTATAAACTGGATTTGCCATCTGCAAATTTGGGGCTTTTTGTGTCCAGGCATTGGCAAGTGATAAGAAGACTCATTTTCATAGCAGAGGTCACTTACTCTCATCATTAGGAGTCAGGGCAGCTGATACCAATGGGGAAGAAAGAATTATGTGTGAAATCCAGACCTCCTGTGGACCCCAGGTTTGGACTGGGTTATACACAGTCCTGCAACATTCAGATTTCAAAGGACTTCTTCAGACTTCAAGAATTCCTCCTTTTTTAGAGAAGGTCTTCTATCCCATGCCAGCAAGTACAGTCACCAGACATGTTTCACATGATAGTTTGTTACATCTGCTGGGGGATGCCTCATTTGAGGTTTTGTCTCTTTAGCTGGGGATACAAAAAAGTTGGTAATTCTGCCTGGTGGGAGACACCCTGGTTGGCAATACTGGCTCCAGAACCCCCTGATGTATTCATCCAGGCTTCTTCTTTACTCACTCCTACTTCTCCTTTCCCCTTCCCAGATTCTGATTGCTAATGAACATCTCAGTGACTATATTGTTTCCTACTGCTACTATAAGTTACTATAAGTGTAAAATAATACACATTTATTGTCTCATAGTAGAGGAATTCAGAAGTTTTGAAACAAGTTGCTAGCAAGGACCACTGTCTCTGGAGGCTCTAGGGGAGAACTCATTTCCCTTGCCTAGTTCAGCTTCTAAAAATTTCCTGCACTTCATGACTTATGGCCAGCCCATCTTTTGCTACTATCCTCTCTTCTCCTTCTCTCACTCTAACCTTTCTGCCTTCTTCTTAGGACCCTTGTGGTGACATTGGCCACACCTGGATAATCGAGAATACTCTTCCCACTATCAAGATTTTTAGCTTATTTATATCTACTTGGTGTTTGTTTGTTTGTTTTGTTTTGTTTTTTACCATGATAAGTATATTCACAGGTTTCTAGATTTAGAATCTAATTAGGATTAAAAATCTGGGACTTCTGGCAAGATGGCAATGGAACAGGTCAGACTGTGGGAGTCTCTGCAAAAGTGAGTGTCCATAAAGACTCTCTGCATGAATAGGTGTGTGCTGGTGGGTGAGTGAAAGTTCGTCTGAGGGGAGACTCTGGTTCATGCACCTGGGGCTGTCCTCTGGAGGTGACTACAATCCCTGTCACCCTGTGATTTGAGTTGCTGGTGTGCAGGATCATTTACTGTTCTCAAGACTTTCTTGAGAAGAGCCTACTGATACAGATGATTTTCATCACCTGATGCCTGGCCCACATCATCACCTGAGACAGTAAAGTGGATGGAGCCCCCATCTAATCTGTGGAGAGAGAAGATCATGGAGAGCTGAAAAAGTGCCCCATTCCCAGTGAAGAAACGCTGACTGCAGTCATTTTCTCTGTCCCAGGCCCAGGCAGAGACCTGCATTGCCCCATCCAGCTCTACTCAGTCTCCAACCTGGGACCTGAGGTGATCTCATCAAACTCAGAGAGACAGAAGTCCCTCCCCCATGCTGGATCAGACACAAATATGTCAGATCTGAGTGGGAGACTTGACAGGCAGCAAGTCAGTGAGTCCCAGTCTGACCCACTCTCCTCCCACAGTAGGCCAGGGGCATCTGATGCAGGCTGAGAGCAACCCTACTAGCCTATGCTGAGAGATAGGGGAGGGGCTAGAGATCAGAGCTAAAAGGAAGTGGGACTTATAGTAATCACCTCAGAGAGAGTGTTTTTTATTAGTCTGTTTGGCTCATTTTTGTTTGTTTGTTTGTTTCAGTTTTTTTCTCTCTCTTTCTTTCAGTTTTCAATAATGATTTCATACTTGCTTTGTTACTAATATTTTATTGCTTTTTTTTAGACTTCCTATCTGTGTATGAGTATTTTTGAGGGAGAGTACATCAATAGGGGGGTTTTGTCAGTTTATGTGTTTGTATGATTGACTGTATGTTTTAGTTTTTTTTTTTTTTACTCTTTTCTGTCTTTCTTTGTGTCTCTTTTCACTTGTTATTTGGTACATCTGTCTGTTTTCCCTCTTACTCCTCTCTCTTAAGCTTCCTCTCATCCCCTTCCTTCCTTTTTCCATTCTTTTCCTTTTTCTTACCTCATTTTGCTTTCAGGGAGAAAACCTATACCTTCACTTCATGGACAGATTGTAAGGCAGTGAGGAGTGGGTACCAGAGGGCTGACACACCTGTCAATGGTACTGGGATCTGCAGATAGATTCTGAATCACAGTTTCCTCCCAATTAAATCTCAAAACTGCAAAAAGTACAATCTCCCACCACAGTCCAGCTTCAGAATTGAACAAAGCCAGAGGAGCCACATAAGCAAGAATAGGAGATTGAACAAACAGAAGTAAAAGCTAACCCTCCCCATCCCTGAGCAACAGAATTAAATGGGGTAGGGGGAGGAGGAAGGAAAATCTACACAAATGAAGAAAAACCAAAAGAATATGGGTCTCACATGGACCCTTGGAAGGTCAGATACTGAGAATAGAGACTTCAGAGTACAAATAATGAAGAGCCTCCAGAATGACTGATCTCAAACCTTAAACCCAGATATCAAGACATTATTAGAGAGAATAAATAGAATTGAGGCGAGACAAGAGGAAAGAATGAAGGAGTTGATAACTGAGATAACAACAATAAAGAATACAGTGAATAAAATAAATAACAAACTGATAAGCATGGCAAGCAGAATTAGACAAGCAGAAGAATCTCAGAGCTTGAGGGCAAATATGGAACTAACCGAAACTTCAGAAACATAGAAAAGAAGCTTAAAAAGACAGAGCAAACCTTCAAGAGATGAGTGATTATTTCAAGAGGTCAAACCTAAGATTAATTGAACTTCCTGAGGCAGAAAGAGAGACAGAGACCACCCTGAAACAAACATTCCATGAAATTATGCAAGAAAACTTCCCTCATCTCATCAGTGGGGTGACCATTCAAACACAAGAGATTCAGAGAACCCCTGAAAGACAACAAATGAATAGACCAACTCCTAGACACCTAGTAATTTGCCTACACAAAGTAGATATAAAAGAAAAAATCCTAAAGGCAGCAAGAGAAAAAGGTCAGACTACAATAGGGAAAGACCAATTAGAAGGGCAGCAGACATATCCACAGAAACACTTCAGGCAAGGAGAGCTTGGAGTCCAATTTTTAAAGTTATCAAAGACAAACAATTTTGATCAAGAATTACCTACCCAGCTAAGTTAAGCTTCATCTATGCTGGAGAAACAAAATCTTTCCCAGACATTCAATCCCTAAGAATTCATGCTGCCTCCAGACCAGCTCTACAAGAAACACTTAAGAAAGTATTAAAAACAGAAGAAAGGAAAAAAAAGAATGACAATGCTGTTCACAAGAATGCAGGAAAAAGATTTAAAACACACATGAATCAATCCAAAATCAAAAGAAAGAAAACAAACAAACAGCAGCAACAACAACAAACTCTATAAGAACCTCATGACAGGGATACATTCTCACATTTCAATAATTAGCCTGATTGCAAATGTACCACTGAAAACACATAGATCAGGAAAATGGATAATATATCATGAGGCAACAATATATTGTCTCCAAGAAACTCATCTTACCAGAAAGGACACTCACAGACTCAAAGTAAGAGAATGGGAAACAAAATTTCGGGCAAACAGAGCAAAAATAAAGCAGGAGTCACAATCTTAATATCAGATAAAATACCCTATAAGCTATAATAAATTTCAAAAGATATGGAAGGTTACTACATGATGATAAAAGGTTCAATTCATTAACAAGAAATATTATCCTAAACATATATGCACCCAACATAGAAGCACCAACTTTCATAAAGCAGCTTTCAGGCAAACTTAAAAAAGATTTTGACTCTAACACTATCATAGATAGAGACTTAAATACCCCACTCGTCACCCTAGACAGATCATCAAGACAAAAAATCAACAAGGAGACTCTGAACCTCAATGTGATGCCTGACCAAATGAACTGAATTGATATCTATAGGATACTTCACCCAAAAACCACAGAATATACACTCTACTCATCACCGTACAGATGGTACTCTAAGATCGACCACATCCTTAGCCATAAATCAAGTATAAACAAATTTCACAAGGTTGAAATCTTGCCATGTACTTTCTCAGAACACAGTGAAATAAAAATAAATATCAACACCAACAAAGCTCCCCAAAAACCCACAAAGACATGGACACTAAACAGCATGATGTGCTAACAAATTGATCATTATATTATTGCTAAAAGTTCATGATTGATAGTGTAGATTATGTGTACACAAAATTCATTTCAAATATAATGATATAGGAAGGTTTAAAGTAAAAGAATTAAAAAGATATATCATCCATATTATAATCAACTAAAAATAGGAAAGACTATATTAATATTAGATAAAGTAAACCTGAGAGCAAATAAATTTACTAGGAGAAACATTGTGTTAGTAAATTTTATGTGACAAATTGATTGGGTCACAAAACGCCCAGTTATTTGGTTAAATGTTATTTCTGGGTGTGTCTGTGAGGGTGTTTCTGGAAGAGATTAGCATTTAAATACACTTACTGAGTAAACCAGATGGTTTTCTGAGACTGGATAGTTTATAAAGAAAAGAGGTTTATTTAGTTCAGAGTTCTTCAGGCTGGGGTGTACCAAGGCATGTTGCGGGCTTATGGTCAGGGCTTTTGTGTTACATTATAGCCTGGCAGATGCTAAAAGGAAGAGTGGACACATGTGAATGAGCCAAACATGAGGGTGATCCACACTTTATAATGACACACTCTCATGATAAGTAATTCATTCCCCTTGGGAATAAATCCAGTCTTGGGAGAACCAGACTCACTCACTAACACACGAAAGGCACCAAGCTGCCCTGAGGGTGAAGCTGCTGTGACTCTGTGACTCATGGCTCATAAGGTCCCACCTCTTCAAGGTTGCAGCTCCCATTATTGCTGCACTGGGAATCGAATTTTCAACATGCATGTTGACAGAGTTACATAAACTTTAGTAGACCTGAATAGAACAAAAAAAGTTGAAGAAAGAATTGTCTCTTTCTCTGCCTGACTGCTAAACTGAAAAACATAAGTTTTCTGTTGTCCTCAGATGGAGATTTATTAAATCTGCACTCCTTGGTTCTTAAATCTTCAGACTTATTTTGAAATATTGTATAAAATTACCTTTGGGCTATGCTTATAAGGTGTACATGAGCAATAATGAATTGTGTGTTTGGACTTGGGTCCCATTCTCAAGGTGTAAGAATTTGCAAATATTCCACAATCAGAAAAAATATGAGATATGAAACACTTCTGGGCTCAAGTATTTTGAATGAAAGATACTCTTCTCCTTTCCCTCCTTATAGACAAGCACATATATTTGGAGCTATTTCCACATATATGAGTGTGTGCATGTATGTGTGTGGATAGATATTGATAGATATAGATATAGATAGATATATCTGATATATATATCTGATATATATATATCAGAACCAACTATGTATACATTTATCTTGTTATATCAAGATATACGTGTGTGTGTATGTGTGTGTGTGTGTGTGTGTGTGTGTGTGTGTGTGTGTGTGTGTATTGTTCTTCTTGGTTCTGTTTTTGAGGAAAATCCTGACTAATACAGGCATTATATAATACTAAAGGTTTACTAAAACAAACAAAAAGAAATTCTAAAAGTATATGCACAAAAAAAAAAAACTGAAAAGGATGTGACACAAAAACTAAAAGAAGAAATAGGCTATACTCATAGTTGGAAAACACATCTATCAATAGCTGATAGAACAACTAGTTATAAAAGAAGCAAAATATAAAAGAACTCAACACCATCTAATTAAATTTTATAATATATTTCACCCAAGCACAGCTGAATATATGTTCTTTTCAAGTATCAATAAAAGATAGACCATTTCCCAAGCAATTAAACAAGTCTCAATACATTTAACAAAAATAAATCATTCAGTGTTTTAACCGAATAAATGACTCATACTGGAAATCATTAAAAAAACATAACAAGGAAATCTCTAAGCAATTGGAAACTAAACAACACATTTCTTAATTCATGAATCAAAGAGAAAGACTGAGGAAATTTTTTAAAAATACATTGAACTGAATGAAAATAAAAAAGTTATATTAAAAAATATAAGACATGGCTAAATGTAAAGGCATGGGAAAATTAATAGCTCTACATTCACATATTAGAAAAGAAGAAAAAAAATCAAATTGATAATAAAACCTTCTACTAAGGAAGAGGAAAACAAAGTCAAAGCGACAATAAATAAGGAAATAATAAAAGTAGTATAAGCCAGTAAGTATATCATAGATAAACAAATAAATTAAACGAAGTAATTTTTTGTAATGATCAATGTGTCCACAAACTTCTACTAAGACTGATTTTCAAAGATTCTAAAAGAGAGAAAACAAAACTACAACTATCCGAAATGAAACAGGGTATATTACTACAGAACCAGTGACTATTGAGAGAATAGTTATTGCATACTACAAACAATTCTAAACACATTAATTTGAAACTTTGTTAAGATGAATGAAGTCCGTGAACAATGAAAATGACTACATTCACCCAACAAGAAAGATGCAATTGTAAGAGCTCTGTAATTATTGAGATTATGTATGTAATTTAAACAGACAAAAAATAAATCTCCAGGCCTAAGTAGAGATTCACTGGCAGTTTTACCAAATGCTTAAAGTAGAAATAGCACCAATTCTAAACAATCTCTTCTGTAAAATAGAAGAAATAATAATTTGCAATTTATTTTATGAAGCTATTATCTAATATCAAAATCAGACAAAGATTATGCAAAAAATTAAGCATATGAAGACATAAATATAACTATGAATATATTAAATAAAGACAAATACAAATATTTGTCTCTCTAACATAATATTGTCAGAGAATTTAGAAATATAAAGAAATAATTATTCACTATAATCAAATGTATATTTATTCCTATAATGCAAAGCTGATTCAATATTTGAAAATATATCAATGTAATCCAAAATATGAACATATCAAAGAAAAAGAAATTACATGATCAGATCAACTGATGCAGAAAAAAAGCATCTGTTAAAATTCAACTCTCATGAAACAAAAAATAAAAAATCTCATGGAACATAAGTAGAAAGAAACGTCCTCACTTTAAGAAAAAAACATACATAAAAAAATCTATAGCTAACATCACCCTTACTGATCAAAGACTGAAAACTTTTCTCCTGAACTTGGTAACAAGGCAAAGATGTCACCACTTAGCACTTATTTAAAGTAACTTGGTAGTTCTAGTCAATGGGATAAGGCAAACAAAACAAGTATATGACATAAATAGGAAAAGAATAAACAAAACTTCTCCCTCCCTCCCTCTCTCCAAAACTACACCATACTCAACTAAATGTTTTATTTTTTGTAGATGACTTCTTGCTATGTTGCCTTGACTCGTCTCTAACACCTGGGCTCAAGTGATTCTGCGCCTCAGCCTCCCAATGTGCTGGGACTTCAGATGTAAACCACTGTGCTGGGTGAAACTTTATCTGCAGATAGTATAATTGTTTACATTAAAAAAAAAAAAACAAAGTAATTGCTCGCCTCTAAAAACAGTTTCTTAGAACTGAGTTAGCAAGCTCATAGGACACAACATAGACATACAAATATCAACTGCTTTTCTAGTCTAATAATATATTTGTGCATGCCAATGTTAAAAATACAACATTATTCACAATTTCTCAAAGAAATGAAGAAAATTACAAAACGTTGAAGAAGAAAATCAACAAAGATCTATATGAATGAAAGAATATGACATTTTCATCAATTAAAAGACTAAATACAATAATGAGATTAATTCTCTCCAAATCTAATAAAGGTTTGATGCAAATCGTGATAAAATACTAGCCATATTACATATGTATGTATATATCCACACACATGATTATGTTTAGGTAAAAGAATAGTTTACTCAGTTTTGGGGAAAAATGAGTATAGTGGAGAAATCAGTCTACTTGACTTAAAGACTTATTAAAAAGATATAATAATCATGACTATGTGGTATTGACAGGAGGATAACGGATCAATACAACAGAATAGAAAGCCACAAACAGACCCATATAAATATTCTCAAATGATTTTTGGCAAAAGTGAAAAGTCAATTCAATGTAAGAAAGAAACATACAACAAATGGTGCTGGGACATTTGAGCATCCATAGAATATGAAAAAAAAAATCCTTTGCCTAAGTCTCACATCTTGTGTAAAAGTTAATTCAAAATGGACCACAAATTAGAAGGCAATGTAAAGTTATAAAACTTTTCGAAAAAAATATCAAGAATCTTCAGAATCTAGGGTTAAGCAAAAAGCTCTTAGAATTGACATCAAGAGTACTATCATTAAAGTAAAAACAGATAAATTGGACTTCAATAAAATTAAATACTTTTGTTCTACAAAATGACCTGTAAGGAAGATGAAAGAAAATCTACAATTTGAAGAGAAAGTATTTGAACACCACACAGTTGACAAAGGATTAGTATCTAGAAAATACAAAGAACACTCAAATCTTAATTAAAAAAACACAATCCAATTTCAAAATGGTCAAAGACATGAACAGACAATTTGCTGAAGAGGATATACAGATGGCAAATACACACATGAAAAGATGTCCATCCATTAGGGAAATATGAGTCGAAGCCACAAGGAGCTATCACTACACACCCATCAGAATGGATAAAATAAAAATAGTGACAACAATAAATGCTGACAGGAATCTGTAGAAACTGAATCACTTATACATTGCTGGTGGGAATATAAAATGCAGCAGATGCTCTAGAAAATATTTTGGCAGGTTCTTTATAAAACTGTACATGCAAATACCAAATGACCCAGGAATTATACTTTTGGGCATTTATCCCAGAGAAATGTTCACACTAAAACGTGTACACACAAATTTGTAGCAGTTTCATTCATAACAGTCAAAATGTGGAAACGGCCCAGATGTCCTTCAATGGAAAATGGTTGAACTAACTGTCGTAATCTACACTGTGAAATTCTACTCGGCAATTAAAAGCAATACACTATTGATGCATAGATTGGCTTAGATACATTTCCAGGGAATCATGCTATGGAAAAAAAAAAAAATCCAACCCTAAAGGTTTACATAGTGTATGATTCTATTAGTATGACATTCTTAAAGTGGTGAAATTATAGAAATTGAAAACAGATAGTGGTCACCAGGGATTAAAGGAAAGTGTGAAGCTAGAAAAGAAGTTTGACTAAACAAGAGCAATGGAGATATTCTTGTTGTGGGGATTGTTTGGTATCTTGACAATATGGAAGTCAAGACCCTGATTGTACTATAGTTTGTTCAAAATGTTACTATTGGAAGGATCCTGGTAAAGTATATATAGGGTCTCCCCATATTATTTCTTACAACTGCATGAAATGCTACTGTTCTCAAATTAAAACTTTCAATTTTGAAAAGAGATAACCAAAAACATGGTAAACAATGACCTATCTACAAAACTGAAAATTATTATCTTAATATATGATATATTTAACAACTATGCAGTCAAACTGAAAGTGTTGAACAATTATCAAAAATTATATTTTCACACCAGCAAGTTCTAAAATTTTTAGGATTTAAATTTCAGTCAAGTGAATGTGCCCATTGTCCTGAGAAAAACAGCACTAAAAGGCATATAGAAAATAAAACCTAAAAGCAAGGGACACTTCAGAAAAGACCTCGGGAATATAAAGGCTCACATTTATAGGACAAGCAGCTGTCAAGTGATTACTCTAAATGACTAATTCCTGCAGGTCTAGCACCCTTATCCAGGAAGACAGGCAATCAATCTTAAAGACCAGAGTAAGGTGTGAAGATAGGCTGACTACTCAAAGCACAGTCTCTATGGGTCTACCGTGCAAATGTGCAGAAACATGTCCTAGCAGTTACAACAATATTAAAGAACAGAATACATATGAAAAATATCCCAGCGAGGTAGATTAGGAACTTACTATTTTTTAAATTGTATATCTCCCTTCACTAAAAGATGTTTTCATTTAGTCTGCATAACGGATTACCACAATACAAGAGGCTTAAAAAATGACATAAATGTATCCTCTCACAGCCCTGTAGTTCAGAAATTAGACAGGCTCAGCTTATTTAACCACGCTAGGTTTCATAAGGCTTACCTTAGATATTCACCAGCTAGGTGCTTCCCAGGAGGCTCTGGAAAGACTCTAAATCCAAGGTGATTTAGACTGTTGGCAAGATTCACTACCTTTCAGTTATAGTCCCTGTTTCCATGCTGGATGTCAGCTGGGTCTACTTTTACCTAGATACCTATGAATGATCATTCTACTGTGGGCCCTACTTAGAGTCAGCAACAAACTGCTGAATCCTTCTCAAACTCGGAATCTCTCTGACTACCGTTCAACCAGATCTCTCTGACTCTAGCTGAAGAAAGATACCTGTGTTTTTAGGGTGCATGTGATCAGAATGAGCCTACTCAAGATCCGGGATAAGCTTATTTTTATTTTATCATATTAATTAAGGCCACAGCCTTAATTTTATCTGAAGAGTCCTTCTGTCATATAAAGTAGCATGCTCAAAAGTTGCAAGAATGATGGCCTGGGTGTCTTTGGGAAGTGAGGAGCATAATTTTTTTTTTTTTTTTTTTTTAACTGCAAAGAGCTATGTGTATATTGTAATGATAGAAAAACAATCCTAAATAGAGTGCTGATTGCCGTCCTGGTTATGCAACACACAAGTCATGAAACCTTTGTTTTTGTGTAGCTTCTTTAAATCGCAGTTTTCTAATTAACAAAATAAAGACACTAATATCAAAATTATGAAATTATTGTAAGAATGAGTTTTAAAGTTTATATTACATCCAACAAATGAGAAGGGAAAAATGATAATATAAAATATTTTTAGGAACTTCCTCACAAACAGAGCTACTAGAGTGTAAAAAGCCATGAAACACAAAGGTAAACATTTGCAACCACCATCCACATAAAAGATTAATATTTGATAATAAATAACCAATACAAATTCATGAGAAAAGACATGGCAGACATGAATAGATGAGTGCAAAGAGGTTATAGCAGATAATTTTCTCTAGACCAGAATCTAATGACCAACATCAATACAGAATTATGTTCAACTTCACAAAAGTAATTACATAAATGCAAATTAAGAGAAAATCTAATTTGTTAAGCTAATGAAGGTAGATTAGAAAGCTGATTTAAAAACTCGCAGGCATATTGGAAAAAACATATTTATTATTGTCATTTATCTGATGAAATGGACATACATGCTGGACTTGGTGGCTCAGCCTGTAATCCCGCGCCTTTGGGAGGCTGAGGTGAGTGATTGCCTGAGCCCGCGGGTTCGAGACCCGCCTGGGCAGCGAGACCTCATCTCTACAATAAATCAAAAAAATCAGCCAGGCGTGGTAACTCATGCCTGTAATTCCGGCTACTCGGAAGGTTGAGGAGAAAGGATCTCCGGAGCCCAGCAGGTCAAGGCTGCGGTGGCCGGGAGCGGCCAATGCACTCCAGTCTGGGCGACAGAGTGAGACTCCAACTCAAAAAAAAAATGGACATACGCAGAACAAATGCTTGTGATCAATTTGTAACAATCTTATTCTCAAAATAAATTTGGCAACCTTATAAAAAAACCATAAATAATTTATAACCTTTGGCATAATAAGTGCATCTGTAGGAATCTTAATGCAATAACCTTACTCTAGCAGAACATTATCTGTAAATACATTAATCATAGTGCTGTTTATAATAATGATAAAAGCCAATATATATTGAGTGTTTATTCTGGTCAAGACTCTATTATAAAGTTACATATATTTGTAGTAAAGATAGTTATTGCTCATCTAATATTCCATCTGCTTCTATGTGTTATTTAGCCTTCAAACCATTTGTTTTGGAGTCAAGTAACTGTTTTTAGTTAATAGACTGTGGAAAGATCTAACATGGGTTGCTTCTGAGTTGGGACCATTACTTACCAGTGTCCCTTGCTCATTCCTCTCTTATCCTGTTGAGAGAACTTTGAAATCCATATGACTAGTGACCACGTAGAAGCATTACCAAATGAAGGGACCCTGGTTTCCTGAGGTAACAGGGGACGTTTCCAGTGATGCATGTCAGAATTAATGCGAATGAATATTTTATTCTCCAAGGCACTGTGATTTGTGTGTACTCTAACTCAGCCAGAACAATACAATATGTTAACTTACAACTCTTTAGAAAATCCAAGAGTCAGGTACAATTATTTCTTTTTGTTACATCTTAGAAAATTTCAATAGAGTATAGGTGGGGAAAAAATAGTCAAGTTCATCCAAGTTGTGAGAAAAATTATATTTAGGGAAATTAACTTCAAAGCAGCCTTCTTAACTATTATAACAAAGTTTGCGGAAAACAATATAGTTCAATGAAGAAATCAATATATAATCAATGTCTCATCTATATACTAGAATCTTGTTCACTAGAATAATGTTTTTGATTTGCTTTTGGTTAAATCTAAATTAACTGAAAAGACATGTACACTGCATAAAGACTTTGTACACTGTGGCTAAAAGTCAATTCCAGGTCGAATAAAAAAGTGTACTAATAAAACTCAAAATTCTCCTGCTACACATATCTAGAAAATAAGTGATATATAGAAGACATTGCTTTAAATGCACACTGAGCTTGCAGAAAAAGAAAATCACCAACTACTGGTAATTGAGTAGGAACTGATAATCTATAAAGTAAGACACTAAGCAGGTGCTGTTCCCTCCATGTAGATGGAATTAGTCACCAAGGACATTTGACGTCAATGCCCAAACTAGAAGGAGATGGGGACCTGGGTCTATAAGTCAGGAAGCGTGAACTGACAGATGTTTCCACAGCCAGGAATCTTAATAATAATAATAAAATAAAATAATAAATCTCACTGGATCAGTAAAAAATTTCATCTTTTGGCAACATTTGAAATAAACATATCTTTGATTCAAATCTAGCAAAAAAAAAAAAAAAAAGATTCTCTAAATATACCAAAGCTTGCATTTTATACATAAATTGGTTGAAAATGCGCCATATTTATGTGCTGAAAATTCTCATGGTGCAAAAATTGTGCAACTTAAAACAGGCTAATGAAATTCCTGTGGCAACGAAGAAAGGCAAATGACTTTGGAGAAGGAATATTCTTATAAAACAGCACATGAGGGATTCTCACAGGGGGATATCTACAACAACCGAGTTTTATGCAAATTTAAGGCTACAGATTTTTAAAAATTACAACTCATGTGCAGAAATGAACTTCCATAAACAAGAATCAGCAGACATAATAAGCATCAAGATTAGACCAATAAACTTTTAATATAATAGTACATTTTATACCTTTATAAAATTTAAGAACAAGACACTATGAAAAAAGAAGCAGCTTTGAAAGTTGGAATAAATTGTATAAGTGGATTATTTATAATAATCATTGAAACAAAAAGCTCAAATAAATTAACTGAGAAGCAAATGAGACACATTTAATTAGAAAATTTGTGAATTAGAAAATAAAGGGAAATAGACTGGAATACAGCATAATGATTGAGATATAGAATAAAGGAAATATATCTTACTAAATTTCCAGAATTATACAGTCAGTCCTTCGTATTCACAGTGCCACATCCACAGATACAACCTACAGTATCAAAAATATTCTAAAACCAAGCAATAAAAAGTAAAAATACAGCAATAAAAGTAATAAAAATAAGATAGCAATACAGTATAACAGCTCTGCATATCATTTATGTTGTATTGTGTTACAAGAAGTCTAGAGTTGATTTGAAATATACCATAGGATATGTGTAGTTTATGTACACATATTACATCATTTTATATCAGGGACTTGAGCACCCATGATTTTGGCATCCAATGGAATCTTGAAACCAAATACCCACAAACATTGAGAGACAATTGTAGATTAAAGAGTTAGAAAAAATGCACATATATTAGGATAATGGCTAATTTGTTCTGCTGTGATGAACTAAATGATTTCTCAGAAACAATAAGCTCAATTTGTCTTTAGCATGAAAAAAAGTATGTAAAAACCTTGATAAGACATAGTAGCATTACAAAATTCCAAAGGAAAAAAACAGAAGATTAAGGAAGTATAGTTGCAATGATAACAGCTTTCTTTTTCTTTTTCTTTTTTTTTGGGGGGGGGAGGGGCAGCAGGATTTATTGAGAGAACAGGAAAGCTCCCACAGTGGGAGGGGATCTAAGGGGGTTGCCAGACAACAGCTTTCTTAAGGCAAATTGAATAAATTCTGGGTAAAACATAGAATTCTATAAACTTACCTAAACTAAAATTCAAATAAAAAGCTTTAAAAAGGGAACAAAGAAAGACTGAGGGAATTTACCATTAACAGAACCTCATCAGAGCACTAATAATTAAAATGTACTTCAGAAACATGGAAACTGAAGCCAAAAAACCAAAAAGATTGAATTCAAGAGACAGTTGTGAGTAAAAAACATAATACCTTTTAGGGCGGTTCTAATAGCAGAGACTGTATAAACACTGATTCATATTGAAAGTGACTCATTCAAGGGGGCATAAAAACATGAACATATCAAACTACCATTGAAAAGTAACCCGCAAGAAATGGGGACAAGATTATAGATGTTTGAGTTTACAAAAGCCTTTGCAGTGTTATAAAGAGAAGAGAAATACTATCATCACTGGACTTTGTTATTGAGTCAATGGTCATTTAGGAGCAAGATATTGGATGGGCTAAATAAACGAAGAGTTTGTTATGGCAAACAGCAAATTTTCCTGAGATGTAGAGTGTTGTTACTTGATTGACTCAGGCTTCCTCACCGGAAAGTATTAAGTGAAGCAGGGGTCATTCCCTTACTTTTCCCCTCTCCCAGCAAAAGAAGAATCCATAGAGTGGGTTCTGAGAGCAGTAATGGGTGGAGATACTGCCCATCAGAGTAAACACGGCCGTACCCAAGGAAAGTGACCTGAGACATTGGCATAAAACCCTGTCGTGACAGAGAGCAGTTCTAGTTGAAGAACTATAAGTACTTATGGATAAGTAGAGCTATATTTTTTTATGTCTTTATCTCTCAATGTCTCATTCCTCCTTTGTGTGTCCTGTTTTGAGGAAGTCAGAAGATGGAAAGGGAGAGGTTGAGATAGAGCGACACAGTACAATAAACCACCCTCCCATTGCAGGTACCTGAGACAGGTGAGTGGAGAATGATAGGGTTTGATGTAAGGTCACATTTTTAACTAGCAGAGGTTGCATTTTTACTCTTGAAGGTGAGCAGTAACTCTCTAAGAAAACTGAAATCTATAAGAAAATTATGGGTTCTGCCTAAGATGACATCTAAGTTGAAGAAGGGACTTGCTACACAGCATGCTTAAAATATTGGTAAGATAAACTTTTATTTATGTGCACAAGGAGACATGTTCTGGGATCTGGATAATCCATTAAATGGAATACTTTAAGAGCTGAAATGCATACAGATTAAGAGATTATTGTTAATATTATAAATTTAAGAAATTAGCATTTAGCAAATTCAACAAGTTGCAAAAAGGTTCAGATAACATTAATATTAGTCGGGCTCAGTGGCTCAGCCTGTAATCCCACACCTTGGGAGGCTGAGGTGAGTGGATTGCCTGAGCCTGCGGGTTTGAGACCTGCCTGGGCAACTTGGTGAGACCTCATATCTACAATAAATAAAAAAATTAGCCACGCCTGTAGTTCCAGCTACTTGGAAGGTTGAGGCGGAAGGATAGCCGGAGCCCAGCAGGTTGAGGCTGCGGTGGCCGGGAGTGGCCACTGCACTCCAGTCTGGGTGACAGTGAGACTCCAACTCAAAAAAAAATTAATATAAAAAAGTAGACATAAATGTATATATCTGTGTATATATGTATATATACATACATGGAAATATATATGACATTAAGTCATTATTGGTAAGGTGGAAAACTATATTACTACATCTAAAAATTTAACTATTTATAATGCCCTTTTGCTGTATTTTGTTTAGTAGTAGTGTTATAAAGAATGTTAAATATTCACAAAAAACAGTCATAGTCATGTAATATACATATTGCTACATTATAAAGTGTATTTAAATTCTTTGCAGTAATTTAAGTAGAGTCCTGTCTAATTATATTAGAAAACTTCTTAATTCTTCCTACATGAGTTAGGTTTTGCAGTCTAATGCATTTTTAATAACAGAGCAGCGCATTCATCTATGGCCCATTCCTTTATGCATAAAAGAAGATGACAATTGTTATATGTCATTAATTTAAGTATTTATCAATGAAGTGAATGTGATTTCCTTAAAACATTACTTATTTACCCTTAATATTGTTAAAAACAGTTTTATATACACTCATAATCTATTTATCCAATGAAACTTGTTGATAATAAAATTCACTCACACAAATCACATAAGATCCTAAATGCACATTAACATGCTAGATATTTTGAGATAAATCATCAGGCTTGATGCCTTTCTAAGTTTAATGTGTTCTGAAGTTTAAATCATCAAACTTTTTTCAATGATTATTTCTTTTACATTCACATCGTGGAGACTGAATTTTATTCTTACCAACATCTTTAAGCTTCCATCACTGAGGTAGGTTAGTACATTTATGAGCAGTGTCCTTCAAATATTAATGGTGAGATAGAGTCATGAATATTGAAATTTTGAAGAAAATAAAAACATAATTTAGTTAACATGTACTTGAATTCAAGAAGAAAAACTGATAAAATTATCAAAAAAATTAACAAGTATTTTCATAATAAATAACAGTCCTTAGTTCTCGTGCTGATGATGTATCGGTAGAAAGTGAAGAATCTGGAAGACATTGAAGACATAATTATATTATAGTTAGTTGGATGATGCACTTTAGCCCAGGTCAAGCTTCCCTGAAAATCAGAATATGTGAAATTCTAAAGTTCATAAATTTCAGAATTTATTTACTCCTTGACAATATGCCACCTCTCAGTTCAAAGGAAAAAAATTCATATACATTTAAGATCTAAGGAATAAAGTTCAATAGAGTACTTAACTTTATATAGCTCTTTAAAATGCAAGATTTTTATGACTTAAGTGCAAGCTAGTAAAAAGAAATCATAAATTAATTTTTCTTTTTCGTGGACTTGGAGTTTTAAGTGAAAGTTGAAAGTGGTCATAAAATGTTCTATTGGTTTCATACTTTCTAATGTGCTAAAAGAAAAAAATGGTAATAATGTATGAATTCAACTATGGGCTTCACTTGGCAAACTAGGGAGAAAACAATACAAGTGCAATAAGATAATATCTAGACAAGCAATAAATATACATGTATTTTTTTGCCCCCACCCTCCCTGTAATAAATATTTTTAAAGAAATATAATTTAGGAAATCAGTCACTTTTTTATTTTATTAAAATAATGACTCAATTAATGTTTTCACTGTACAGTTTGTTTATGTTTGTATTGACTAAGATGTTATATTATGGAAGGTCATACCTGCAGATTTTGGTAAGGAGTAGGCTGATTGTAAAAATACATGAAAATGTAAAACTTTTCCTACGTGGAATTATAACAAATGTGAATAATTTCACCCCCATAAATTATATGTTTACTATAATTAGTCTAATTAATTATTTTGGCATTAATTATCATCAAAAAATTTAGTTCCATGTAAAATTTGAGAAGTGTATGATCTCTTCTTTCTTTTCCCCTTCTATGTCCCCCTGTTATTCTCTGTAGTCTAATGCTTTAATCTCAAAACTAAAAATAGAATAAATTACTCATTTATAGAAAAGAATAGAACTCATAACATTTTGAGTTCAAGTGTCCTAAAGATTTCATATTTTCATCCTTCAAATTTTACTTCTAGAAAATTAGAATAAGGATATAGTCTTGGAGCTAACTAAGGATTTGTTACAAAGTTTTTTTTTAATGTAAATTGCTCTTAACAGCCAAATAATTATTTAAACAAATTATAGCATCATCAGAGGATAGAATTCAATGGAATACTTTGCAACCATTAAAATGTCATAAAAATATCTACTAACATGACAAATGCCATAAATATATTTACACAAATATTTACACTTAATATTTAAATACGTTTAAGTATATATTTTAAATGGCATGTATTTTTGAACATCAGGTATTTTTCAATGACATTCATACACACACCAAATAAAAAGACTAGAACAATTTGTGTCAGATTGTAAGAAATTTTCTGTTACTTGTTATCTAATTTTGTGTTGTAAGCTTTTAAAAAATATAGTGTATAGCAAAAGCTTTTATTTATGTCAAACCTAACTACTAGCCGGGCTCGGTGGCTCAGCCTGTAATCCCGTGCCTTTGGGAGGCTGAGGTGAGTGGATTGCCTGAGCCCGTGGGTTCGAGACCCGCCTGGGCAGCGAGACCTCATCTCTACAATAAATCAAAAAATCAGCCGGGCGTGGTAGCGCTTGCCTGTAATTCCGGCTACTTGGAAGGCTGAGGCGGAAGGATCGCTGGAGCCCAGCGGGTCGAGGCTGCGGCGGCCAGGAGCGGCCACTGCACTCCAGTCTGGGCGACAGAGTGAGACTGCAACTCAAAAAAAAAAAAAAAAAACCCTAACTGCTTGTATTTACTGTATAATGAATTTAAGTAGAACTTCTAAAACACCAGAATACTCAGACACACTTTTAATTATCTGTGAGAGCAAAAAGTCCTACCTAGCCTCTGCAATAGAATACACATGAAAAGATGAGAGTGAAAAAGGCAAACACAGCTTCAGGATTATTATGAAAACAGTTTCTACCCGATTGACTTCTTGAAAGGATCTTGGGGACCCCTGCATGCTCTTCAACCTCACTGTGTATTGATGGTTTAGGTAGTGGCATTAATGAATTTAATTTATTCATTACATTTTTATAATTAAAAAATAATTCTGTATTTTAATTATATTGCACTATTTTTAAATAATAAAATTGAAATTATGAAAATAACAAAGCCATCAAAAATAGACCTATTGTACAGAGATTCCAGGCTTGTTTTTCTCATATATTCTGTATATGATGTTAAAATACCTTTTTCTTATGTCTGTATTCTTTTCCTTTCCTTTTGCCTTTCTTTTCTCCCTTCTGCCATTTGACCCTCCAACCTTTTCTGTTCTTCACATTATTTTTAATAAAAAGCAAACAGAATGCCATATCAACACCAGATATTTTTTAAAGTGATCAATTGATTAATGCTAAACTTTCATAATTTAATAAGAAATATTAAGTCCTATGATTATCTCACATTCCTCTCTCACACTATATGACACAGATTTTTATTTATTTTCTCATACATTCTCTTAATTGGCTATAGTCTCATTTTTTCAAATATTCCTCATTCTTAAAGGCCTAGTTCAAGTCCTCCACCATGAAGGAGAATTATCTAAGTATTCCAGTACATGAAGCTTATCCTCTTCTTCATAAATCATTTTGAGATCTTCATTCTTTGCATTTATGTTACTTTCTTTTCCAAGCTACAGTTTAAAAAAGTAAAAGGACCGAAGGGCTATTATGGTTGATGATGATATTCTTCAGAGCATCATGCCTGTATCTTTCTCAATATGTGCTTAATGATTAGTGAAGAACTATTGGTTTATCAATTGCTTTTGTATGTGATAACTTAGAATGAAAAAAACTGTCAACACACTGATAAATGATACTGTTAGACACTCATACTTACTGGCAGAAAATAAAATTTGTATTGGTTTTAAAGTGAAAATGACAAATTGTCTTGTATACAGTTTTTACTGGGAAAATATGAAGTGCAAGTTGATCTTTATTGTAGAGGCAATATGAAAGGTCACCAAGTATGATTTACACTAAGAAGTATATCAATACATTACTATATATGAGGAGGTATAGGGAGAATTTTTGAAACTGAGTTAGAAATATCTTCAGCATTTGCCCTTTCTTTGTTGAGTGCAAAAGTTCTTTTAATAGTTTTAAAACAAAATACTACAGCTTTTACTGATTATAGTGGTATTTTCATCTGCAGGTTTCTTTCAGAACTACATTATTAATAGAATTTAATATAGTTAACAAACCAACCTTGCTATAAGGGCCAGAATAAATAGTTATGTAAGCAATTTAGAATATTTTTTAATAAAAAACATAAGTTTTAATGATATATTTCTTGAATTCTAGAGAATTATTTATATGAAAACAATAAAGAATAAGGATCATCTATACTATTTTATGAATTTAAATACTACTTTTATGCATTACATTCATACATGTAAAATTTATTTATAGTCTATCTGTACATAACAATAGAGTTGTATATATGATTTGAATATTTTTATGTCTGCAACATAACATGGCACACTTTTTATAATTTTGACAAGTAAACATATAATTTCTTGTGATCATTCTTTTCTTTTTTTTCCTACTCAGATATTTCCCTATGTTACTTGTCCATTACTTATTTTTCTTTTTGGTCATTCATGTTGCCATTTATTTAAGTTAAGCTTATCAAACATTTTTGTTCATTAGTATGGATTACATTTTGCACTAGCACAAACTGGTCATAAGTTTGAACTGACAAACAGCCTTTCCATGTACAACAGACTTTAATCTGATACTGTGTCTACTTAGCCTTATGGCAGGACAGAGGGCATTGTCATCTTATCAAAAGACTCAGCAGCTCTCCATGTGTGCATCTTCCTGTACCTTCTCACACACACAGAGTGTGCATGGATGGCATTTGTGACCATAGCCTTGACTTCCTGCCAGTCTTTTATTCCACCCTATTGATGTGAGTCTTTGACATGTACAACTCACAGCTATGACGGTCAAATTTATACTAACAGGAAACAACAGAGATACATCACTCTCCATTTACTTTAATACAAGGAAACAAAAACTCCATGTCCTTCATATAAAACTGGGTCAGATCAGACCTGATGCTAACCTCACTCTCACATATAATTGGGGAATATTTTTCAGGTTTATAAATTATATTTACTTGTCTTTAGGTATTTTGATATGCAAATTTGTATTTAATATGCATTTTCATTTCTAATTCTATTAAATGTTTTTACAACTATAATATTCAGGACTGATAATAATAATAATTGCTAAGTTGCCAAGTAAATAAATGTCCTTAGTATGGACTAGAAAAGTGCTAAATATTTATATTTGCAATATATAAAAATATATGTATATGTGTGAGTGTGTGTATACACAAAGGTGAATCCCCCAAAATGGAATTATTTTTTGGTAAGTGGGTCATTCCCTTATAATACAGGCTTCTCCTGCTAGGCAAGTGAACCCATCAATATCAGTGCATCAGCTAGAGTTGTTGCAAGGCGCCATAATCAGCTTCAGTTAGTTTTGTTTGCCCATTTCATTATGGGTGTTTTGCAAGCACACCTTCCCAGGCTGCACTGAGTGTTCAGCAGTTTTTGACTAAAAAAGACATGACCCCTATGCCCCACCCTCCTTATTCACTCAATCTTGCCCTAAGCAACTTTTTTTTTGTTTGTTTCCCGATGAAAAAAGTATTCAAAGGGAAATGTTTTGCCCGTGTGGAAGAAGTGAGCCAACAAACAGCAGAAACACTGACAGGTATCAAAATTGATGAGTTCAAAAATAGTTTTGAGCAATGGAAAAAACATCTCGATCGGTATATTACATCAAACAGAGAGTACTTTGAAGGTGACTGAGGTCTAAACATGGAAGAATAAATACACAATTTTTATAAATGAATTTCAGGTTTTTTGCCCCCCCATACACACAAACACACACACATATATGTGTGCATATATACATAGAGAGAGAGAGAGAGAGAAGAGAGAGCGAAACACACACACACACACACACACACACACACACACACACAGAGAGAGAGAGAGAGAGAGAGAGAGAGAGAGAGAGAGAGAGAGAGAGAGATGATTTGGTTATTAGTTACCTCTCTGATATCACTACCTCTAGTGTTCTCACTCTGTTCCTTGTCCAGGCTTCTTTAAGTACCTGTACCACTATGCTATTATTAGAAAAATCAAGTATGTTTCTAACTGAGGACATACTCTGTTCTTTGTGCCTGGAATTCTCTTCCTTTCATAACCAGAACCTTTCGATATCTTTTAGCTTTCATTTAACTACCCCTTTCATATTGAGGACTCTTTGCTCACTCTCTTTCCAAGACTGTGTATGCTAATTTTCTCAGATATCTTTTCTTTTTTTCTTTTTATTTTTTTAGAAAGCAGGATTTATTGAGAGGACAGAAAACTACCACAGTGGGAGGGAACCCGAAGGGGTTGCCTGAGATATCTTTTCAACAGCATTTACAACTATTGAGAGAGGAAGGAAGAAACTGGTCAGGCAGTCAGTTAGGGTGGATCCCCGGTAGAACTTCCTCAAACTGGGAATGGTCTGGCAACTGAAGGACCAAGCCGCAGGTTCCAGATGGAGTCCACAGACTTGAGTGAGAACTCCTGCCCCTTTTTGGCATGCTTTCTCCATCCTGTCCTCTCCTGATTGGCCCTTTGCGCTATCATACCTCTTTCCGACTGATGCATTTTCAAGCCCACCTGCCAACCAACTAGCATGCACTTCCCCATTTCTAGCCCATAAATACTCCTAAACTCATCCATATTGCTGGCAACCCATTTTCGGGTCCTCTTTCCCTCTCTTCCTGCCAATAGCTTTCCTGTTACTTAATATAGACAACTTGCGTGTCCACGCTGCTTCTCATTCTTTTCAGTTGTGAGACAAGAACCTGGAACTTGCCAACCTAAATGAAATGTCCGAACTAAAAGAGCTGTAGCACTGAGACCTGTAACACTTCTTGGGGCTTTCCCCACAAGAACCCAGAACTTGCAAGGCTTTACTTGCTGAACTAAAAAAGAGCTGTACTCACTGAACTAAAAGAGCTGTTCTTGATGGGCTAAAAAGCTGTAAAACTGTGACATATGCATATTACATATATATTCATTTACTTTGTGCTTCTCCTTAAAATATAAAATATATGAGGTGAATACTCTAGACTATTTTCTTTTTTGTTGTACTTCAGATAATTGTCCATTTGATGTTAATTAATATAAGAATCATTTATAGCTCATAAAATAATTATATACCTATTAGAATTTTAATCATAAGTATAGAATGCCTAACATTCTCTGTACATGTATTCATATGTATATATGTGTGTGCTTTCCTTCCATTTATAGTTTACTGTCTATCTACATATCTTATCTATCTAATCTTATGTCTATCTATTCCCTAATCCCTTCAAAATGTCCTTCTTAGATAACCAATTAAATATGTTTCGCATGTATTTTACTGTATGTTTTATAATTTCTATATTTTTATTTTGTGTATTCATATGTTATATTTTTATAAACTGTATCATGCTGAATAACTATCTGTTTTTCTACTCCATTCACTATGAACAATGTAGTAAGAACCCACAAATTTTCAGTAATAGCATCTAATCCAATATTTCCCACTTGTCATTTGCCATTCCATTTTAAAACTACTCTCCTAATAATGGACAACTAGATTGGTACCAGCTCACACCTAGAATATGTTCTGCTATATCACTGCAAAAATTTGCCTGGGCTATAAGCATAGAATCACTAGGTCAAAAAATGTGCCTATACTTAATTTAAGTGATGCCACGTTAATTTATACTTATAAGTGATATTTTGCTAGGGTAAGTGTATGTATGAGGATAAAAATAGAAATGTTTATGTATGTGTGCACACCATGTAAATTTCAACATTAGTAATCTGATAAAATTATATCCTTTATTACATTCTGGGTTAGTTAAAATACATAAAATAAATCTGGTGAAACTATGTAGCCTATAATTCAAGTATGTAATTGAGTATTCTATCTTTACAAAAATCTCTGAGATTTAGAGATTTAGTGATTTATAGCAATGTATTGCTTTCTTGAGTTAAAATTTCTACTATATGTATAATTCCTTGTCTCTGTATTCCACATTTGAATTTTTATTAGTTGCAATTAGTTAGATTTTTTTTGTATTTAAAGATTATTTTCTTTTATTGTTTTTTTTTTTTTGTTTGTTTGTTTATTTGTTTTTGAGTTGGAGTCTCACTCTTTGTTGCCCAGACTGGAGTGCAGTGGCATGATCACAGCCGCTGCAGCCTTGAACTGCTGGGCTTAGGCAATCACTCTGCCTCAGCCTTCCAAGTAACTGGAATGACAGATGCATGCCACCATGCATTTTTGTGATTTATCGTAGAGAAGAGGTCTCACCAATTTGCCCAGACTGATCTTGAATCCCTAGGCTAAGGCAATCCTCTTGCCTCGGCCTCCCAAAGTGCTGGGTTTACAGGCTGAGCCACCATGCCCAGCCAAGATTATTTTCATTTACATTTATTATTTCTAATGTTTTCTATTCTGTTTTTTATTTCTTTTGTCATTTTGATAAATTTCTTTCACCTTGCTGTTTTTGGTTTAATATACTTTATTAACAACTTGAGTCATAGTTCAGCTCATTTATTTTCATAATTTCCTGTTGGACAATAGTTTTCTAAATACATGTGTAAGATGAAACACTCAAATGTATATGATTTAACATTTATAAATGCATAGTAGATTTTAATGTTATATTTATATTTCTGTCAGATAAATGTTAAATTATTCATCATAATTCTGAACAAGTTTACTCAGAGGAGTCCTGGTTTATTACTCTTTTCTCATGTATAATTATTATTATTTTAATTTCTTTATTTTAAAATTGTGGGGTACAATTTAGGGTTAGGTATACAAATATTCATTGTGTAGGTACCCTTGTTGGTGAGGTGTACCCCCTTCCCCAAGCAGTTTCCCACTACTGCTGATCCCACCTCCCCACCCCTCATACCCCCACAGTTTCCCGCTACTGTCATTCCTTTTCTTATGGTACTATGATAGTTGTTCAAGGTCCACTTATGAGTGTGAACATGTGGATACTCAGTTCTTTGTTTCTGTGAAAGATCACTCAGTATTATAGACTCTAAGTCCATCGAGGTTACTGCAAAGTTTGTGATTTTGTTCTTTTTTATGGCTGCATAGTATTCCATTGTGTATATGTATCACATTTTTTTTATCCAGTCCTCTTTTGATGGGCAACACAGTTGGTTCCATGTTCTTGTTATTGTGAACAATGCTATGATAAACATACGTGTGCAGGTATCTTTTTTATAGAGTGATTTGAGTTCTTCCAGGTGTATTCCCAGTAGAAAGATTGTGGGGTAATATGGAAGGTCGACTTTTAGAACTTTTAGGAATCGCCACACTGATTTCCACAGAGGCTGTACTAGTTTAAACTCCCACCAACAGCGAAGAAGTGTGCCCTTTTTGCCACATCCTCTCCAGCATCTGTTATTTTTTGTTGTTGATGATGGCCTTTCTGACTGGAGTTAGGTGGTATCTCAGTGGAGTTTTAATTTGCATTTCTTTGATGACTAGTGAGGCTGAACATGTTTTCATGTGTCTATTGGCTACTCGTATGTCTTCTTTTGAGAACTATCTATTCATATATTTTGCCCACTTTGTAATGGGACTGCTTGTTTTTTTCTTTTCTGCATGTTTGAGTTCCTTATGGATCCTGGATGTTAGGCCATTGTCAGAAATAGAGTGGACAAATATTTTTTCCCGGTCTGTGGGCTGTCTTCCTGCTCTCTTGATGGTTTCTTTGGCTTTGCAGAAGATTGTCAGCTTGATAAGTTCCAATTTGTCTATCTTACCTCTTATGGCATGAGTTCTTAGGGTTTTGATCAGGAATTGGTTGACAGTTTCAATTAATTTTCTAAGGTTCTCATAGTTTGAGGTTTTACATTCAGGTCTCTGATCCATTAAGAGTTGATTTTTGTGTATGGGGATAGGTAGGGGTCCTGTTTCAATCTTCTGCATGTGATCAGCCAGTTTTCCCAGCACCATTTACTGAATAGGTTCTCCTCTCCCCTGTGGTTGGTGGTGGAGGATTTGTTGAAAATGAGTTGGTTGAGAAATTGAGGTTTTGCTTTTGGAATCTCAGTTCTATTCCATTGGTCTATATGCCTGTTCTTGTACCAATACCAGGCTGTTTTGATTATTGTAGCTTTATAAAAAAGTTTGAATTCTGGGAATGTGATCCCACCTGCTATTTTCTTTTTTATGAGAATTATTTTAGCTATTCGTGGTCATTTATGTTTCCATATGAATTCCTGTATTGTTGTTTCTAGTTCTGAGAAGAAAGTTGCTGGTAATTTGATGGGTAATGCATTAAATCTGTAGATAGCCTCAGGTAGAATGGGCATCTTAACAATGTTGATTCTTCCAATCCATGAGCATGGAATATTTTTCCACTTGTTTGGGTCATCTTTGATTGCTTTGAGCAGTGTTTTGTAGTTTTCATTGTAAAGACCTTTCACATCTCTGGTTAGGAGATGCCAAGGTATATCTTTTGTGTGTGTGTGTGTGGCTATTGTGAATGAAATTGCGCTATTTATTTGGGTTTCTGTTTATTTTCGGTGTATAGAAATTGGTTGCCTTTTGCACATTTATTTTATACCTTGAGACTTTGCCAAAATCCTTTATTAGTGCAAAGAGGTCTTTGACAGATTCTCTTGGGTTTTTGAGGTATAGAATCATGTCATCTGCAAAGAGGGTTAACTTGATTTCGTCTTTTCTTACTTGGATACCCCAGTTGCCTTCTCTTCTCTTACCGCTCTATCTAGAACTTTCAAAACTATGTTGAACAGAAGGAATGAGAGTGGGCATCCTTGTCTTGTTCCAGTTTCAGGGAAATGGTTCCAATTTCTGTCTGTTTAGCAGTACACTGGCTGTGGGATTGTCACAGATAGCTCTTACTATTTTGAGGTATGTTCTATCAATGCCTAGATGTTCAAGGGTTTTTATCAAGAAGTGGTGCTGGATATTATCAAAAGCTTTTTCTACATCCAATTATATAATCATGTGTTTTTTGTTTTTATGTCTATTGATGTATTTAATTACTTTTATGATCTTTTAAATGTTGAACCAGCCTTGCATCCCAGGGATGATTTTTCGATATGTGCTATTGAATCTGGTTTGCTAGGATCTTGTTGAGAATTTTAACATCTATGTTCATAGAGGATATTGACCTGTAGATCTCTTTCTTTGTTGGCTCTTTACCTGGCTTAGATATCAATGTGATATCAGCTTCATAAAATGATTTGGAGAGAGTTCCATCTTTCTCAATTGCCTGGAATACTTACAACAGGATTGGTATCAGTTCCTCCTGGTATGTTTTGTAGAATTCTGCGGGAAAGCCATCTGGTCCAGGTTTGTGTTTTTTTTTTTTTTTTTGTCAGTAATTTTCTTATGATAGAATCAATTTCCTTGATTGTTCTTGGTCTATTTAGGGTCTCAATGTCTTCTTGCTTCAACCTGGAAAGATTGTATAATGTCAGAAAGTCCTCCATTTCCTTTGGGTTTTCAAGTTTGTTTCCATACAAGTGTACATATTAGTCTCTGATAATTTTTTGTATTTCTTCATGGTCAGTTGTGACTTCATTTTTTATGTTTCTGATTGAGTTTATTTGAGCTTTTTCTTGGTCAGTCTAGCAAGTGGACCATCAATCTTGTTTATCCTTTCAAAGAACCAGCTTTTTGTTTCACTGATTTTTGTATATTATCTTTTTGTCTTCTATGTCCTGGATTTGGGCTTTTCTTTCTGTGATCTGGATTCTTCTGCTGAAGTTAAGGTTTTGGTGGTCTTGCTTTTCCAACTTCCTTAGGTGTCTTTTTAGACTGTTAACTTGTGATCTTTTCATTTATGTCATGTGTGTTTGTAGAAATATAAATTCCCCTCTTACTACTGCTTTCATAGTACCCCAGAGGTTTTGGAAAGATGTTTCTTCATTTTCATTTGTGTCCTGGTATCTTTTAATCTCTGTTTTGATTTCCATGTTGACCCATGAGTTGCTTAGCATCATGCTGTTTAGTGTCCATGTCTTTGTGGGTTTGGGGTGAACTCTGTTGGTGTTGATATTTATTTTTATTCCACTGTGATATGAGAAGGTGCATGGCAGAATTTCAATCTTATGAAATTTGTTTATGCACGATTTATGGCCAAGGTTGTGGTTGATCTTAGAGTACATTCCATGTGGTGATGAGTAGAATATATATTCTGTGGTTGCTGGGTGGAGTGTTCTGTAGGTACCAATTAGATCCATTTGGTCAAGGGTCATATTGAGGTTCCAGATCTCTTTGCTGATTTTTATCACAATGATCTGTCTAGGGTTGTGAGTGGAGTATCAAAGTCCCCAGCTATGATAGTATTAGAATCAGTCTCTTTTTTAAGTTTGCCTAGAAGCTGTTTTATAAAAGTTGGTGCTCTTATGTTGGGTGCATATATGTTTAGGAGGGATATTTCTTTTCATACATTGAATCTTTTATCATTATGTAGTGACCTTCTCTACTTTTTTTAAATTTTTGATAGTTTAAGGGTATTTTGTCTGATATTAAGATCACAGCTCCTGCTTTCTTTTGTGTTCTGTTCAACTGAAATTTTGTTTCCCATCCTCTTACTTGAGTCTGAGTGTCCTTTCTTTGAGACGAGCTCTTGGAGACATTATATTGTTGCCTCATGATATTTTATCCATTTTGCCATTCTATGTCTTTTTAGTTGTGCATTTAGTTCATTCACATTCAGGCTAATTATTGAAATGTGAGAGTTTATTCCTGTCATGAGGATCTTATAGAATTTTCTGTTGTTGCTGCTGTTTGTTTGTTGTCTTTCTTTTGAATTTTGAATTGATTCATGTGGGTTTTCAATCTTTTTCCTGCATTCTTGTGAAGACTGTTGCCATTCTTTTTTTTTCCCCCTTTCTTCTGTGTTTAATGCTTTCTTAAGTGTTTCTTATAGAGCTGGTCTAGAGGCAGCATAAGTTTTTAGGGATTGGATGTCTGGGAAAGATTTTAATTCTCCCTCACTGATGAAGTTTAGCTTAGTTGGGTAAATTATTCTTGGTTGAAATTGTTGATCTTTGAGAACTGTGATTATTGGGTTCCAAGCTTTCCTAGCCTGAACTGTCTCTGCAGATAAATCTGCTGCTATTCAAATTGGTCTTCCCTGGTAGATAGTCTGACCTTTTTCTCTTGCTTCCTTTAGGATATTTTCTTTTAGTTCTACTTTGATTAGGCAAATTACTATGTTTCTAGGAGTTGATCTTCTCATTTGTTGTCTTGCAGGGGTTCTCTGAATCTCTTGTGTTTTAATGGTTTCATCACTGATGAGATGAAGGAAATTTTCTTGAATAATTTCATGGAATGTTTGTTCCAGGGTGGTCTCTGTCTCTCTTTCTGCCTCCGTAAGTCCAATTACTCTTAGTTTTGACCTCTTGAAACAATCACTCATCTCTTGAAGGTTCTTTCCTGTCTTTTTAAGCTTTTTTTTCTATGTTTTTGACCATTTGGGCTAGTTCTATATTTTGGTCCTCAAGCTCTGAGATTCTTCTGCTAGGCAAATTCTGTTTTCCATGCTTATCTGTTTGTTATTTATTTCATTCATTGTATTCTTTACTGCTGTTATCTCAGTTATCAACTCCTTCCTATATTTCTCTTGTCTCTCCTCAATTCTTTTTATTCACTCTATTAATGTCTTGATATATCGGTTTGTAGTTTGAGACCAATCATTCTGGGGGCTCTTTATTGTTTGCGTTCCAAAGTCTGTTTTCTCAGTGTCTGATCTCCCAGGGGTCTGTATGAGACCCATATTCTTCTTTTGGTTTTTCTTCATTTGTGTAGATTTTTCTCCCTCCCACCTTTTTTGTTCTTTTTCTCCTCTCTTCTTTAATTCTATTGTTCAGGGATAGATGGGGTTGCTTTTACTTCTGTTTGCTCAGTCTCCTTTTCTTCCTCTTGTGGATCCCTGGCTTTGTTCAATTCTGAATCTGGGCTGTGGGTTGGGAACAGTACTTTTTTGCGGTTTTCAGATTTAATTGAGGGGGGAGCTGTAATTCAAAATCTATCTGCGGATCTCACTATCCACTGACAGGTGTATGGGCATTCTGTAACCCACTTCCCACTGTCTTACAATCTGTCTGTGCAGTGGGGGTATAGGTTTGCTCCCTGGAAGCAAAATGGAAAATAATGGGAAAAGGAAGGAGTAGGTCAAGAGGAAGGTGAAGAGAGAGAAGAGGAAGAGTAAGAGGGAAAACAGACGGACATACCAACTAACAAATAAAAAGAGACCCAAAGGCAGAAAAGATTTTTAAAAAACTAAAACATGCAGATACTCATACAAACACCCAGTCCAACAAAAATCTGCGTATTGATGTACTCTTCTCATACACATACAGGAAATCTTAGGTCCCAGGTTGGAGGCTGGGTGGAGCTGGGTGGGACAATGCAGGGCTCTGCCTGGTCCTGGAACGGAGACAATGGCTGTGGTCGGAGTCTCCTCACCAGGCCTGGGGCATCTCTACAGCTCTCCTTGATCCTGTCTCTCTACTGATCATATCCAGGGCTCCAGCTGATCCGCTATAACAGGTGATGGTGTGGTCCAGGCATCAGGCAATGAGAATCAGCTGGATTTGACAGACTCTTTTCTGAAGTTCCTTGAGTAACAGACGATCTTGTGTGCACCTGCACTCCTATCTCAGGATGGTGGGGGCTTGCAGTCACACTCAGAGGGACTTTCACTCTCACATCAGCGCACACCTATTCACACAAAGAGTCTTCATGGACACTTGCTTTTGCAGAGACTCTCACAGTCTGACCTGCCTGGTTGCCATCTTAAGCTCCATTCCCTCATGTATAATTATTAGTAATAATACTTTTAAATTAAAAATATCAATTTGGATTGCAAATAATGTGCTCATCCTAATAAACACAATTTATATTTATCTATTCTGTTATTTAAAACATTTGCTTCACATAAAATTATGCTGTATTTTAAGACAATAGTAAAGATAAAAATAGCTACACTTTATTTGACACCTATATCCTATGCACTCTTCCATGTGTAAAAAAACTTAATACTCAAAACAACCTTTTGAGAGGTTATTAGCCCCATTATACAACTAACTAAAGCGATACCTAGAAAATAAAATGACTTGCCTTAACAAAATAAAAAGTAGCATGTTTTCTGCTTTCATTATGTACTTAATAATCATTATGTAGTTAATTTTATCTCAACATAAGATATTTTGCTGTCTATAGATTTATTTAAGTCATTTAAATTAATTTTAAATAACACTTAGTTTTGTTCAGCAATATATTGGTCTAGGAAGGGCCAAGTTCTTACTCCCTCATGAATATAACAAAACGATAACCCAAACTGGATAAAATAACCCTGTGGAGACCCTGGAGGAAAAAAATCTATGTTAACAAAATAAGTGAAAAGAAAATGCCACATTCAAAGTGGTATAACATTTCATAGTGTTTTATTTGCCCTTGCCCTCTTCTTTTTGTACATGATCTTCATTTGGAGTAAATAGCAATCCAGGTCCCAATTCTGCCCCTTGCGCCAGAGGAAGCAAAACGCATGTTGTTTGCAATGTTGTAACCTGTCTTGGGGGTACTTAAAGGGCTCTGTGTTAGTGATACTTAAAGGGTCTCTGTCTCCACTAACTTGAATCTCAGGCAGGGAAAACAGTGGTGCTGTTTGGAAAAGCAACAGGGAGACTAACACCCACAGATAAGTAGAGGAAGACATTACCCATAGAGACATACAATAGACCACCTAAGGCTCCAGGCAAAGCTGGGGAGAGATGTCTATGGAAATTATGACCTTTAAAATCAACCATGGGTAAGATTCAATTTTAAAAGCTGCACTCAAGATCAGACAAGATGTATGTTCAGGAAAGACCAGAGAAGACCTTAAGATTTTTATTTTTTTTTTGAGTTGGAGTCTCACTCTGTCACCCAGACTGGAGTGCAGTGGCCGCTCCCGGCCACCACAGCCTTGACCTGCTGGGCTCCGGCCATCCTTCCGCCTCAGTCTTCTGAGTAGCCAGAACGACAGGCGCGCGCTACCACGCCCTGCGGATTTTTTTATTTATTGTAGAGGTGAGGTCTCGCTGCCCAGGCGGGTCTCGAACCCGCGGGCTCAGGCAATTCACTCACCTCAGCCTCCCAAGAGCGCGGGATTACAGGCTGAGCCACAGAGCCCGCCGACCTTAAGCTTTTACGGTGAGCTGTTTCCAAGGTTCAGTCTAGCCAATTATTGAAGGATAGCTCCAGCACAGAGCCCGTCTTCAAGGCTGAGAGAACTTGCTGTTTTTTCAAAAATCTTTCATCCCCCAATGTATGTATGTATGTAGGTCATAAGACCTACAAAGAAACAGGAAATCATGACTTATTCACAGGAAGAGAATAAAGTGACAGATTTCATCCCTAAAGCAGACGTTGGACATACTAGAAAAATAACTTAAAACAATTATCTTAAATATGCTCAAAGAGCTAAAGGAAAACATGGGCATAGAACTATAGGACATCAGGAAAACATATGAATAAAATAAGATTGTCAGCAAAAAGATAGAAATTATAACAAGTAACCAAACAGAAATTCTATAGCTAAGAAAAAAACATCTGAGTTGAAAAATTTACTGAAGGGGCTCAAGTAGATTTGAGCAGCTAGAAGAAATAAACAGCAAACTTGAAAACAGCGCCTTTCAAATTATCAATTCTAAGAAGCAGAAAGAAAAAAAGGAATGAGAAAAAGTAAACAGAGTCTAAGAGACTTTAGGACAGTATCTAGCAGACAAATAAATGAAATACAGAGTCGAGGAATAAGACAGAACTCATTTTAAGAAATAACTGTCCAAAACATTCCACATTTGAGGAAAAACAATAATCTGCAAACCCAAGTAGCTCAATATACTTCAATTACACTAAGCCTAAAGAAATCTGCACAGGAATACACTGTAATCAAACTGTTGAAAAATGAAGGAAAATGTAGATTTTAAAAAGCAATAAAGGAAGAGTGAATCATCATGTACTTGGAATCCTCAATAAAATTATCAGCCAATTGCTTAGGTAATTTTACAAGTAAAAATAAATTACTTGTATAATTTTACTTTAATGAGATACCTGAGATCATCAATTTATAGAGACAGAAAATAGAATAAAGGTTACAAGGTGCTAAGGGTGGGCATTAATGAAAATTTTGGTATTCAAAGGGTCCAAAGTTTTTGTCTGGAATTATGAAAAAGTTCTGGAGATGGATAGCAGTGATGCTTGCACAATAATATAAAAATAATCAATGCCATTGAATTGTGCAAATAAAATAGTTCAAATGGTATATTTAATATTATGTATATTGAAACATTATTTTTAAAAAGTAAAAAGTGTTAGCTTATATCAAATTATTTTGTTTCATGGTTTATGCATTGACCTATGCTAACACAGGTTCCTGTTACTACAAATCATTTTATTTTTTTAAATTTTATAGATTTGAAAAATTTTATACCATTTGAAGCATGTATTTAAATGTGTAAAAGTGTGTTTTGTTGCTATTTTTTTCAAATGTACTTGCCTTCACTAATAAATATTTGTCTGATTTTTAGTGTGTGTGTGTGTGTGTGTATGTGTGTGTGTGTGTGTGTGTGTGTGTGTGTGTGTGTGTTTCATTCATTGCTCTTTTGGTAGTACATATAATTAACTAATTTCCCACACCTGTGTGGTGGCCACTAAATTGAGCCACATGCATACCCTGCTGTGGGTATCTCTGATGTCTAATGGCCCCAACTGTTGCCTGTCCAAATCCCCTACTCCATTTCTGCCAATGGTGTGCTTCCTTTAGGTTATTCTCAGTGACTGAACATGGCATGGCTACCAATTCAGGCTCATTTCTGTGAGAAGTAGGACTCTTCTAAAGAATAACATTGACTTAGAACTTCCCATCAGCTTGACAAAGACTCACACAACTGAGCTGCAATCTGAGACTCTTTCCATCTAATCCTCTTGCTTCCTTCTCTCCTTCAAAGAGGTCAAAACTTCATGCAGCCTCTCCCCACCTTCTTCAGCTCCCTACTCTTTATCCTTCGTGGACATTTTCCCTAATAAATCTCTTACATACAATCTCATGTAGACACCTACGTTTTAAAGGACCTAAACTAAAATTACCTGTGTTTACCAATAGTGATCCCATTTTCTCTACAAATGGATGTACTGTTTGTCCATGCAGAAACAGGTAAACATTTATGTTTATTTTTAACTTTTTAACATAAATGACTATTTTATACCTTGTATTATTTTATTTAACACAATCAGAGATTTGCTTCATTTCAATACATAAGATTCTTTATTATTTTTAAATCAGTACTTTTTATCATCACCAACCTCTTAAGAACTTATGTAAAATGTAGTAGACTTTAAATTACCCCCAGGGTTATATTTACAATAAAGTTTCAGAGAAAAAAAATGGAAAAAAAATGTAAGTATATTAGGCATAGATATAGATGAGAAAATGACAACGATATACATCTACATATAATTTTATATTTGCATTGTGTTATTTTTTAATTATGACAGCATTGTGAAACACTCTTAACTAACTTAATGCCCCCAGATAGTTAAATTTTATCACAGTTTTCCCCATTCTTAGACTTTTAATTTTAAATTGACTCCTTAGTTTTCTGGTGACCATTTCTAAATTCATTGAAAAATGATATATGAAAGGTTTGTTTCTAAACATTTTACATTTGAAAATTTAATACATCATAAATTTGTCATCAGTAGCTTTTAAAATACGTAACTACTTAGCTGTATAATTACTGGTACACAGTATTTTCTCCTCAAAATACTAGTTCATTTATGTTCTTTCCTCTTGGCATGGTATTGTCTATGATTCATGAAATCCATTATTCTCACAAAATGTCAATTCACATTTACACGAAAAGGAGAACCTTATTGTCCCAGTTTTTTTTGTTGTTGTGTTGGAGAATTAGACATCAGTCAATCATCTGATAATAGGTTACCCTTGGTAAGTAACATGATGGCTCACACCTGGTACAAAAGTTAATCATCTAACAATGGTCCCTTTAGTGGGTGACCTAGTTGTAAAGTTCGCTTAGAAGAGGTTCTGAGTAGGGAAACAACAGCATTGAAATTGAATAAAATCAATGGGAATGTTTAAAGGAAGTCTATCATTCTGATACTTAGCAAGGATTTTTCACAGTCACTTGACAATAGACAGCTTCAAATAATTTTTCACATATCCTGAGTATAGAAAAGAAGCAAATGTAAAAGAAAGAGCAGTGGCCGTTCCCTGAGTTTCATTGTTTGCCTAGGCTCTCACGTGAAGTGGCAAACTCGAGGAGGTGTGATCAAGAGTGAAGCACCAGCCCTGGCAAGTATTAGTGGACTTGTTATTACTGGACCATGCCTACATTAATTAGAAATATAAGACTTTGACCAGAAGTAATTTTTTTGCAAACACAGAACTGAAATCCTCCCAAACATAACAGGGAGAATAATTCCACAAATAATATAAGATTTTTTCAAACCTATGGCTAGTTTTCAAAAATTACAACTTTACCTCACATAATAATAATAGTAATAATAATAACCGAATACATTCATTAAGTCTATAAAAGAATACATAGATTTTCTGAATGGGCATATGGGAGAAAGTTTAAAAAGTTGTGTTTGCTTGATAAAAATAACTATCCAATAATATACATTTATTTGGAAACTGATGAATAATTTTGATAACTTAAGGCTAAAACAAATAAAGCAATTTTAAAATCAATTAAAAATTATTCTCGTGTATTGACAGAATTTCAAATGAAATTTTATTTTCTGGAATTCAAATTATGAAATGATAACATTTACTTTTAGGACAACTTTTCATGTACAACAGAAAGGGAAAACAAATATGAAGATCCAGCATTTTAAAAGTACAAAAATTTACAATATTATTTACAAATAATACCAACATTTGACAAAAGCAATAAACTTGTTTCTTTTTCTTAGTTAAGGCCTCTGAAAATATTTTAATACACTGATTTTTCAACTAAATTTATTGGTGAGGTCCATCTTTGCCATTGTCATTTTCATTCCTTACAAAAAAAAAACTTGAATGTCATATTTTCACTATACTGATTGTCATTGTAAATGCCAATGTCAAAACAGCAATTGATTGCTCCACAGGATGTTCATTATGTATTAATAGCAAAAATTATAACCTCTATCAGTGCTGAGGATACAGCTTTGTTTTAAAAAAAAGCAAGTACTGTGATAAGTGATGCTTTTACTTTTGTGTAACTATCGATAGTATATTTCCTAACCCAGTGATTAAGTCACAGCATTTTCAAAAAGAAATGATAGTAAATAAACAAG
Organism: Cephalopachus bancanus; assembly: GCA_027257055.1. Lineage (NCBI taxonomy): Eukaryota > Metazoa > Chordata > Mammalia > Primates > Tarsiidae > Cephalopachus > Cephalopachus bancanus. The sequence goes on along the minus strand of JAPVLO010000312.1, from coordinate 2,401,891 downwards.
ATATATTTTGTATGTTGAAAAATGACCATCTTGGGCCTCTATTATACTCATGATGAAGTGGCATCAAATATTTGAAATATTTCATATTGCATAACATTGCCAATAGAATATGCCATTATCTAGATGGTTTAAGTTGCAGAGGAAAAATCTGTTGCTACTACTCCCACTGAGAAATGAAGCCTAACTCATTGCAACTTGAACCTGGCCTGGTTTTAGTGACTTGCTGGGTTGACAGAGTACAGTGGAAGTGGTATAGGGCACTTTTGAGGCTAGGTTTTAAGAAACTGCAGCTTTCCTCTTGACTTCTTAGAACATAGTCACTGAGTGTCCTGAGCTGACTTTTAAGAAGTTTGACTATTGTAGAAGCTCCCTAAACAATCTTAGACTTTCCTACCAAGGGACCAGACGAAAGAATATTCCATCCTGAGTCCTCCAGATCAGTCAATTGGTGAGCTCAATACCACCATGTGACCTCTTTTGGCATCAAGCAAATGACAATAATTACCAGGTGAGACTTGTACAAATTCCTAACTGACAAAATCATGAGATAAAATAAAATGTCTATTGGATTAGCAAATAACTTTAGTATAACATGTTACACAGTTAGTAATAACAAGAACATAATTTGGTACCTGAATGAGGGGGCCATGACAAAGGCTAAAATATGTGGCATATTGACTTTCAACCAAGTAGTAGGCAAAGGCAAGAAGGGTCTCTAAGAGATCATTAGTGAAGAGTGAAAATACAGGTAATATTGTTATTGGAGACTGCAACGAATGTATTCTTGTTAAATAGTGACAAAAAGTTTGGCAGTACTGTTATTTGCAATAATAGAGAAAGTAAAACATTTACTGAACTGGTGGATTTTCTAAGAAAATGCTGAAAAAGTATTGGTAATTTCAATTTAAAAACATTCATGGCTAAGTATAAATAAAAAGGATAAGCTTTAATTTTTTAAAAAATTTGTAAGCAAAATTAGGGAATACATACAGCATTTTTTTTTTTCGTTTTTACTCTCTCCAGATGGAACTCAACTCTAAAAGTAGCAAGTGACATTTGGGTAAAGATTAATTCAACAGTGTGGTTCTAATATTCAAATACTTTTTGTTACGATTTCAGAAAATAAGCTGGGCTCGGTGGCTCAGCTTGTAATCCCAGCGCTTTGGGAGGCTGAGGTGAGTGGATTGCCTGAGCCCGCGGGTTTGAGACCCGCCTGGGCAACTTGGCAAGACCTCATCTCTACAATAAATCAAAAAATTAGCCGGGCGTGGTGGCGCACGCCTGTAATTCCAGCTACTTGGGAGGCTGAGGCTGAAGGATTGCCGGAGCCCAGCAGGTCGAGGCTGCGGTGGCCAGGAGTGGCCACTGCACTCCAGTCTGGGTGACAGAGTGAGACTCCAACTCAAAAAAAAAAAAAATTCAGAAATATTTAGTAGTATGTCTCATACATCATCTCAGCCATACTGACAATTTTTAACAATCATCAACCAAGCCGCAACCCACGGAGGCCTTCGGCTTCTGCCCCTCGGAGCTCCAGACTCCCTCCCTGGCTGCAGCACCCCATCCTGCCCCAAGTCACTGCCACCTGCGGAGCTCCAGTCTCCCTCCCCAGCTGCAGCACCCTGACCTGCCCCATGCCTCCACTGCCCAGGGAGACCCATGACTCCCTCTCCATGGGGCTCTGAGCTTTCTTGCACCCCACCCCCAGCTGCCCTGTGTGCTACATTGACCAGCAATGCCCAGCAGTCTCGCACTCTGCCTCCCCCGACTAGCCCCTGGCCACAGCGGGACCAGAGAGCAGCTGGAGCTCCAAGACCAGGCAGAGACCTGCATTGCCCCATGAGCTCCACCCAGCTCTGCGCAGCCTCCAGCTTGGGTCTTAAGGACAAAG